>OU343223.1:271346201-271444181 GCA_910596185.1 Chrysanthemum makinoi
GAGTTGTTCATTTATGGCCTGTCATAAATGTTTTAGTGGTAGCGTCTGCTTGAGGTTAATGTGGTATTTCAGCCACATTCCATTGTACTTGAACGTTTTTTGGTTAATAGTATTTTACCAGGGTGCAGGATTACTCCCCTTTACCCAAAAAAAAACATGTCACGTGTCATGGAAAAGGCTATGGGTATGGTTGGCTCAATGGGCTGGGGCTGGGGCTTTTATTATAAGCCGAAGTTGAAATTTGTATTTTTGTAAATTTGTTTGGAAAATGGGCTTAAGCTTAGGATTTGTTAGGTCACAAGGTTTACCACACAAGCTTAATAGAAAGATAGAGAGGCGATTGAACAAGATATCACACACACACACGAGATAATATGACCGGTTATGCGTAGAGTGTTTGTGAAAGAAATAACTTGAACAACCAACCTTCAAATGAAGGTTTACAAGGGGTATTTATAGGAGGGAAGCTAGGGCAACACTCCTAGTTCCCTTCCTATCCTTATTGGGCTAGGCCTAGGCTTATGGGCCTTCTACATAAGCCTAAGGCTAATAACAAACATAAAGGCCATAATAAGCTAACTATTACATATGAGTAACTAACACTTGAATAAGGTTTAGGAGTGATTCCAACAATCTCCCCCTCAAGTGTTATTACATATGAGTAACAAACACTCAAGTGTTGGTGATGAAAACGGTGAAGGCGTTGATGTAATAGTAGCTTTGACGTCTTCTGACATTCTTCTTTCTTGTGAGAAGAATTGCCTTGATTTAAACAATCTCCCCAGTGTAGAGAGATAGTTTACATTGAACGGTTATGCTTTGACGTCATCTTTAATTTTGTTCTCTGATCATTGTTCTTTGTGATGAAAGTGATAGCATGTTGTTGTCTGCATCAAGTCCGCCTCAGTCGCTTCGCTGCTCCAGTGTCTCCACGTCATTCTTCAACATGCTCACATTCTCTTTTGACGTTGGAATTCAGATCGATGGAGTTCTTTAAGTCTTTAACTTTGTAGATTCTTTGATTTGACGAAGAATCATTCTGACTGTTGTGTTGCTCTTGGATAGAACTTCTATTAGTAATGATGTTGGCGTGAGCATGAGAAGAATCTGCAAGATCATCCCGCTCCGAGCTTCCATAAGTAAACATAAAAACGGTTAGTAATAAGCGGATTCCGGCACTTACAAGTTTGAACTTCGAGAGTGTTAACAGCATAGTGTGAAAACACAACTCTAATTCTTACAAAGGCCGTTCCTGAATCGGAGTCCCACAAGTGAGATAACACGATGTACCGAAGTACACCTACGATTCAGATGAGTCGCTGAGGTACACCGAAGCATCACCTCACGACTGTAGACCGTTTGAGACCACTAAGCGCAATCCATGGGGAGTTGGCGAAGCGACCTGCTGTCAGGGCTGTTTGATGTTGACCCTGGCAGGAGTTTCCATTCAATCACTGAGGATCACAAATGTGAACCTCTCATAAATGTTCTCGACAGATTGCTAAGATCTGTGAAGGACTCGATAATGTACCACTGAAATTCTTATTGTTGAATATCAAGTGATGAAATGTCAAGTGTACCTAAGAGATCTTTTGATGAATCTCGTGGCTCTAGACTCAATAGTGCGTTTTGGTTTTCCTGAGCGGAGACTAGGGAGAGGGTCTCCTTCTTCAATACCAGCAATCTCTAAGAGAAAGCCGATAGTTTACTTAGGGTTCCCTGTGAGAATGAAACAAGCTTCTGTTGAGAGAAACTTGAGTGGATAAGAAGGTTTAGTGCATGCGTCACTGGGTCCATGACGACTTTTAATCTTCAATACCGGCGTCACTAAGTGACAACTAGTAGCATATGAATTGAACCCGGTGTCTGCCCTAAGTTGAATAATCTGGAGGGCTATTTCTTTTCACCCTTTTCTATGCATTTCTTTTTAATTCTTCAACTCCTTCTTTCTCCAATTCTCATTTTCTCCTTTTTATAATCATACCTAAGGACTTCTAAATACTAACTATTTGTGGTGTCCTTGGGTAGATCCATCCGGCTCTGGCGGATCATAGGACGGTTATTCCTAACCTTAGTCACCTTATAACTCCATGACTAACCTATGTTGCCATAAAAACCACTGATGTGAAAAATCTCTCAAAGTGTTTATGAATGAAAAACATTTTAGTACCACTGTTGAGATAAGATTTTGCATAAATACTCCCCCTCCACATGTGCTTAAGAGTTTTAATGGTTAAAATGCACAGTGAGGAAAGAGCGCACATTTTGAATTGATTCACTCAAGATAGACACTCCCCCGCCAGACACGGTTACGTGGCATAGTTAAAGAGTTGCATTGTCAACTTTTAGGTGACAATTAGCTCTATTAACTACCTTGAAGGTGTAGACAATCCTTGAGAGGTTGTCAAACCCGTCGAGTTCATGTCTACCAAGAGTTTCTCGAATGGTACATTCTACTCAGACAAGTCCTTTGCGAGACACGCTTACATCACTAGCGAACTAGCTTGAAATTATTACCCATCCCAGACAAGTCTTTTCGAGTTACTAACAGTTAAGATCTCGTCAATTCATGGGTTAAGTCTATAGCACAAAGATTCATTTGCATTTACACAACATATTTCTTATCACGTATTTTCTCCCCCTCAAAAATGGCATATAGAATGTTATTTTTGAAAAGTTGAGAATAAATATGACCATTTCGAGTGTTGCGGGAAGAATGACCACTGTGAACAATTTTTGAACAAAGTTTTAAGTCAAGTACTCCCCCTCAACGAGTGATATAAACGGTTGAGGTTTTGAAAATCATAAGGGAAAGTACTTGTTCTTTTGAGCAAAACCTTGAAAAATGAAAGGTTTGATAGGTTTTACTCAAAAGTAAGAAGCTTTCGCTCCTTTTCTAAGGATTGTGGCACCGAGGCGTACCACATGGTCCTTTATTTACAAGTACGGGTTGTACACTGTAATGTGTGCACAAGCCATTGACATAATTAATCAAACATCCAAAATGATATGAAGAAAACAATTCAAGGGGTACCAAGAAATGCAGTGATGTTCCCGGAGTGTGCATGGCGTTGAAATCCGGTTATGTTTCTCCTGGGTCGACCACCGACATAACTCTCCAATCTTCTGAACTGATCCCTTCGAAACAACCGTTCATCAATCATTGTGATGATCCGTCTCACATCCCTCCTTTCCCGAGAATTCCAGCGCTTAGGAGACCCAATTTTCTGGCGTATATCCTTCAACCTGTATGCCAATCCATCCCTAACCAGCTTCAAAGTATGATCCCCGAACTTGTGGAGTTCGCTATACGCCATTAAGCAGTTTCTTTGAAGTTCACTACGGTAAACAACGCCGAAAGGTTTGCTGATGAGTGTATATTGAGATATCTGGTTGAGATCGGGAAGAGTAAGCGTTGGAGGAGTGAAGTTGACACGCGTCTGATAAGATTCAACGGCAATCTGGAGGTCTTCAACACGCTCTTTTATGACTATGCGTCTGATGAAGATGAGCAGTGACTTGATGAATTCTCGTTGAATTTCGGTTGAAAATTGTCTCATGCGACCCTGTACTTTGGCAAGGTACATGTCTTCAATATCGTTGAGAGACAAATTCTCAAAGTCAGCTTCACAGAATGCATACTCCCTTTCATCCTGTCTTTTGACCACAATATTCTTAAGAAAGGTGTAGTCCCATTTGGATGAAAGACCAACATGTTGGATGGCAACGATGTCTTTAGTACTAAACAATGCATGTTGAGACTTCAACCTGCAGCTTCGTAGTAGATTCGTCGGCGTTCTGGCCTGATGAATCCCATACAATGCATCTCGGTCATATGCTTCCACTGTGTTGGAGAACAAGTGATTGGCACGTTCCTCAATGGCAATGCAGTTAGAGTAGATAGCTGCAGGGAATGGAAGTGTCAAGGATGTAGCATATTTCCTTGAACCATCGCCACCATGGAGAAGAAATTCCTGGTCTTTGTTGAAGAAATATCTGAAGGGAATCCGTGGTTCATCTGGTTGGCCAATGGTCGGTAAGGGTTTGGTCCAATCGGTGTAATATGGAGGGTTGTCCCTTTTGTGAAGTCAATGTTTGCTTCCGGGTTGAGCCAATCCATGTTGTTAGACATGGCTCTAGCAATGTTCTCAAGGTGATATTCAACCTCGATGGCACTTTCAGAGCTGTCTTTTAGAAGTTGAAACGCTTCATTCTTGATTCGTCTCAATTCAGATTTCGTCATTTTCTTCACATGGAACTTTTCTTGCAAGATTTTTGCATGCTCCAATGTAGAACCTTCGACCAGATCTTGACCTTCATCAGGGTAGGGAGTTTGATTGACAAGTGTAGAGAACCATGCAAAGTCTTCGGTTTTATCGTCATCTAGCCATGATACGACTCCAGACTGAGTCGTCTTCTTCTTCTTTTTAGAAGGCCTTGATGATGATTCTGGTTTCTTCACTTGTTTGGGAGAGGTGGGTTGTTGTAGGGGCTCAAGGACCTCTTCATCGTCACCACCCGTATAATCAAAGTGATCATCGGTTATCTGAGTCGGGGGTGGTAACTCGGAATCGTCCTGAGGTTTATCAGTAGAAGAGCGAGGAGGAGATGTTTGTTGAATAGGAGCCCGTTGTGGAGGAGGTTGCATCATAGAAGATTCACCAGACTGCTTCTGACGTTTAGGTGCAGAATCTTTATCCTTATCCTTGTCTTCATCGTCTCTAGGACGTTTTGACTTTTCAGCTTCGAATCTACAAGCCTCTTGAAGTTGGTAGTCCAACAATGCTTGAAACAGCTTTCCTTCATCAGAAGTAAATGTCCCAGATTGTGCAGACATTTGTGTAACAAGCTTGGCCACCAATTCATTAATCGAGAAAACTACCGGATTGGTTGGATTGATTGTTACGGTTAAGGGCGTCGATCGAATAGTTTGCTTGGCGATCTGCATAAGATTTGGATAAAGTTGTTTGGTGAACAACTCCTTTGTGACTTTAGGAACGTATTCCAGAAGGTACTTTTTCGTGTAGCCTTCGATCATTTCGTTCAGTTCCTCTTGACGGTGATTTTTCATGAATTCCTGAACAAACTTCCTTTCTCCTTTTATCTTTTCATGCTCGTCATACATATGTTGTATGTGATCAGCAAAGAAATTTAGCTTTCTGTTGAGCACGTTTTTCTTCTCGACTTGTTTGACAGCTTTGGTAATCCGTTCATGAGCTTGAGAAATCCAAGATTTAGATGGTTTCTTCATGGATTTGGATGATGATTTTGTTGATCTTTTTTATGGTGGTGGTGATGAGTGAGATGAAGAACCTGATGAGGAGGGGACATGAGGAGATTCGGGGTCCTTTGGAGGTGCCGAAGTATCCTCCTTGGAACGAGTTGGACTGTTGAGAAGAAAGTCATCATAATCTTCTTCGTCATCATGTCCACTTTTAGCCTTTTCTTCCGTCTGTTCCTTAGCTTCTTCATCAGTTTTCTCTTTCTCAGTCTTATTCTTTTCCGGTTCCTCAATGTTAAGATCAGTAGACTCCTTCACAAGCGTTTGTTGTTGCACAAGAGTGGTGGCACCAGATCCCTTATCGGGTTGATTAACCGCATCAGGATCTGGTGAAGAGTGGACAGCACCACTCGATCCTCCGGGGCCACCCATCTGGTCTTTAGCAAATTCTTCAGCTTTTTGAAGGTGTCTAACGATATTAAACTTCTTCCTGTATGATATATCCAGTTGCTCTTCTTCATGATCTGAGCTTTCATCATATGGTACAAGTACATGAGTCTTTCCTTTTCCTTTGTCAGCTGGTGGACTTGGAGGTTTGGCTTCTGAAGGAGGTGTTACGGTTGCAGATTCAGAGTAGGTAATTTCTTCATCTGTGTCAGTCCCTTCAGAGCTTTCGTCCACAAGCTTTCTTTGCGGTTCAGATGTGGGAATAGGTTCAGCTTCCTTTACAGGAACAATCCTTTTACGAGGAGGATTCCTTTTGGGAAGCTTTCTATAAAGATCTGTACTTGTAACACTTCCAGCACTTCCTCTTCTGGTTCTCCTTACAGATGTTCCAGAAGATTTTTCGTCGAGATGACCAACTTTGCCTTGTCTAACCGCTTCCAGATACCTTTTGTACGTTTCGAGCTTTTGACATCTTCGTTAGAAGGAAATCGGCAACACAAAGCACCTTGTTTCTTTGTAGACGATTCCTTGATTCTGACCGATAGAATAGGTTCCGTCAACATATCGTGATTGTCGGGGTCATTTAGCCTCTTGGGAATATCAGGATGAAGTCCAAGTGCTCTCTGGATCAACAGTTTAGTATATCCGATGTAGGGAATCTTTGAGCCAAGTTTGTTGAGAAATGACATCATGTCATCCCAAATCAGAGCTTCGATAGCGATGTGTTTCATGTTGACCAATGCCCAAAATATTTGCAGTTTCATGAGCTTAGGATGCTCATAGCCACTGTCACGACCAGAAACAGACTTGGTGATGATCATGTAGAGAGTTCTCCATGGTTGAGGAATACTCTTAAGCTCTACGTGAGAATGCTTGGTGATTACTCATGTAGCCTCGTCATAACCGATATTGATTAAGAATTGGAGAGTGAGCTCTTCAGCAGGTGTGGCATAAAGTTTGGTTGGTTCGACTTCAGGAATTAGGAGAACAGCCCTTAAGTCTGCAGGTGTAATGGTGACTTGTTTGTGATTCAGAGTCACCGTCACAGCAGTCCGTCCTTTGACCCTTTCCATAGTGTTCCAGAACTGTTGTATGTAGATCTCAGGCACAGAAGCAGAGTTGGTGAGCATGTTCTGATACGGATGAGTCTTCAGAATATCAATAGCAATCAAGCACGAAGATTCAGAGCAGGTAAGAGTATCAAAGTCAACACGAAGGTTATTCTTCCCTATCTTCATTGGATAGCCATAAGGGTAGATATCAGCAATGGAGAGAACATTTGGTGCATCCACATTCATTTGTTCAACCATGTCGTGATCTGAAATAACATTAGCCAAAAGAACCAACATATCGAAAGACATAATGTTAGTCAATAGAAGGTTTTATTGTCTAGATATTGAATGTACAGTGATAATGATTGTTACGAGTCCTAAGTCACTTGTTTGTCTAATAGTCTAATGACGTCGTGAATTTTTTCGTGAGTTAGTTAACTTTAAGTTTTAAAGTTTATGTTATCACTTATTGTTCACAACATATCAAACGATTAAGTTTATTAGTGACATTATTGGATTCGTGACGTTATGATTAGTTTATTTACAAGTTTGTAGACGTAACAATTCATCATGAAGGTCAATCCAGGGTTAAGCGTAGTATTGGCAAAGTTAAGCGTAAACAGTATTTATATATGCGTAGACGAAAGCTTACGCGTAGGATCCTAACTTACGCGTAGGAAAAGGGCACCTTATGCGTAGAGCTTACGCGTAGGCGTATATATACCTTACGCGTAAGGCTTACTCGTAAGAGTAGACCTTATGCGTAGAGGTCACTGTTTACGCATATCCTTCACAGGATACGCGTAGTCCATTGTAGAACCTTACGCGTAACTGTTATGCGTAGGAATAATCTTACGCATAACATGACTACGCGTAGGGTAATCCTTATGCGTAGAGTTGCAATAACCTTGATTCTGAGAATTACGAGTAGCAAACCTGAAATAACATCATCATAAGATCAATATTAACACTAACACTCATTCTATATCAGATCATGGCATGACGGCATATCAAACAATTATGCGTAGAAAACCTTACGCGTAAGCTAAAACCCTAATAGTTCATAGTTTACGCATAAAAATTTTAGCCATAGGATTTGCACCAAAGCGTTTCTGGGAGGTCTAAGAAGTATACAGAGTAAGTTTAACCAAGTTTTAACATCAAATAAGCCATGAATCAAAAATTACCCAATTCGTATGAACTAGAACCCTAATTTTCAATTAATGATTCCTTAGTGTTTCTGGGTGATTTCTGGGTTTAAATATGCTCAATTCAACTTGAAAGCAACCTCATATAACAATCTTTATTACCAAAAACGTTCTCATTTGAAAACACCCAAATTAACGCATAAACCCTAATTAATCAATTCGTGTTTCTGGGTATGTTTAAGCGATGAAAATGTATTCATTGATGTAATAAAAACATTTTGGCACTATCATTTCACTCATAAACACACAAGTATGATCATGTGTTCATGCTTTACGCGTAGAACACATAATCCCTTCTAGGCGAAAATCTATCCGTTAGTTTGAAATAAAATTAAAAACCCATGCTTAGATTGTTGCAATGAAGGTATTAACACTTACAAATTGATGATCGAAAGCACGGATTTGTTAAACGATTATGGATCGTGGATGATATAGGTTATGAGTAATAAATGTGAAGAAGAAAAGTAGGTGGGAGGTGTTTTTGTTAAAAATAACTTTAACATTATGACAGTTTTAGTCCCTCCACCTTTTCCTTTTTCAAACAGAGCCATTTAACTTCCATTTTGGTTACCAAACAAAGATTTTTAGGAAAGAAACTTTGACGACACTCCCCCTCGACTTGAGAAATAATGAAAGGTTATAAATTTAGTCCGAGGAGTGTCATTGTACCAGAAAATTTACCACCATTTGTTAAAAGAAACAACCGAGATAAGATAACATGCAAGTTTATTTTCTCCCCTCAACACTTGATCGGAAAAATACTGAATTTTGAAAGATTAAAGTGTTGACGGAAGAAATGTACTTGCCATGTTGAAAGAAAATTAGATTAGAAGAATATTTTTGTTGTTTTATCAGGTTTTATAATTTTGTATTTTGTTTTTGAAAATTATTTACAAAAGAGAATTTGGTGTTTGACAGGTTTTTAAGACTGTTTTAGGAGGTCATCCAATTCCTCTTGAGTCAAACACCTCATACCAATCCGGTGGACCAACTCATTAAACCTAGCGGGAGGCAAGGCTTTGGTGAGAAGATCTGCCAATTGGTATTCTGTACCCACAAAATATAATTCAACAGTACCATGTTCCACGTGATCCTTGATGAAATGATATCGAAGATCGATGTGCTTTGATTTCGAGTGCTGAACGGAGTTGCACGAGATCGCAATGGCACTCCGATTGTCGCAATACATCGGGATTCTGTCAAATACGTAACCATAGTCTTTGAGTTGTGTTCTCATCCATATGACTTGAGCACAACATGCGGACATGGCTACATATTCTGCTTCGGTTGATGACAGCGATGTACAATCCTGCTTCTTCGATTGCCATGACACCAGTTTATCACCAAGAAATTGTAAAGCTCCTGAAGTGCTTTTCCGTGAGTCTAAGCATCCTGCGTGGTCAGCGTCTGAAAAAGCGATTAGTTCAAAACCAGAATCCTTCGGATACCGGATCCCCAAGTTAATGGTTCCCTTTATGTATCGGAGGATTCTTTTAGCCTCAGAGAGGTGGGTTTCAGTTGGTCGCGACTGATAACGGGAGCAAAGATATACGGCAAAGACAATATCAGGTCTGCTAGCTGTTAGATACATGAGAGACCCAATAATACTACGGTATTTTGTAGGGTCCACCAATTTCCCATGTAAATCAGCGTCTAGCTTCTTGGTATGAGCCATTGGTGTGGCATAGGTGTCACAGGTTTTCATTCCAAATTTGTTTAACAATTCAAGGGCATATTTGGACTGACTCAAGAAAATACCACGGGGTGATTGATGAACTTGCAGTCCGAGAAAGAATGTAAGTTCACCCATCATGGACATTTCAAAATTTTTCTTCATTAGTTTTGCAAAAGCGATTGAAAACTTTTTATGTGTAGACCCAAAAATGATGTCATCCACGTAAATTTGAACAATTAAGATATGTTCCCGTGATATTGTATAAAAAGAGTTGGGTCAACCGAACCTTTGGTGAAATTATTAGCAATGAGGAAGGATGATAGCTTATCGTACCATGCCCGAGGAGCTTGTTTGAGACCATACAGAGCTTTGTTCAGTTTGTAGACGTGATTCGGAAACTCGGGATCAACGAATCCATCTGGTTGGCTGACATAAACCGTTTCTTTAAGTTGTCCATTGAGAAACGCAGTTTTGACATCCATCTGATAGACCGTCATATTCATATGAGCCGCGAACGCTAGAAATATCCGAACAGCCTCAAGACGAGCAACCGGAGCAAAAGATTCTTCAAAGTCAATACCCTCTTCCTGACGATAACCCTTAGCCACCAGACGTGACTTATTTTCGATAACATTTCCTTCAGCATCCAATTTGTTTTTCCAAATCCATTTGAGACCAATGACGTAGACCCTGTTGGTCTTTCAACCAGTTCCCATACTTCAAGACGTTTGAATTGGTTGAGTTCTTCTTGCATGGATTCAATCCAGTTGTCTTTTGTCATTGCGTCTTTGATGTTTTAGGTTCAGATTGGCAGACAGTGAGTGCATAAATGCAATGTTCACCGTCTGTGTGAAGACGTTGTCTCGTAACGACTGGTTGATTCGGGTTGCCAATAATGTTTTCCAGAGGATGGTCTTTCGTCCATCTATGTGTGGAGGGTTGATGTTGGTATACATTGTGCAGATTCTGAGGATTCAAATGGTTTGTTGAAGATTCCGCGACATCTCGTGCAGCAGTCTCATTAGCAAACGGGTTGAAGAACGCATTTGGATCAAAATCTGCAGGTGGGGGTACTACATTCAGAATATCATCAGCAGCTTCATCATTGTTGGAAGCGGTTTGTTCAACTGTTGTGGTGGAGTCAACTGGTGTAGGTGCATCTGCAACAGTAGTTTTTGTAGCAGGTGTATCGTAAAAGAGTATTGATCGGTTTGAGCAAATGGAAACAGCGGATACACCTGGAGCACGCTCATCAATATCGTCACGAACAGCGGAGCAAATAACCTTTCCATTTGTTGACGAGTAAGCCGGGGGCTTTGTTCACCTGATGATGGGGTTTGAGGGAAGTTTAAGCGGTTGTGAGCGGGTTCTAAGCTGTTATACTCGAAGCCATTTCGTAAGTTCATCGAAATGAGCATGAATCGTTTCCATCACCTGTTTTGTACGACGATTCCAGATTCGGAAACCTTTGGAATTATCACAGGATCCGATAAAGACTCCAATGTCAGCTTTGGCTTTGAGCTTTCCAAAGTCATCACGATCATTATTCGGATAGCAAAGAGATCCAAATACATGAAAGTGTTTTAGATTCGGTTTTCTGTTATGGACGAGCTCGGAAGGTGTTTTGTTGTGGCGTTTTGTAATCATAGAACGGTTTTGAGTATAGCATGCAGAGATACAGCTTCGCCCATAAGTAATCTGGAAGTTTAGCATTGATTAACATTGTTCTTGCAGCTTCCACTAACGTTCGGTTTCGTCTTTCGACAACTCCGTTTTGTTCTGGTGTACGTGCAATAGATGTCTGATGCTGAATTCCCACTTTCTCATAGAATTCACGAAGAGTTTGATTAACAAATTCAGTGCCTTTATCTGTTCTGATTAGTCGAACGGTGTTTCGTAGCTGAACTTGTATTTTCGTGAGAAAGGTGATGATCATTTGTGGAGCTTGATCTTTGCTTCGAAGAAAGTAGACCCAAGTCCAGCGTGAATAGTCATCAACAATTACTAAGATGTAGCGTTTGCCATTGATCGTTTGCACGCGCATCGGGCCACACAAATCCATGTGAAGAAGATGAAGCACATGCTGAGAGCTGTGTTCCACCTTTGAAGGAAAATGAGCACGAGTGCTTTTGCCTTGTTCACAAGCTGAGCAAAGATGATCTTTAGAATACCGAAACCGTGGGAGTCCTTCAACTAGTTTGTGTCGAGCAAGGTTGGTGATGGTTTGAAAGTTTAGATGTGAGAGACGACGGTGCCATAGCCAGGATTTTGTTGATGTTGCCTTTGAAAGTAAACATATGGGAGATGAAGCAACCATGTCTTTCATAGAGATAGTGTAGAGACTAGAATTACGCGATCCATTCATAAGGTCATTTCCTTGTAGATCACGAATGAAACAAGTTTTCTCCCGGAAAGCAACCTCCAAATCTCCATCACAAAACTGACCTACTGAAAACAGATTATGACCGAGGCCTTCCACATAGTAAACCCTGCTAATTTCGATGTTCCCATTGACATAGTCTCCGTAGCCCATGATAGCTGCGAAGTGATCATTCCCGAACCTGACAGTGCCAATGAACTTTGCAACAAAGTTTGATAACAGTTTAAGATTGCCTGTCATGTGTCGGGAACATCCGCTATCAACAATCCAGAGAATGATCTGTATCACCTGCATTACACAGACGACACAGATGGAATAGAAGTAGATGTGGAACCCGAAATGTTAGAGGGTTCCGTAGCAGTTATAGTAGATATACACACATCAATAGCTTTAGGTATCCACTTAAATCCTAGTGTGTTATATATCCATTTCTGCCATCTATAACTACTCTTTGCTTTAGTCTTAGTGAATGCACTAGGTGGTACTACATTCCTAGGAGGTGACACAGGAGCTGCAGGGACAGCAATGCGTTTCTTAGAATCTAAAGATGGCGGTCTACCAAGCACAGACTTAGAAAGATTAGTGGGCCTAGAGGTATTCCGGTTCTTAGGATTCCTTAAACGAGAGATGATAGCTTTAGCAACACATTTATCATGGCAATCAGAATTCATACTTTTACGACAAAGATCACAAGGTGCATCGATCTGAATATCAAAAGTACTTAACGGTTTAGCATTCGTTACATCACTATTTCTATTACATTTGTCCGACGCAATATCTATAGTGGAGGCAACGTGAGTCTTATTCATAGTCCTAGGGTGTTCTTCTACTTTAGCATTCTTGATTGATCTTTTCTTAGGTCGCAACTTCCTATTCTTCGATTGAGTGCTCTTAGGCCGTGAAGTGCGGACGTTTGGAAAAGGCTCAACTATTCCTGTTTCAGTAGAAGGAAGCACGTTAGCTACTTGTGATTTGGGAGTAGAAATTCTAGGTTCATGATTACTAAGTGTTACTGGGGCTAATCTCTTAATGATGGTTGGCGGAAGTTGTTCATACTTTCCTAACATTTCTCTTAACTTGATGATAGTGTGAATCAGATCTTGATTTTCAGACCGAACATTTCCAGCAAAATGCATAACTTCTTTAGTGTGTGCAAGATAATGATCAAGTTCATTTGATGCTTCATCACGAGTCTTTTTGAGTAAATCAAATATGACACCATATTCCTTTTTGACTTTTAAAAGTTCTTGTTCATATTTTGAGATTTGACACTTAAAAGACACGTTTTGATCATCCAGTTGCTCAAATTTAGGATCAGAAGATTTTGTACGCAATTGGGCGATTTTATGTTGAAAAGCAATTTGTTGATCGTGAATATCTTTTTGACACCAATTAAGACGACGAATTGCATTTGAAAGTTCGTTTGACAATCGTTTGTTTTCAACTTTTAAGGACTCGATCTGAAGCACATTATCAGTGTTCTCAACATTTAGCACAGATTCAACAGTATCAGCAGAGGTATGATCAAATGCATATGACAAAGAATTCAATAACACAACATTATGGACATCAGCACAGAGGACATCTTCCAAGAGTCGATCAACATCTTTTCTCAACAGTTTCTTTTTACGTTTAGTGTTAGAAATAGATGTTTCGTTTTCTAAAACGACCTTCATCACTCCAAGTTCCTTATGAAAATCCTTTTCCCAGGCTAATGCACAATTTTTCAAGTTTTTAACATTAGGTAAAAGATTTTTCTGAAAAATGTCTCTTTGTTCTCGCGCTAGAGGCGATTGAAAATGATCAATTTTGATTTCAGAACGATATTCTATCTCATGTTGTAAAATTTTGAGGTCAGCCATGAAGATGTCAAAATATCTAAGAATTTTTCAATTTTCAGGTTTTGAATTTACTTCACCGATGGAAGGTAAAGGACCATAAATTTGTGCATAATCTGGTTGGGGATTAACATTAGAAGACTCCGGTGTTTTGATGATAACCCTTGGTGTGTTAGAAGAATCCGTTGGTGTGACGAAAGTGACCGCTTTTGAATAGTTAAAAGGTTTGTTGTAAACAACTTTTTCTAATTTTGATCGACTCTCGTCTTCTGCATCTAATTCCTCTTGACGATGATATTCAATAACACTCATAACATAATTATCAACTTTATATTCTGCCGAAACTTAGGATTTGGTTTGAATGCTTTTGTTGAAAGCTTAGGTTTGTAATCAGCAAGATTCGGTCCATATCCATTTGGATTGGGTTTTAAAGTAAACTTTTCAATGGCTGTGACCGACTCGCCATGTTTGTAAACAACAGTTTTAAACTCTTTAAGTTTGTTTTGCAAGCCGATGATTTCTTCAAGATGATCATCTATTCGTTTCGTTGAATGCTTTTTGTATGCAGAGAACTGTTTTTGACAAGTTAACAACTCAGCCTTAGCTTTTTGATTTTCCAAGGTGAGAGCGTTAATTTGCTTTTTATGTTCATGTTTCAGTTGTTCTATTTCAGACAACAAAGCATTCTTCGAAGCTGCTAGATCACGCATCTGTCTTTCTAAATATTTTTCGTTTTGATAAGATTTGGCAAAGGCTGCTTCAAAACCGTTTTCACGTTTTTCTTGAGTTTTGAAAAAGTTGAGTTGCTTTTGTAAACATTCAAAATCCTTGGTTAACAGTGCATTTTTGCATTTCAAGTCCTGATTAATGGCACGACATTCTTCCACTATGGTTTGTTGGTCTTGTATTAAACGAGCAAAATCTGGATGAGGCAAAAGTTCGGCGTGTTCAACGTGAGTCTCAACATGATCATTACGGAGATCCTCAAGTATGACCACGGAGTCAATTTGATTATCAAGGGAAACCGGTTGGTCATCTTGATCGTCAAATATAACTACGGGGTCTAGTTGAAAATCGTCGGAATGAGATGTGGATGACTCATTTTGAACATTCTGAGCCTTGCCGGATGCAGATGTTGGCGGAGATATGAGATCAGAGATAAATATGGTTTGTTCGGGTACCTGAGACAAGCCATCAGTGTCATACACTGGGCCTGTGTCACTCATGTGTAACTCCTGCATATTAGCCATCAACATAACAACTGCATTGGCCTGCAAGTCCTCCATATCATCATCTGAGTCAGCATTTGCCATAAAGCTCTGTTCTTTGTCGGTTCCACCAGCTTCATCCTTAAGAGCCAAAAGAAGAGCCTCTTTGAAATAAGCACGCCCTTAGTCCTTGGCTTTGGGCATGCATTAGCCAGTGTCCCTTCTCATTGCAGTTGTAGCATCGAAGACCATTCAACCCATGTTGAGCTTTTCCCTGTTCCACCACTTGAGCTCGTTGTTATTCCTACCCACAGCATTAAACCCTTGACCACCGCCCATCTGACGACCATAACCACGATTCTGAACTTCAACTCGTCCATTGTTTACAACAACTTGATTCCTTGTATTAGATGAGGAACGAATACGGTTGTTGGATTTGTTGGTATAACGGCTAAAGGCATTAGCAATCATAGCAAATCCTTGTTGCAATGCTTCGAACGGATCGGATTCCTCATTATGAAGTGCTTGATCATTGTTGTTGTAAGGGACCAACTGATTTTGTTGAGGTTGATGTGATTGATCGTTTGGTGGGTTTGAAGCAGTTGGTTGAGTTGCTGGTTGAGGAGAATAATTTTGTTGAGCATATAAGGCAAGTTGTTGATTTTCCGGATGTGTGGGTGAAGCAATTTGAGCACGGAGAATCCTTTCCCTATCAACTTCCTTTTCATGAGGCTTCAAGTAATCGTACAACAATCCGTAGGTAGACTGATGCATGTTTTTAGCTTGACGGAGAAAAATGACATACTTCTCCCATTCAGGACCAAGACTACTTAGGAACTTAGTATTCACTGCAATTCTTGGCATGTGGATGTTGTGTTTATCCAAATCATTGATGATGTCTGAAAATCGGTGATGATAGGACTCGAGTGTCTCTCCGGGTTCAATCATGAAGTGTTCATAAGCCAAGTAAATTTTGGATTCCAAATCTTCCTGATTGAGTACTGATCCTTCCATAAGAAGACGAATATGATCCCACATTTTCTTTGCAGTCTTTTGAGCATCAACACTACGAAGAATTAGGTTTGGTAATCCTAGGAGGATATATTCCATTGCAAGCTCATCTGCTTCATAGTGTAGAAGTTCTTGAGGATTCAAGTCTGCAACAGTAGCAATGTTCGTTTGTTCATCTCTTGGTGGAATGGCATTTGGATCTCCGGGTACAATGACAGTAGGCATCTCAAAAGGACCTTCCAAGATAACCTTCTTTAAGAACTTTCCATGTGGCTTCTTTAGATCACAAAATCTAAAGAACCTTATTACCCATTGATCGTAGTTTCCTGGAGTGAGCATTGGAGGTCTATCAAGTGAACCAACCTCATGAATTGATTGTTGGCTGCTTAAAGTTTCAAACATCTTTGCAAACCAAGTGGGTTCCCTCATAGTGATCCTTGATGGATGTTGATTAAAGTCATTTGTGTACGGTTGAGCTTGAAGACTTTGTGGTGGTTGAACCATTTGAGGTTGTGGATTTGTAGCAAGTTGTGGAGTATGTTGTTGATTAAATTGTTGTTGATAAATTGCTTGTTGTTGATTCCATTGTTGATGTTGTGGAGTTAGTTGTTGTTGACGTTGAGGATGAGGATAAGTGTAAGGGAAATAGTTAGAGTATGGTGGTTGTGACATGTTGATAAACTTGTGTTGGTAAAAATGGATCTTTGTAGTCGAATGAACCTTTGTTGATGAAGTATCCTTAGACGTAGAAATAACCAAATAACACTTAAGCGTAAAAACACCAAAATTACGCGTAACAATAAGGAGTTACGCGTAGGTTTTAGCTTACGCGTAATCAGGGAGAAAAGGCTAAAGTTATGCGTAGACAACAAAGTTAGGCGTAGAAACTTAGGCGTAGGATTTAGCTTATGCGTAAGACAAGGCTTAGGCGTAAGAAAATCTTAGGCGTAGGATTTCTACGCGTAAAGTTGAGCTTACGCGTAATTTTAGGGTTTTATCCCAAATGATCTTTTACACTATCACAGTGCAAAAGATATCCAAAGTCGACGTATTTTCAGACTTATCCAAGTAAGAAAACACGGAATAAACCACGAAAATGAAGATCAAACCAAGGATAATCTTACGCGTAATTTTAGGGTTTCAATACGCGTAGGATTACTCGTAATTTTGATTTTGCCCAAAGATGTTTCTAAACCAGTTTTTGTGTGATGAGATAGCTTCAATAACACCAAGATAACACAAAAGTGTGAGACTTGATGATCCAAAGCACTCAAAACAGTTATGCGTAGAATGACACCCACGAATAAAAACTAGTTCAAAAACAATGATCCACGCATAAAGTTTGAAACTTTTTGTCAAAAACAAGTATTTTAACACCTTAAAACGTTGAAAGTACAAGAATCTTGAATTAAAAAATGTAAAAACCAAGTTTTGAAGCGTACCAAAGATCACGTTATCTTTACGCCTATAACCAAAATAAAAAAAAACTTCAAAAACAAAAGTGTGCACCCAACTATTTGTCTCTGATACCACTGTTAGGTCACAAGGTTTACCACACAAGCTTAATAGAAAGATAGAGAGGCGATTGAACAAGATATCACACACACACACACGAGATAATATGACCGGTTATGCGTAGAGTGTTTGTGAAAGAAATAACTTGAACAACCAACCTTCAAATGAAGGTTTACAAGGGGTATTTATAGGAGGGAAGCTAGGGCAACACTCCTAGTTCCCTTCCTATCCTTATTGGGCTAGGCCTAGGCTTATGGGCCTTCTACATAAGCCTAAGGCTAATAACAAACATAAAGGCCATAATAAGCTAACTATTACATATGAGTAACTAACACTTGAATAAGGTTTAGGAGTGATTCCAACAGGATTATTATTGTTGGATATAAGTTTTCACATACACATCAAACCATAACACAAAGTGGGCGTATAAGTGGAATTCTAGAGAGAGAAAGTTAGAGGTTTAGGGAACTTAGTGAGAGAGAGTGAAAGATATTATTATGAGCTCCAACTCTCTACCTTGGAAGGTAGAGAGTATTTATAGTCTTATATAAATCGCCACACAACGGGCTGTGGATCAGGCATACAGTGGGTAAAGACCCGTCCGTCCTCCACGGTGTTACTTAACTAAATACTACTTAACTTAAAATAACTACGACTATGAGCTTTCTAATGATTACATATACTTGAGGTGACCGACTCTTTAATACCCGGAATTTCTAATTCCTAACAATCTCCCCCTAAGGGAGGTCACCTCAATCATGTACTAAAAATACATTGAATACAAACAGATATTACATTAAAAATTGATCTTGCATTCTTGATGTAGTACTTTGCTTCGAAGCTCGTAGTCATTGATTCTTCACATTGCATGTTTGGTTACTTCAAGTGGAGGTCTTTTACTGATCCACGTGATAGTAAATTTGAGCCAACTATAGAGATCATCAGCAATCAAAGATCTCTGTGACATCCATTGTGGTGTTGGTATTATGTGATGTTGTGACTTTCGTACCGACATGCTCACATTCTGGATCATGATATCTTCTCATCGAGTAGCGGAAGCTTTTGTTGAATCATGATATTGGCAGCCAGAAAGCGTAAGCTTGGAGTGAAAATATCCGAGTCATTGATGCACTAATCATGATTTCTTTTGAGTTGAATGTGTTAAGTGAGCATGCGGCTATGGATTGACCGCTTCATTCTGATCAGCTGCAAACGTCGGGCGTACTCGCATACAACAGTTAGCAATAAATCGCACGAAAGTGTCTTTGATCACTTTCGTTGAATTGAGGTACACGTCCCACGGTTCCCCGCTGATCAAGTACAAGTACCGCCTGTGATCGTATAATTCAAGAATTTCCTTGACAGGGTTTCAGCATGCTTCTAGCTGTTCTCAAACGGAACATCTCAAAGAAGACAACACGGAGTGAGTGAACCAGCGAATTTGAGTCCACTGATTGATGAAAAGATATTTGAAAAACAATCGAGTATTGCTCAATAGAAATTGTTTTTGCAATACAGCGAAGGTTTTAATGAAAATCAATTATCAATCATAAAACACCTTTTGATTTGAAATATCCGTACACGGTCGATGTGCTAAAGAAAAGAGTTGTTAAGCACAAAGACCGGTTTTTCAAAGGTATCCGTCAATCCCTAACCTGAACCAGGATTGATTCAAGAAATTGAATCGCCCCATTGTTTCTGTTCAGTTGTCACATGGTTGATCCATATAATAGATCTCACATGCCACCTACCAGGAGCTTGTTTGATGTTGGCTCCAGAAGGCTTTCCATCTTCATTGTGAGTGTGTAGACACATCACTCAGATGTTCTCGCAATACCACAAGGATAATGCGTAGGACTCAAGATATAATCTCTCTTTCCACATTGTGTGAAACAGAGAGTCTTCATTGAAAGTGTCCTAATGAGATTTATTGATGATCTCGTGGCTCTAGACTCAATTTGTGCATATTTGGATCCTGTGCCGGAGACTAGGGAGAGGGTCTCCTTCTTCAATATCAACAATCTCTAAGAGAAAGTCGATAGATAATGTCGGTTCCCCGTGAGAATGAAACAAGTCCTTTTAAGAGGAACTTGAGTGGTTTAGAAAGTTGAAGTGCAGTGCGTCACTGGGTCCATGACGTCTTGTCTTCAATACCGATGTTACCATCAGTAGCATATGAATTGAACCCGGTTTCTGCCCTAAGGTTGAATAAATGGAGGGCTATTTGTTTTCACCCTTTTCTCATTCAATTCTTTTTAATTCTTCAACCCCTTCAGTGCTTACCGAGATTTCATAACTAGAACCTTGTTGGGTTTATTCCAGTACTAGCTCAGTCTCAGTCCGCACTCTTCCCATTCCTCATTTTTCTCCTTTTATTATCATACCTAAGAACTCTACACTAACTAGTGGATAGTTCCTGGGTAGATCCCTCCGGTTCTGGCGGATCTTGGGAACAAAAACCTAACCTTATCATCCTTATATCACCTTACATAAAGTAAAGTTGGTCGGTCTATTTGGTATTGTTCATCTGCCGTTGGAACCAATTGAAAACCATTTGAAAATCAATTCAGATACTTGTGATATATTATCAAAGCATTTTGTACCTGAATTGTTTTTGATATTTTTAGAACGAGAACTCCCCCTCAACATGTGCATCAAGTATTTGAAAATGTTTTGCACACGGAGGCAAGAGAAAGAATTAACTTCTTTGATTACCATTTTCTAAAAGATATCAACATCACTTCCCAAATCGAATCAAGTAGATAAAGCATTTTGGGGACGGATGAGATTTTCATGATTTTGCTCCCCCTCAATATGTGCTTCTAGGTTTGAAAGGAGTTTTACACATACTAGAGGGAACCTGCACATTGAGATAAATGATCACGTTTCAAATTATAGGTTTGAGATAGATGCTCCCCTCAACATGTGCATTGAAAAATTTGAAATCGTTTGTCACATGCGGGGAGGACATCATGTACATTCTTATAAAACCATTTACCGAATTATCAGTTTAAATCCAATTTAAATCACACATTCTCCCCGATCACAATTATCAAATCATTTGAGATTTGTGATCTCTTATAGATTTAAATTGATTTTGAAAGCTTTTAAGGAGAATTGTGACTTGATTATGAAAGCGTTTTAACTGCTAAGGATCGGATTTTAAGACTTTAAACTCCATTGATAAAACATGCATGTACATCTTTTGAAAACAATTTAATGCCAAATAAATTTTTAATTTAATTGAAATCATTCTCCCCCTCACTCAATGACATAGGTTGTTGATTGAGAAATGGAGATTTTGACAACTAAGTCCTGATGATTATCAAAAATAGAGACCAAGTTATTTTTCAAAGCATTTAGTTTTCAGCAGATAAATGTTTATAGAATCAGAGCATGGAATTTGAAAACATGGTAAAACATGGCTTTGTTCTTTCTTTTAAAACCGGGTTATTGCCTGAAAATGACAATAAACCATTGTTTCTCTTTCTCCCAAAAATTATTTTTTTATTTTTTTAAGAATTCGAACAACATCTAAAGTCCCGTGTCATTCTTTGAATGACAGCACAAAGACCGTAGATATTTTCGAACCGAGAAAAACAAGACAAATTGACAATATTTTTTTAAGATTTTTCGAATTTTTCAGATTTTTATGGATTTTGAAAGTTTTATAAATTTCTATTTGATTTTTGAGAGTTTTATAATTTTGTATTTTGTTTTTCGAATAAATATTTACAAGAGATAGATGAAGATAGACCTTTACTCCTCGTCTTCCTCCTGAAGACGTTTGAGTGTTTCTGGTTGAAGGCTTTTCAAGCCAAGACGTGGAAGAATAAACTCAAAACGTTCTCTTGGAAGAGCTTTGGTGAAGATGTCTGCTAACTGATATTCAGATCTCACAAAATAGAGTTCCACCACACCTTTTTCCACTTGTTCCCTGATGAAATGATGTCGAATGTCGATATGCTTTGCTCTTGAGTGTTGAACGTTGTTGCAAGAGAGAGCAATAGCACTTTTATTGTCACAGTACAGAGGGATTTTGTTGAATTCAAAGCCATAGTCCGATAATTGAGATCTCATCCATAAGACTTGAGCACAACAAGATGACATGGCTATGTATTCAGCCTCTGTAGAGGAAATAGAAGTACTCATTTGCTTCTTTGAAGACCAGCTCACAAGCTTATCACCCAAAAACTGAGCACCTCCTGACGTACTTCGACGAGTATCTTGACATCCTGCATGATCGCGATCTGCATAGGTCGTTAGTGACATACCGTGTCCTTCGGGTACCAAAGTCCCATATTGATGGTTCCTTGGAGATACCGAAAGACCCGCTTAACCGCTTCAAGGTGCTTTTTAGTAGGCTTAGCCTGGTATCTGGCACACATGCAAACAAATAACAAGATGTCCGGTCTACTAGCTGTGAGGTACATCAGGGATCCAATCATACTACGATATTTTGTTTGGTCAATCATGATCCCCGAGTGGTCCTCATCTAGTTTGGTTCGATCAATCATGGGAGTGTCAACATGGTCACTTGAATCAAATCCAAATTTCTTTAAGATCTCAGTTGCATATTTAGATTGATTTATGAAAATGCCTCCCGGACTTTGTGAAATTTGTAATCCCAAGAAAATGACATTTGTCCCATCATTGACATTTGAAATTTTGAACTCATTTCATTAGAAAAACGATCACATTCCATTGGGTCACGAGGCAAAAATAATATCATCAACATAAATTTGAACATGAGTTAAATGTTTGCCTGACTTCCTGGTGAACAATGTAGGATCAACTACTCCTTTGTCAATCCGTAGATAGAAGAAACTTTGATAGCGTATCATACCATGCCCTTGGATCTTGTTTTAAACCATACAGAGCCTTCTTCAAACGATAAACGTGGGTAGGATGCTCTGGATACACAAAGCCTTCAGGTTGGCTGACATAGACGACTTCTTTAAGATCTCCGTTCAGGAATGCCGTCTTCACGCCCATCCGATAGACTACCATGTTCTTACTAGCAAAGATTAGCCAAAAGATTCTGATAGCCTCGATTCGAGCAACAGGAGCAAAAGATTCTTCAAAGTCTATACCCTCCTCTTGACGGTATCCTTTAGCAACTAATCGAGCCTTGTTCTTTAACACATCACCATGCTCATCAAGTTTCACTTTAAAGATCCACTTTAGAGCAATGATCATAGCACAATTTGGAGCAGGTACTAATTCCCATACATCAAGTCGATCAAACTCATGAATTTCTTCTTGCATGGCATTGAACCAGCTGTCTTCATCCATGGCGGTTTTAACATCTTTTGGTTCGATCTTAGAGAGTACGGAGTTGAAGAAGCACCATAAGGCATCTGTTGCAAGTTGTTTCCGTGTGGATACAGGACGAGAGGGATTTCCAATGATGTTGTCCAATGGATGATCGTGAGTCCATTTTCTGAGGTGTTCATGTGGCAGCGGTTGAGGGACTGAAGTAGCAGAGTCGATGTCTCCTGAAGAAGATGGTTCTGATGAAGATTCAGGAGCAAAAACATTTTCAAATGGAGTATCTTCAGGAGTAGCAAAGGGATAAACTTCATTATTGATACCAGACATAGTTCCATGATGTACCCTCGAAGTTTGATGATTTGTTGATGAGACAGAGTGATCAGCAGCAAGCGCTTCTTGACTTAATGATATTGAGATTGAAGGATTGACGTCATTCACAGGAATATGAGAAGCCTCTGAAGTAGGAATTGTCAGTTCATTAGCACTTGGCTCATAATGTTCATCAAACATGGGATCAAACAATTTCTTTAAATCATCTTCAGATGGAGGTACATATGGAGTTTCTGGAGAAGAATTTGGTATAAGGGATGAACTAATGGGACTGTCTTGAAGTGCGGGTCCTGAACTGGAGTGTCCAGGAGCCATAGGACCACTGCGATAGAAACTCTCTCTGACTATCTTTATCAACCCATATGTAGACAATTTGAAGTGACCACTGATAAAGAAAACCTAATATACCAAACTTGAAACCAAGAAGAATTCCATGCATTTGTATCTTAAGCTCGCCTTTGTGAATTTTAACTTCAATCTCAAATAAGTGATAATTGATTAACTCCAAAGTAATCAGCTTGTGTCAAATGCCCAACACGTGAATAAACGTACAACCGGATGTACCGATCCACTGAATGAACCGGAACAAATGATTTCTCGACATTAATGCATTCTTCCTAAAGGTATACATGTAGAGACTGATCTGGAAGATTCACCACAAATGTCTTTGAGCGAATGAGGTAGTCATTTTCCTTAATGTTCATGTGGTTGATTTATAGCATGCACAATGAGAGGAACAATAATCCGTAAAGATTTGGCAAAGGAATACCAAAGAGCGGATCATTATTCAATAATGCAACTTACAATATCATGATAGTCATTATAAACGCCTTGTGAAATAACTGGAGATAAGGTTTCTTGAGAATTCCAAGAAGTACTTCTTAGATGGTGAACCAGTTGAGTCAATAGAAACCGGAGCATGAGCTTCAGAAACTGGATGATCAACATTTGTCGGAGGTTGAAAGTACTCATCAAACATATCTTTGAAAAACAATGAATCCCAAGCATTGATTCCCAATTATCCTTAGTAAGTGAAGCATTAGGCGTTGGAGGAGAGTCATCAAAAATCAAAACAGTGAATCCCAGTTATCCTTAGTATATTCACTCTTCATCAAAAAGAATATGCAATTTTTGATTTAACAAGTGAATAAGAGTATACACCAATGAACGCAGATCCACTTGATGACTGAATGAGCGTGGAAAAACATGAAGCTTGTTGATGAAGAATGTAGATGAGTATGGCCATTCATGAGAGAATTTCTCTTAAGCTGAAGATAAAGCGCACGTAAGAGCGTACACTTTTCTTTTCTTTGAAGAACGGGCCTCAAGTGTTATCTGCAGACACCATAATGATGAAGAACGAGGCCTGAACTGATGTGAACAGACGCCATTGTTTAGAGCCCAGTTATATGTTTAGAGCCGCCCGAATCCAAATACCAAGGGACGACTTGTACGACCTGCTTTGGATAACTGACGAAGACATAGAATTGGAAACATTGGATCCCCACGTGCTCATGGGGTCCTTTTGGTTAGCACAAACAATCTTTGAATCACCAGAAACCCTAGGTGCAATGTCATTGTCACTAGGAGCTAAACTAGTAGAAGCATCCGACTTAGTCGAGGGACATTTTGTGCTTAATGGGATTGTTCTACCAGTTGGCTTCCAAACCTTAACAGGCACTACTCTAGGCATAGTGGATCTAGTTAAGGGGCAAGGTTTTCCATGCGTGAATATTCGACTGTTGGCTTCCATGAAATCCTACATTGGTAAAAACCTTCCCTGTAGGTTTCCGTGATTGCTTAACTGCTTCGCTCTCCAAACTTTCTTAACTGGGTTATGAATCTTAGACCTCAGAAATAACACATCACATTTATCATGATTACCAGAAATTAAACATTTTGTGCATGTTTTGCAGAAAGCATAAGGCCTCAATTAATTTTAGTAAGCTTAGAGCTAATACTAGAACTAACACGATTCTTTTGTTCAAATCAAACTTCTTGTCCCTATGGTGTTCTTTCACTTCCTTATCATGAACACTTTTAGTTTGCGTAATCCTATCCTTCTTTGCATAGCTTCTAGGTTTTGACCCGCTAACTTTAGTGTCAATCTTAACATCTGTAGAAGTAACGATGGGAACATTACATGGCTTCACTACTTTCTGCATTCCTGGTCTAGAAGTGCTGGGATCTGAAATTCTAGGAGGCACATCACAAGTTGCTTGCTTGAATTTAGATATGGAACAAGGCATATCAAGGGTCACATGCTTGGCTTTAGGCATAGAACGGATTTCCTGCTTGGCACTAGGCATAGAACAAGGCTTCACAGCTTTGCCTTTTCACCTAAGGGTTTTGGACATGTTGCAATTACACATTCAAGCAGCTCTTGAGATCCTTTGGCCTGGAGGCAAGCAAACCTAATTTCACTATCAAGAGGTTTGTTAATGAAATCCTCTTCGACAATCTCACGGAGACATTCTAGACTATCCTTAAGGTGAGCACAGTAGTCATGAAAAGCATGTTCATTATTCCTAAGATGAGGAGGAATATATTTAACTGTCACAGTGTATTTGCAATCTAAGGGTGATTTTGAGACAACATTCTTATTGAAAACAAGTGGCAGTTTCCCATTTCCCTGACTTCTCAGATTCTCAATTTCCTTTTGTAAAGACGTTATTTTTTCGTTGTTTTGATCACGGGTGACGTTTATTGAATCATATAACCCTTTAAAATATCGTTTAACCTTTTCATTTTCTTCTAGAAAACTTTCGTTTTCCTTTTGTAAAGCATTTACTAGGTTTTGAAGATGAAACGTTTGAGAATATTGAGAATCTAAAGGAGGAGGCATTTGGGAGCCTGTCATATTGTTCGTTTGACCCTTTAATTGAGAGATTTGGGCTTTCAACTTTCCGATCGTGTTGCACTGAGCTTGAATCTGTTCATCACGTTTGTTAATTTGAAAACTGCATCAAACTCTGGAGCATCTGAAGATGTCTTGATATTTGAAGTTTTGACATTTTCTTTGAGATGTTGATATTTGAGTTGTAAATTAAAATGCTCAACTTCTAGTTTAGAAAAATGTTTAACCAAATTGTCGTGATCATCCAGTTCAATTTTCTCGTTTAGTTTAGAATTAGTTTTTTCAAGCTCAATGACACGATCATGGGAGACTTTCAGGGCCACAGATAGTTCATGAAATTTGGAAGCATTAATAGAGTAATTTGAAGCAGTGAAAAAGATATCTTGAGCAACACATTCAGTAATAAGAGTCTCATTTAAGGTATGCAAGTTCTTCCTCTCAATCTCATTATATTTTAGTGCACGCTCATAATCACTAACTTCAACTACCATTGCATCAAATTCCTTTTCCATTTCTTTAATATCTGATTTTATCCCTTTTTTAAGACTCTCAAAATGATCTTTTAGTTGTTTAAAGAAAGGCATGACCTCAGTTAAATAACATTCTTTCATTTGCTCAAAACCCCTTTCCCCTTCAGTTATCCCCGTGGGTGTGATCCTTTTCTTACAAGTTTTCTCAAAATCGGTAAATAGTTGAAGAATAACATATTGACTGATTAAGGTCTTGCTCTTAGTGGCAATAGTTCTAGGAACTAAATGCATTGGTGTATTTGGAGGATACACAGTCGCTTTAGGGAATTTCCTACAAGGGGATTCTTTTCAACAAGATTTTCAGCTTTTTGCAAGTCCATATCCTTTTTCCAGAACACTTGTTCAAGGGTCAATAGAGTCTGAGGCTTAAACATGTTTAAGGATATCCAATTTTCCTTAGTGTAATCATGGGGTTTTATCGTTATCTTGTTCTTTTTACACTCAGGATCTTCTAGCTTCTTATTCATTTTCTCCCTAGTGACTTCATCTGATTTCTTATCTTCCTCAGTGCACTCAGCGCAACTAGGTTTCTGTCTAGGCTTAAGGATCTCATTACCATCATACAGTACCTTATGAGCATTTCTAGCCTTTTTAATTACCTCTGGATTAGGTTCCTCAACAAGGGGAATGCTATGCTTATCGCTTAAGACTCTATGCTTAGTGATCATGTGAGCAGTCTGAATGGTATTCCCTTGTACGTACAACTTATTTTCAAGCTTGTTTTTCAAAGTTTTTAGATTGGAAAAATCATTCAAAAGTTTTGATTCCTTAGCCTTGAATTCTTGCTTAAGCATTTTAACATTTTCTTGAAGTTCGTGTTTTTGCTTAGCAGTTTTAGAAAGCTTTTCTTGTAAGGAGTTTAACTCTTGTTTTAATACTTCTTCTCTAAACCTACTTTTTCTAATAGTTGTACGTATTTGGACATCCATTTCCTGCTCACGGGTGGTCAACTCAAACTTAGCACGCTGTTCATAAATAGCAACCTGATCCTTATATATGTTAAGCTCAGTGGTAAGGGAATCATCAGGCACAAATGCAGAGTACTCATGCAGTTCATAATCATCATTTTGAGTAGAAGATGCACAACTAGGTACAGCAGAAACATCCATGCAACTTACCTGAGCATTGACATGCACAGTCTGTGACGGGTGCATCTCTATCTTGGGTACATCCGAAGCTTCCATGGAGCGTTCCTTTGCATTAACTTGCACAGGTTGTGTCTGGTGCACCTCTCTCTTGTGAATTTGAGCACGAAGATTCCATTTTTCCATTATCCGACTCATCATTTTTGTTGTCACTGACATTCTGCATTCAAAGAACACCCGATTCTTCAACATATACATTACCCAACTTATCACAACAATCTTTCAACCGCACCTGACACTCATTCACGTTTTCATTATTTTGAGCAGATTCTTCAATGTACTTTTTCACATTATCCATGAGTTGGATAAATGTCTCAATGAATTCCTGAATTTCCATTCCAGTATGTTTTTTGAAGGAAATTCCAGTCAAGTGTTGATCGTAATCTGCTGAATATTCCCCACTGATGAATGGCTGAAATTGTTTGTAGATTACTTGAAGAGCTGCACTGGAACCATCCTTTTGAACCTCTTTATTGGTAAGTTGCAGCTTTAATTGTTCTAAGTTCAACAAAGAAGCTTCTTGTCAATGTAGGTAAGTCCTGGCGGAAAAGAGCACTACATGTTCGATCCCCAGCTATGGATAATAGTTGTATGAGGTGCAGATGAAGTAGCTGATATGGCTTAATGATGCATTCCATTTGCGTGGCATTCTCATTGTACTCAGAACATGAAGATCTCACATCCTCATTGTTCAATTCAAACATCTTTAACCGTTCAGGATAGCATACTTTATCATTGTTGTCCACAAAGATCATACAGCTTTAAGCACTTCAAATCACTGGGTCAAGAGAGTAAGACATGATGTGGTAGAATGCACGGATTTTACAAGTCTATGATTTAAACCGAGAAATAGAATCTTTCGCGGGATTTTACTTAAATCAAGACCAAACCGTTAAGCAATGACCAATGAAGTGTGTTAAGATGACTGATGGATCGACACAATGATAGACAATTGTGTGTTAGGACTTATGATTGTTTGTGGGATAAGCAGAGATGTTGTTTGGTTGAGATTTGGATTGGTTTATGCACGATTTTCCCGAGAAATTTAGGTCTAAAAACATAAAAACCTCAATAACTTCTGTTCAGAGCGGATTTAGCCCTCGAAGGTTTACCCGAATGAACTTTAGTTGATTCGGCGTGAAATTCTCCTCGTTCTCACAAATCGCTTTTGATGGGTAGAACGCTGAAAACGGAGTTACGGATCAAAAGTTATAGCCGTTTGAAGTTTTGTCGGAAAAGTCAACAAGTCGCTAAGAATTCTTGAACCAAGTCGCTAAGACCAAGTCGCTAGGACCCAAGTCGCTAGGTAACAACTCGCTAAGCTCCAAGTCGCTAGCAAAATTTTGACAAAGAAGTCGCTAAGAACTAAGTCGCTAATTTGTCAAGTCGCTAAATAGCAACTCGCTAGGTACCAACTCGCTAACACCAAATCGCTAACAATTTTGGCAGCAATTCGCTACTCAAGTCGCTAAAACTTCAAGTCGCTGAAGAGCAACTCGCTACGCACCAAGTCGCTACCACCAAGTCGCTACCCGTAGTGGAGAGTCCACTACTAGTACTGTTAATCGCTAGGTCTAAGTCGCTAGCTCCAAAACTGTAACTCGCTACAAAATTGTGAAGCAAGTCGCTAGCAAGAAAGTTATACCGTGAGCCAAGTCGCTAACTTGAAAAACTTCCAAAACACACTTTTCAATCCAAAAACAACCCAACCACGATGATTCAAGCCTTCCAAATCAAAACCTAAACACTTATGATGATCTTAAACACAAAAGTACAATCAAAATCCAAACTTTAACACTAGAAATCAACCAAATGATGCACAAACCACTAAACTTTTTCAAACTCAAAAACCACCTAAAAACCACTAGAAATCCAAAGATGTGTAAGATATGATCTAACCTTGGCTCTTGATACCAATTGTTGGATATAAGTTTTCACATACACATCAAACCATAACACAAAGTGGGCGTATAAGTGGAATTCTAGAGAGAGAAAGTTAGAGGTTTAGGGAACTTAGTGAGAGAAAGTGAAAGATATTATTATGAGCTCCAACTCTCTACTTGAGGTGACCGACTCTTTAATACCCGGAATTTCTAATTCCTAACAATTATTGCACAATTACTAAAAAGGACACAATTAAATGAGTTTTTGTATATGTTAGATATTTTTGTGGGTAAATAAGTAATTTATTTTTGAAAAGCCCCGGGCTAAATTTTTTAGCCCCTTTTATGGTGCTAAAGTTTTAAGCTCTTATTAGGGGCTTATGATTTCATAAGCCCGCATGACAAACGAGACTTATTTTATAAGCTGACTTGTTTTAAAAGCCCAAGCCCCATAAGCCCTTCGCCAAACACAGCCTATGTCGTAGCTATAGATGTGAATTGATGACTTTCATAAATCAAAGTTTTATATAAGAGCCAAAGATATGATGGTATGTCGTGTTGATGCAAATAATTTCTAAAAACGTTATTGTTATCTTTCGATATCTCTACATTTTGATGATAACAAAATGTAAAAACACGTTACGTCAAAGTTGACGTAAACAAGTTTTTAATCGAAATATCCCGTTTCTACATACATTACCTGTAAGAACAAACAAATTTATAACTTGACAAATAATCAAAGAAGTGAATTTATGTTTCAAGCTTCACATTTTTAATGTGACAAAACATTTTTTTTTTCAAAAATACATTTTATAAATTATTTTTGAATATTAAAGAAATGTTTTAGTTAGAAAAATAAGTTTAAAAATCCCAACAGCTGCCCCCCCAACAAAGCTCATAACTTCCCAAAATAAACTTTCACCACTAAAAACAAAAAGATGAGCGTTTTTATCTGGGACGGTACCACTAAATTTAGTGGTACCGTCTGGTATTTAGTGGTACCGTGCATTGTAATGGTCGAAATGTTTGTCCCTATAAATACCAGCCCACTTCACAGTTTTTGGGCATCCTTTTTCACACAAAACTTTATGAGTTTAAATCTCCTAACACGCACACACTCCTTTGATCATTTAGATAGTTTTCTTTTGTTTTAGAGTGATCCTTTCTTCCAACCAAGTGATCACCTTCATTCATCTCCTAGTGCAAGAGAAGAACACATTGTATCAAGAAGATACTTAGTGTTGTAGTCATAGTAGTGTGCACTTGTAACATTTGTTACACACTTGTTGTATAATGATATACATCAAGTAGTCTTGAGTCCTGTTTAGATAACTTGTGTGGATCATTGTGATCTTATCGAGATCTCGAAGATCTCTTGTTGTTTGTGAGTTAGTGTGTTGATCAAGTGGATCAAGTCTAGATCGTGTTGATCTAGTAGTTTGTGTGATTAGCAATCGGGTAGATCGTAAGTGAGATTGGTACTAGCTAGATTAGTACTCGACATTTAGCTTAGTGTTGAAAATTGTGATAAGCGACGTTGTACGGTTTTCTCCGCCTCAAGGGAGTTTGTTGACATAGTGCTTAGAACTCTCGAGTTGGGTACTCGGGGAGTGGAGTAGGGCGAAGAAGAGCTTCGTGACCGAACCACTATAAATCTCTTTGTCTCGGTTTGATCTTTCCATCTCTTACTTTTTACTTTCATTACTTAATTTCTATTGTTGTAGTGCATTTATTATAGTCTTATTAAGTAAGATTCATATTGTTGTGGTTTGATTTCACAAAGGACTCAATCGAAGTTTTTCACAAGTAAACTTTGATAACTAAATTAAAAAGCGGTAAACTATTCAACCCCCCTTCTAGTTTCCCACATGTCGTGTTGCCAAATCAGCGCTACATCAGCATTTCACATATCACATTCACACACCAAAAATACTCCCTTTGCAGTGGTCAGCCGTTTGCATATCATTTCGCAGTTTTTGGGCCCCATCATTTTTTTTCCATTTTTCAAACAAACCAAATTTTCATTCATTCAATTAAAAATACAAATTACAATACGAAAATAAAAAAACATTACAAAAATATGAAAATAAATCAAATTACCAATAAACTAGTATTCTTCTTGTTGGTGTCGTTGCCAAAGATGATCCATAAGATCTCGTTGAAGATTTGCGTGTATTGCTTTATCACACAATTCTTTGGCTTTCTTCCATTTCACTTCGCATCTCTCGAGCTATTCTCGTTGTATATGTGGTTGCAGACTAATATACAACTCGTTGAATTCACTTATCGCATACTTCTGATCTTTCAAACTTATGTTATGCAATGCACGTGTACATGAGTCTTCGCAGCTTGTTCATAAATCATAATCCAAGCACACGCCGATTGTTGTATAATTCCCCAACGTCCTTGGAGGACACCAAAGGCTCGTTCAATATCTTTTCATGCACCTTCTTGTCGCCTTTTAAAGTGTCAATGTTTCTCGTCTCGTGCCACCGTAAATGATTTGATAAAAGTGGACCATGTTGGGTATCTCACCCGCTAGATAATACACTTTTTCATACATAACTATGTTTATTTCAAACGGAGCATTAGGGGCTCTGTCTTCAAGAAGGTTGTCGAATAATGGAGAATGATTTAAAACGTTAATATTATTATTCGCACCCGCTACTCCAAAAAGTGCATGCCAAATTCACAAATCGTAAGAGGCAACAACATCAAGCATTATAGTTGGATGTTTTTTTTATCACCTCTGTGAAATTGACCGTGCAATGATTTCAGGCAGTTTTCCACTCCCAATGCACAAAATCAACGCTTCCAAGCATACGTGTAAACCCATGAACCCTCTCATGACATGCGTATATATCTTTAATGTCATTGTATCGGGTTTTTTTTAATACTCAGGCATGTATAAATCAATAATGCACTTAGTAAAATGATCTAGACAATCGCGTGCACAATGTTTACCCATTTCTAAATATTTATCAAATGAATCGGGTATTGTGTCGTATGCCAATTGGAGTATGGCGGAAGTGCATTTCATAACTACACTCAAACTCATTAGACACGTACAATTAGGCTTGACTACAAAAAAATCAAAATGATCAGGAAGATGATCGTGAGTTCTAATATAAGTTTCAATACCTTTTACTATTTTTAAAAATAGTTTAGTACTCATACGATAACGACACTTAAAATAATACTCCGGATATTTTGGATTATCACCAAAATAGTCGTCTCACAAACGTTCTTCAAAGAACTTCACGTTCACGGCATATCGGCGTACGCGTAAATGAAGTTTGAGCTTGAGTTTGCAACGATTGGTGATACTGATAAGCTTGCGCCATAAAGAAAATATAAGTTTCATCATCGACGTCGGAAAAGTTAACATATTCTTCATCGGAATTCATTTTTTTTATAGAAAATGTGTGTTGTAATATAGAGAATTAAGATGGAAAGTAAGTAATTGTGTGTAAAATTGGTTGTATATAAAGTGGTAAAATGTAATAGTTTTAGTTTGATTAAAAATAATAATAAAAAAAAGAAAAAAAAAGAAGCTATTATATGGCTCAAACGGTAAAAAAAAAAATGTGAAAAGCTTATGCATTTGGCGAATGTGAACTCATTCACATTTGAAACGGTGAGGGGGTGAACAGTGCGTTAGCGAGTAAATAGCGATGCCATATGCTCTTTTACGTAGGAATGGTGAGTTGCTTGTGTGACCACACCCTTCCTTTTAAGAGAAATGATATTTTCTCATTTTTACTCATCTTTTTACTTACAGAAATTTCACGCATCAATATCGATGATTTAAAATAATGGGTGAAAAATACGTATATAATTTTTTCGGTGAATCATGTATTTTAGTTTATTATGTTCTTTTTGACAATAAATTTACGGATATCAAGAATTGCGTTTAGCCCGTGCCCGTTCGGGCTCGAGCCCGTTGGCCCGTGCCTATTTGGCCCATGCCCGTTCGGGCTCGAGCCCGTTTGGCCCGCACCAGTTCGGGCTTAAGCTCATTTTGCCCGTTGACCGTTCGGGCTTGAATATCTCAGATAATTTGCTTTATTATTTGTATTAGTGACATTTAATGCAGGGTTTCCGGCGGCGGATACCCTGAAATAAAATTTTCCGGTGAATCATGTATTTTAGTTTATTATGTTCTTTTGACAATAAATTTACGGATTTCAAGAATTTCGCTTAGCTCGTACTGCCGCTCGGGCTCGAGCCCGTTTGGCCCGTGCCTCACTCTGCTCGACCCCGTTTGGCCCGTGTCCGTTTGGATCGTACCCGCTCGGCTCGGCTCATTTGGACCCGCCTCGCTCGGGCTTGAATATTTGTATAATGTTCTTCATTATTTGTATTAGTGACATTTTAACGCAGGAATTATGTTTAAGTTGGTTGTGCAATATGTTTGATAATTTGTATTTCTTGTGTAAGGGGTGTTTTAATAATTGCATTGATTGTATTTATTGACCAGTTAATTAATTAACTACATTAAATATTTTGGCCACATTAATAGCGCTTTGTATTTTGTATATTAAGCTTTAAGACTTGTAAATCTTAAAATTAAGATTGATGAAAAAGATCATTAATAGTGCATTATGTATTGTACAATAGGCTTTGTATTTTGTAAATCTTAATTTTAACACCATGAAAAGAGAGATTCATTCCTCTATTATAAGTAGTATAAATATAGGAATATTAAATATAACTTTATAGAATAAAAGAAAATTTTCCAATATGTTTCTTGAAATTTTTATTTTTCAACTGAGGATTTCAAAGGAAACACTTTTATTCCGAAGTAATATTCTTGTATATCTAGACAGACACATGTGAAATGCGACAGTTTGGATCATCCATCTAGTTCTAGATTTTAGATCTTGGTTTATTCTCTTTATAAAAAGTCATCACAACTTTACATTACGGGCCAGCACAAATACAATGGTAATGCCATTATTATTATTATTATTATTATTATTATTATTATTATTATTATTATTATTATTATTATTATTTTTTGAACTAAAGGTATATGCCATATGATCAAGTCAATAGCTTTATACTATAGGCGAGATTTTTGATGATCATGAATTGCGACGCATTAAAAAACATTACGATTTCAAGCGGTTGTATACTTTCAAAAAGGGTAAATTGCAAATTTCAGTTTCTAATGTTTCTTAAAATTACAAATAATACATCGAAAAAATTGCAAATTTTGTGGGTTTTTGGTAAACAGTTAGTATTCGACGCATAACATAACAAAACACACAAATAATAGCAACACGATTATAATTTGCCTAGTCATGCTTGTTTGTCACTAAAAACTAACGTGGCGTGCAAAATAACTATCAAGAGCTAACGATTTTTAGTACTCCCGTTAAGTAAACTCAACCGATTATGTCCCTGAGAGTATTCTTGTCATTACATGTTTTGCGCCACCAATTTACTCATCTGGCAAACTTCGGTTCCCAACGGTCGGATTTCTTTCAAGGACTAAATAACAACTTAACTTCACAAAAACTCATTGAATAAACATTTAAAACAAAGATTAAGTCCCAAACCAAGCCAGTTACTTCCAAAACACTAATTTTTTTGGTTAAAAACTGATGAACATATATAATTTATCAACAATACAAAGCATCCAACACACAAAATTAAACAAAACCAGCACAACCCCCATTAGCTACACACATCTAAACCAACTATGGCAAATAATGATAAGGAAAGGCATTGTTCACTGGAGCGGAGCAGTCGTCGAAAAAGACGTGGGCAAAAGTTGTATTAAATGATGACGTCTTTGAGGAAGTTCTTGCTAAATTTGGTGAAGAAGTTATTACCAAATACGGTTCATATAAGAACACATTGAAGGAGATGATAGAAGTTATTCTTTAATGGCTGTGGGAAAAAAACTACAACGAATTACCTATGAGTATTAGTGGTGCGATATCTATTTCTGCCCCTGAATGTGGAAGTGGAACCGCCAATGACGTTGTTGGAGAGAGAGAGGCAAGTCTTTAGCACCAATACATAATCCGAGTACAATGACACCAAACAAGAAGAGGGGAATGCTTGTTGGGAATGTAAGGAAGATGGAGGGGAAGCAAGAGCCTGCCGATGTTGGTATGTCAATGTATTATAGTTGCTTTATATGTCATGATTGGTAGGTTTAGGATAAAAATAACATTTTGGTTCTAAGTAGGTATTTACAATAGGAAATGTAGGCAATTCAATAGAATTTTAGTGATAATGGAAAATGTAGTTGTCACTAGTGTATAATGTCAGTATGATGTTTGAAGTTGGGCACCACAATATGTACATGATCAAAGTTGAAAAATGATGGCATATGACAGATCCTAACACCACCAAATCACATCACAAAATGGAACATACACCAAACACTCCTTCTACACAGTCAACTCAAATGCCAAGTGTGCAGAGTGTTTACAGAAATGCCAAGTATTAGTTGTATAAGTTAAATTAGTTGATTAGCTAGCTTAGTTGTACAAGTGTGCAAAAATACTAAGTATTAGTATTTACAAAAACGTCAAGTATTAATGTTTACAGAAATGACAAGTATTAGTTGTATAAGTGTAGAGAGTGTTTACAGAAATGCTAATCCAAATACTCCTTCCATAGAGTCAACTCGTGATGTTTTGAATGTAAATTGATTGATTTAAAGCATTTAGGAAAATTATATATGTTACTTAGGTACTGTTTGTTTATTAAGAGGTTCTGAATTTGAATCTGATTTGCACATCTGAATCTGAATATGCGGTATAAAAGTCTGAATCTGATTCCCATCTTAATTTGAATAAGTGGTTGAAAAATCTGAATCTGACTCAAATAAAACTGTTTGTTTTTCTAAAAATGTTTGGATGTGTTAAATTATTAGTTTTTACAATTTAAATATAAAACCATTCTATTCGCATTATAAATAATCTTTATTAAATATAAGAAACCAAATTTTATAATATAATAAATTTAAAGTTAAAAGTATTTTAAACAAAACTACAATTTCATGTTTATTTAACAAAAATAAACGTGTCAGAGTTTAAATTGAACTTTTTAAAACGATTAATTATATGGATCACGTTAGAGTTGAGATATATGAGTCCGAAATCGAACCCTTCAACTTAAAAAAAGAATGAGTTGTCATATATCATCTTATACATTATTTATCTAATAAAACATATGCATTAATTTTATTTAATACTTTTAATACGAAAAATAAAGGTGAAACATGACCAAAAAAAAAACAAATAAATGAAATGAAAAAAACACCAAAATAAAAAAATAAATATCAAATAAAATTAAATAAAAAAATAGAATAAAAAAAAGATATTAAAAAGTGTTAAGACACCCCATCCACATCTAGTTCAATAAAAGGTTTATGCCTCTTATTGCCTCTTAGGTCTGAAAAAACAAACGCTTTTAACAAAGATTGACTCTTACTTCTTTACAAACAAACATTGTGTGAAAATACTAAAGATAGTTGTTAGTTGATTCAAACGGTAATAAATGTATGACTCACTTGATCAATTAATGTCCTAATAAATAAGATTCGATGTTTTTAGCTATATGAGGAAACATATATAAAAAGATATCTAGAATAGATTTATCGAGAGTCCAAATGTACTGATGTAAACTACACTTCAATAAATAATTAGGGCCCGTTTGTTATTTTGAGTTTCGCTAGCATTGGTTGATATGTTAGGACTCATAAATAGACATAAGAGCACACGGTATCGTGCTATTTGGCTCGCCAAATGCTCCCAACTAGAACCAATAGCGCCGCCAAATCTATACCATCAACCTCGCCATTTGCATGCCAAAATGTTTTGAGCCATTTGAATGGCTCACGCCAAATGATGTTTTGTTCTGGGGCGGACCTACACTCTTGGTACTAAAAAGACGTTTTTTTCCCGAATAACCATATGCATCTCTGGTTTTGTTGGTGTAAAAAATAAAAAATCTGCTATTTTTTTTTAAGATGGATCTTGGGGAAGATGGGTTTATTGGGACTGATGATGGATTGATGGGGAAGACAAATATTAAATACCATTACTATGCGTCTTAAATAATTGGCTAATAATATTTGTTTTACTTTATAGGTGTATATACATTAATAAACCTACACAATTTACCTTTTCACTTTTCAACATGTTTTTGTGATGTACCCTTAATATAAATAGTTAAATACCATCAAAGTTGCCGTGTTGCTGTATTTGTTTTGTTTTTGTTGTTGTTATTTATTTTTATTTTTATTGTGAGTGATTGAGTATATTTAGTGGGGTATTATGTGAGACTCAATAATAAGTTAGTGGTGTGTTATGAGGGATGGATGTTTTAGTTATTGGTGTGTTATTGGGAGGTGTATGATGTTGCGCTGAAGTGGCATACCAATAACGTGTTATAGGTATCCATGATACCTTGTGCTCTAACACCTTATTGTTTTCTTTTGTAAAATCTGAATGGGTACCACGGGTTTTGATAAAACTTTGACTATTTTACTTCTTGAAACTTATTTGTCTTGATAATGACTTAAAGAGTCTTAATTGTAAAATAGGTAATTTAATTAAGTCACTAATTGAGTGTTTGTTTGGTGCTTAATTTAAATGGATGACCTTCTAGAAAAAGTCATGAGAATGAGGGTCTTTATATTAAGTCATCACTTTTATCCTACTTTTACATATTTACCCTTCCACTTCTTAACCACTAATTATCACTTATTTCAAATAAAATGGTATAACAATAATTTTATTAATTCAGACACTTTATTCAAAGATACAAAACAAACAACCATTTATTCATTTACATACAGACAACATATATCAAGACAGACACTTTAGTTTAACAGAACTTAATATAAAAACTAAACAAACATGCCCTTATTCTTTACCACAATTTTATGTTTGCCGCGAAACATTTAAAAACGTTTAAAAGCGACAAACGATAAGCGGTATATATTTTAGGTGAAAAGCTTGTTTGGCAACACCTTAACAAGCGTTTGAATATAGTGTTACTGCTCCAATCTAAAATGCTTCTTGAAGAAGCATTCCAGAATTGCTTCAAGCATTTGGTTTCTGAAATTACATATATACCCTCATTAATTGTTTAATCATTTATTTTATTTTAATGTGTATATGATTTTTTTCGTAATTTTACACTTTATAATTACAGTCACAACTACGTTACCAAACACGTTTTTTAAACAAACGGCTACTACTTACTGTTTACTACTACTGCTACTACTTACTTCTTACTGCTACTGCTTACTATTGCTACGTGTCGCCAAACATAGCTATACTCTCATATTATTTACAGTATATTTTATTTTCTGTGTCTATTTTAATATTAAAATATTATATACTTATTTTTAACTTAATTAAATTCATCATATCCTTATACCTAATTCATATCTTAAATCAAATCTTAATCCAGATTCAAATCATAATCTAAAGCCATCAACAAAACAAAATACCCTAAATGTATATTATTGAAATGGAATAATTTGTTTTCTCGCATAACTTATCAAGTTATCATTTTAATTTGAAGACTATAATAAGACTTTCAAAAACAAAATAAAATCGACGTTTGTTTAGCCATTAGGCCGATGCTAATGGGAAGGGTTGCACCCCAACCAACCGACCACTCAACCGAGTCTCCCCCTTAGCTCAACCGGATGCAACCGAGTTTCACCCCAACTTTTTCAATCTTTTGGTTGGCTACCCAACCATAACTTTCATTTGGTTTGTGTGTTTTGTTTTTTATTTAATTTTGTTACAGTGATGGAAGAAAGCAATCAGACGGAGGGTGTGATGAAGATGGAGATTGTGTCTTTTGTGACTGGTCCACGTGGGCTAGAGTAAAAAGAAAGTAATGTGGAACTTTGTCACACGTCTAGGAGAATGACATTTTCATTAAATTTTTTTATTTTTATTTTATTTTATTATTATTTTTTTTTTAATAATCTTAACACTTTTTAGTTATTTTTCCCCTTTAAACTTGTAAATTTGAAATTAAGAAACGGAAAATTAGTGAAGTACTACGATTTTTCAAAAAGTTTTACAAACATATTAGTCACAATGTATTTTGTTTGTTTTTCGTGGAAGTTGCATTACTATTGTAATGTTCTTTTATTTTAGTTGAATTGTTATTGTAATGTTTTTAATTATGAATGAAATTTTAGATTTTTATTTAAAAAAAAGAAAGAAAGAAAAAGTTACGGTCGCTATTGTGGTCAACACTAGCAAGTTATGGTTGGATGTAGTTTTGAAGAGAAAAAACTGTTGTGACGCTGATGTGACAGAAAGACACCACAATATTTATGGTTGGCTGGTTGCCATTAACATTGGCCTTATTTTATCTTCCACCCGCCTTTATTTTGAAACAAGGGGTCGACACCAATGTTTTAAAACCCGGTTTTTTAGTTGACCCGGTCGAGTCGCCGGTTCACCGGGTTACCGGTTCAACCACCGGGTCGAACCGGTTCTATACTACATATGTAAATTTTTCATAACATCTTTGATAGATATTTTTTTTAAGTATCTATTTTCTTATTTATGTGATTGAAATATTTAAGAACAAAAGTAAACAATAAGTTACATATAGAAAGATTATTAGATCTGTCAAGCTATGTAAGAAGTTTATCACTATATAAGTTATACAACTGCAGTTAGAGCATGTACAACGTTAACGTGAAAACGGCGTTGGAGGCGTTAATAACGCCGTTGGAGGCGTTAGTCCGTTGGAGGGCATGAGAAATAACGGCGTTAATGGGGCGCGGCTCCTTAACGCCTAAGGGCAAGAAAAAAAAAAAAAAAACATTTCGAAAATGTTACAAAACTAGCCCGTCAACGGCTAGTAGCCGTTACATTTTTAAAAAAATTTACATAAAACCCCCTAACGGCTAGTTTAAAAAAAAAAAATTAAAAAACATTTTTTTACCACTATAAATACCCAACTAAAACTCTATTTTTTTCACACTTCCTCTCACACTTTATATACTTCCTCTAATACTTTCATAATTCAAGAATCAAGTTCGTTCACAATGGATCCAAATGAATTTGGTGATATTCCTCTGTCTTGGTCAGACAGAGAAGACCAAGAAGACTTCCAATTTATGGCGTCCGCGACGCAGTATCACCTTCAGTTGGAACAAGAAGAAGGTATTGAATCTCAACATCCTAGTCGTTCTCGTAGCCATATATATCGTGAACGTGAGCTTGCAGAGGAACGTCTGCGCAGCGATTATTTCGTACAAGGTTGTAAGTACTCAAACCGGAATTTTCGTAGAAGATTTCGTATGAGCCAAAAACTATTCCTGCAAATAGTTGAAGGTATTGAATCTTATACTTCCAATAATATTCCAGATCATTTTACTTTCTTCAGGCAAACACCCGATGCTTGTGGTCGAATGAGTATAAGTGCTCTAATGAAGTGTACGTCTGCCATACGCCAATTGGCGTACGACACCTCACCCGATGCATTTGATGAATACTTGCAAATGGGTGCGAGTACTTCAAAAGTATGTCTTGATAATTTTAACAAATGTATTATTGATTTGTTTATGCCGGAGTATTTAAGAAAACCAACATGGGCCGACATTCAAAAAATTTATCAACAACATGAAGAAAAACATGTTTTTTCGGGAATGCTTGGTAGCATTGACTGTATGCACTGGAAATGGATAAATTGTCCAGTGGCTTGGCAAGGGCATTTTGCTAGGGGTGATAAAAAATACCCAACAATTATGCTTGAAGTTGTTGCTTCTCAAGATTTATGGATCTGGCATGCATTTTTTGGGATGGCGGGGGCAAATAACGATATTAATGTTTTAGATAACTCTCCGTTATTCGACTAATCTTCTTGCCGATAATGCCCCAAGAGCACCTTATATGGTCAACGAAACTAGATATGAACATGGGTATTACTTGGTCGATGGAATTTATCCACAGTGGGCAACTTTCGTCAAATCCTTCACGGCAACAACTGATGAAAACATACGCATTACTTTAAAAGGAGACAAGAAAGTGCCCGAAAGGATATTGAACGTGCTTTTGGTGTTCTCCAAGGCCGTTGGGGTATACTACAACAACCGGCACGTCAATGGGAAATTGCCACGATACGTAGAATCATGTATTGTTGCATTATTTTGCATAACATGATTATAAAAGATCAAAAATTTGTATTACGTGACTATAACGAACTGTGGGTGGATCCGTCAAGAAATTTGAGGCAACGAAGATGGGTCGAAAGATGTGATACTCACAGTCGTAAGGCAAAAGAAATACACGACCGACAAACGCATACCCAACTCCAACAAGACCTTATGGAGCATGTTTGGCTGAAGAATCTTGAACGACATGGACAACAATAAGAGAGCGACGATGATGAATAAGTATTTGCTATGTTTTGTTTTTTTTTTCGTTGTCATTTCCTTTATGTTGTAATGTTTAATTTGCGGTGTATTTTTTTAATTTCGATGTATTTTTTTTATTTGTTGTAATTTTTTTTTCTATGTATTTTTTTAATTTCGTATTGTAATACGTTTTCAAATTTAATGTTATGTTTAGTTTAATAAATGAAGTGTTTGTTTTAGTTTAGGGGTTGAAATTGAAAATATGAAATGTTATTGGGATGTTATGGTTGTGGGTGTTTTTTGGGGATGTTAATGTTAAATGTTAAAGCTGATGTGACGCTGACGTGGACGGTGTTATGGTGTTATGATTGAACATGCTCTTATAGCCAGTCTCTCTTAATTGAAATATGAGAAAAGTAAAACAGTAACGTACATAGTTACACATTTAGCCAAATAGCAACATATTTGACGATCTCAAAGACTTTCATAGTTTCATATACTTTTCATCAAAACTTAATCATGTCTTAATGATTTTAACTTTTCAATTTGACTATAAACCTTTCAATTATTACATGTTTGTCCATACAAATAGAACTTAACCAAACACAAATTTTGGGGAATTGATACTTACACCACCTTTTTTGATGATTGCACCACAATATGTGCATTGTAGTTTGTACAGTACAAACTACAATGCACATATTGTGGTGCAATAATCAAAAAAGGTGGTGTGAGTATCACCTCCCCAAATTTTGAGTTTAGCGAAAACGAAATGACCAAAGGGTTTTGTTAGTGTTAGAGTAAAGAAAAAGATTTTTTTGTTTAAAGAAAAGAAAAAATAAAAAAAAACAAAAGTCATGACCCGGCCGGGTTTATTAAACCGGGTCAACCTGGGTCAATGAAAAACCACCGGTTCAATCCGGTTCTTAAATAGGCAAAAACCCGGTCACATCCGGCCCGGTTTCTTAACCGGTTCCCGGTTCAACCGGTGCCGGATCAACCCGGGTTTTAAAACATTGGTCGACACATCTTTATTTATTTTGACTTCAATAAAACGGATATGGTTTCCACGTCGCATCTGACAGGACCTACATACAGTTTTGGATTGTTATATTTATTTATGTTATTTCATCGACTTTGTCTTTAATTTAGTGGAACCACCCAGCTGTCGATCGCGATCCTAAATCCCAATCTTATCCTACCCGTGGGATTTTCTCGTATTCGAAAAGTGGCAAGGCCCCATACCTCTAAAGTTACATCTAGATATTTTTGACGTTTTAATATTATGACATGTTAAATCATGCAATCATCACATATTAGGCTAGTCCCACTCGTGACCTGGGACAACCTGGGTCATCCAGCGCCACGTCAGCTTTCTTTCTCCAGCGACCTAGGATAACCCGGATGTCACAGTCGACGACCTAAGTTGTTGTTGTTGTTTTTTTTTAATCATTTTTAACATAAACTAAAATTTCATTAATAATTAAAATGTTACAATGCTAAATAAAAACAATACGAAATACATAAATCATAAATCTAATCTGAATGCTCCCCGCATGCAGAGTCATACGAAGGAGTACGAGAACCGCAAATCCCTCGGCGGACAAATCTTCCTCGCTCAGCAGAGGTGCCCCGTAGCTCGAAGTTGGTAGTCGAAGTTGATGCACCAACACCATCGTTTTGTTCTCCGATAGCTCCAATTGATTTTGGTGCTAACGTTGTTCGTTATCTTCAACACGCCACAACTTGTCAGAACCTCGCGATCTTTGGCGCTTGATCTTTCAAAAATTTGTCGATCACAGCTTTTCGCTCATGCGTAATGTCGCTGCAACTCTTGTAGTTTTGTCTCATCTGCTTCTTCTCCGCCTTCGCCTGGTCAAACAATTCGATGACGCTTATAATAGCGTTTTTCGAGCCTCATCGTCGTTATTGCATTGATTTTGAACGTACACTTGCATATCTTCAACGAAATGGGGGAGACGGCAAACCATATTAAATCTTGTGTTGAGAAGTATTTTGAGGTTGAATTGTGTTTGAAATTGTGTTAAGAAGTGTGTTTGAGATTGGTATTTATAGGATTTGAAAAGTGGTAAAGTTTAAATTATTATTATTATTATTATTATTATTATTATTATTTTATTATTTTTTTTTAAATGAAGGTAACGTGTTTTTGAAATCGAGTGAGATTTCAACCGATGTCGTGGTTTTTTGTCCCCAACCGATCTAGCGACCCAATCCCCACAATCGATCCAACCGACTTGAACATCGGTCGAGGGGGATAAAATTTGGTGCCCAACCGATTTTAATACAACAAATGCGACCAGCCTTATGAATAAAAAAGTCAAAAAAATTGAGATGGTTTAATTTGCAGGTTACACGTAAGGTATTTTCGGTACGGAACGGTATAGAACTTTTTGAGATGATGAGCAGCGAGTAATGAATATTTTGATTTATAATGGTTGTTTAATAAAAGAGCAGTGGGTTATGGCGTGACTATTTTTAAGAATACTAATTTATCAATATTTGTTTTTAATTTTAAGACTATACTAAGACTTTCAAAAACAAATAAAATAGACGTGTAGCTGTGAGTGGTAGCCATAGCTTACCACAATTTTTAACAAACACACCCTAATATGAGGTCACTACCCGACTTTTATGTTTTTTTACATATAGGTCATTCGTTTATTGAAAGTAGCTTCTAACCCGTCTAACTATGTGTTTACATTCGTTTACACAAATTTCGGTCAAATTTAATTCGAATTATCAAAACGGAAAGAATTAACCTAAGACCAACATATTAAACTGATACAAATAAAAAACTAGTCGGGAAACTTCCACAATCTGATGTATTTGTCTTGGGAAACTTCCACCCAAGTTTCCGCTAGCAACTTTTCTTCTTCCTTTGACCAATGAGTATTCACACGTATCAGTTCCTTCACGTCATCATCGTCGTCTGCGTCCAAATTTACTTTTTTGTAACTTTTTTTCCTCGAGATTTGGCCGGTGCACGGGGTTGTGGTACTTTGAATTGTGAATCTGATGGTTGTGATTCAAAGTATTGTTGTGGTTGAGATTGAAGAAACTATGATGGTTGTGATGATTGTGGGTTAAAAAATTATGGTGTCAGATGTCTTTGATTTTGTAAATTTGCGAATCCTTGAAACACATATTGTTGATTTGGTAAATTTGTTCGGGTGTCATTTGCGTACCATACGGAGGAATCGCTTGCGAGGAAGAGTTAGAGTTTTGTGACGATGCGGTAGACGGGTTTGAAGAACTCCCGTATTATTGTGGGTTTGAGGTGAGAAGCGACGTAAAATACCCTCCCTCCTTTGGATTTTGAGACTATTTTTTGTATGTTGAGATATAGAGAGTATTGTTTTTTTTGGGGTAAAGAAGTGTGTGAAAAATGATATGTTATGATGTGTTATTTATAGTGTGTAAAAAAGTGGGATGAGTTAAAACAAAAAAAAGTTGAACGGCTATATTTTTAAAAATATAACCATTTGTATTAAATTTGGCCCCACTCCAACGGTTGGTTTGCAAAAGAATTAGCTCGTCGTGCAGACGACGAACCTGGATTTGGCGAACGACGGGGAGGTGCTTGGGTGTGGTGGCAAGTCGTGGCGAAAGAGCCACGTAGGAGTAACGAAGGTGGCTCGTTGCCACACCTTAAGCTCTTAGTGATGATCAACTTGTGTCACGTCATAATAAATCTCTAATGATACACACAATATACATTCTTAAAAAAAATTCATATGTATAATGTAAAATGAAAAAAAATTGATACACATAAAAAAATATAATGTCAAAGATGATTTTCCCAAAATGGGAATAACATCCCTGCTGTTTGCAGCAGAGAATTGTCTAATGTTTGTTTGGAAAATGAATTTTCACACTTTCACTTTGCAGCCTTCAACTTTTAGATTTTATATATCTGGCCCCTCATTCAAACCTAGCAGCAGACAAGTTATCTGCAGTTGACTGCAAAGATGATTTTCCCAAAATACTTTTTCTTTTCGTGCAAGATTATCAAAAACACTTCAATACACACACATTCACCCATATCACACACCAAACATTAGTAATTAATAATTGAGAGAATTTCATAAATATCCCCTTTTGTATTAAAATTACATATATATTCAACTTAACATAAAAATTACATATATATCCAATCTAAAACTTAAAATTACATATATATTCAATCTAACTTAAAATTTTCATATATATCCGATCTAAAACTTAAAATTATCATATATGTCAAAATACCCAATTTGTATATAATTTATAAAATACATATTAAATATAATTTGATTTTAAAATGACCATTATACTCTTTTTTCTCTTTCATTATAATTACACATATGGGTGTTAGTCAGGTCGGGTTGGTCGGATTCCAGGCAATTCGGGTTGAGGCTAAAAAAACATACTCGAACCCGACTCTGTTTAGAACTCGACCTGAATAGTCCCGAAGCCAACTAACCAAGGTTCTAAATAGAGTTGGGTTCGGGTATGTTTTATTAACCTCGACCCGAATTGATCTGAACCCGACCAACCTGACCCGACTCGACTCGACTAACACCCCTATGCGTGACTATAATGAAAAGGGAAAAAAGGGTAGAGTGACCATTTTAAAATCAAGTGATATTTAATATATATTTTAAGATTTTAATTATTGGACATATATGAAAATTTTAAGTTTTAGATTGGGTATATATGAAAATTTTAAGTTAGGTTGGATATATATGTAATTTTAAATTTTAGATTGAATATGTATGTAATTTTTAAGTTAGGTTAGATATATATGTAATTTTGATGCAAAATAGAGATATATATATGAAATTATCCCTTGCGCTCTGTTCTCGAGTTTTTTTTTTAAGTAATGGAAGGGGAGGGGAAGGGAAATCAAAAAAAGATGCGTTCTTGAGTTTTTTTAAGATGAAAAGGTAGGGGACGGGAAGGTGGGAGGAAGGGAAGGGATGGGCTTTTGAGTGTTATTTTGTTCCGTTCAATTTTGAGCGGATTGAGAAGGGAAACGGATATTAAACATAATGGGCCTTTGTTAAATGACAATATTATCCTCAATATTCATGCACGATCTATATATTTTTTGACCTACATGAAGGGAGGTTGTTTTAGCAATGAAGGGAGGCTGTTTTAGCATCTACATACATAGGCTTGCTACAACAATGCTACGTCTTTCTAGCAAATTGTAAGTTCGTTTTTCAGTTTATACCCACAAGCAATAACTGCAATTAAAATGCCAATAGTAGGTGACAATGTGTCTTTGTTGTTTTGGTCACGTTCCCATGTTCTCAGTTATGGAACAGTGAACAACCCGCTTTGCACAACTTGGACTGGCTATGTTTTAAACTTCTACCATTCTAGTATGTAATATCTCCAAGTATTAAACTTACCTATCAGAAATCAAACTTAGTATGGTCGTTGTATGATCATAAATATGATTACTCGGGGTCTAGCTTATATTTTCTTAGTTCTCAAGTTTTATTAATCACTTCTAATAATACATCTAGTCTAGTACAAGTTAATGTCTCCAAGTACTTCATCTACAATTAAGAACGAGAATATATTTCAGAGTGTTCAGGAGGCTTCTTTGAATCTCTAAGCTCTCATGTAGATTTTGATATATTGGTTAGCTTGGGTGTTGAAGCCTGGTACCTTCATTGACTCGTTTTGGCTAGTGTTCGATTTTCTTTATCAGTTTTGGTTGTTGTTGCAATGCTGCTCATGTCCATGTTTGGCCGCTGCTTTATTTATTTGGTAGATGATGTTCGTCTCTTGAGTCTCTACCATGAAAACTCTTGCGTTCTGATGTATGTATAATACTTGCGATGCTTTTATCTCCTAGCTTCTTGTCTTTGTGAAGTAGCATATTGGTAATACGAGGGTATATTGGTAATTTGGGTAGCTTCATTTCTTTTCCTTGCTACTTTAAAAAAAACTCAAGAACATAAAAATAAATAACCACTTTCTTCATTATGTCATCCCCTACTTTGTCCTTCCCATCTCATCCCCTTGTATTATTTAAATTTTAGACTTGAGAATAGAGCGTTAATAAAAAGATTGCATCTTTTTATTTGCTATTTGCGACTTGCGAGAGAATGCCGCTAAGCTTGTGAAAATGGTGTCAAAGAGATGAGAAGACGATGTTTTAAGGCTTTACCAATGCAAAGGAACTTTGTTGCTTGCCTTGCCAGCTATACGTGAGCCCAAACCTCCCACTCTAATTAATGTTAATAATAGCAATAAAACCAATATCAGTAATTTACGAAGTAATATAGGAACCGATTGTGTTGACCAATAGAAAAGGAAGTTTGTTATTTGTACTTATCTATTCTCTTTGAAAAGTTGTATTATAAATAGATCAATATACATCTCACCAATTAAGGTGAAGTTTATCAAATCCTTATATGGTATCTGATGCCTCTCTCTCTCTCAACATTATTCTTCATATGCTCACCATCAAACTCTCTTCTACTGATTATTTACTATGGCGAAATCAAGTTCTTCCTCTTCTAGCATATCAAAAACTTACAGGTTATGTTGATGGATCTATTTCCCCGTTTTCACCCACCATTGTTGCCAATGAGTCCTCCTCTACAAACCCTGCATATGTCACCTGGCATGAGTTTGACCAAAAAGCCCTCATTATTCTTCAATCTTCTCTCTCTGAAGAAGCCATAAACCGAAGTTCTCGGCTCAAGATGCCTCGAGATGTTTGGAGTGCCTTAGAAGCGCCTTACGCCATGATTCTGTTGAACGTATGAATACTCTTCGTGATTCACTTCGCAACTCCGTATGGGTTCTTCTTCGCTTCGATTATGGTCGAAAGTTCAAAGCTCTTGTGACCAACTTGCCGCAATTGGTCACCCCGCTGACTAAAACCGACAAAACCCATTGGTTTCTATGTGGCCTTGGTTCCTCGTTCGAGAATTTTTCGACGACACAACGAGCTATTAGACCTCGCACGTTTTTCGTGATCTTATTTCTCGCAGTAAAGTCATGAGATCTTTCTTAATTCTATTCATGGGTCCACCACACCAATTGTTGCATTCACAAAGAAGTCAATCTCGCCGCCTCCACTGCTACTCGTGGCTCTTTCTCTAATGGTCGTGGTCGTGGTTCATCTCGAGGTAGTTTCTCAAATGGTAGAGGTCGTGGTCGTCGGCTCCCTCACTGTCAACTTTGCCGCACGGATGGTCATTACGCAAATAAATGTCCAGACCTTGCTTCTTTTGCTAGTCATGCACCAAGCATTGATGCAAATTTAGCTCAGGCATTTCATGCAAAATGCCATGTTACTGATGATTCTCCGGATTGGTATGTTGATTCTGGCGCCACAGCTCATATGACGCCTTCATCCTCCAATCTTGACTCGGCTTCCAATTATTCGGGTACCGATTATGTTTCCTTTGGTAATGGAAATGTTTCGAATATCTCTCATATTGGTACTTCATCTATTTCGAAGAATATAGCATTACTAGATGTTCTTGTTGTCCCACATCTAACTAAGAACCTGATCTCGATTAGCAAACTTACATCAGATAATCCCGTTGACATTTTATTTTCTGAAAATATGTTAGCACGGGGAAGGCGTGAAGATGGGCTTTATGTGCTCGAGCGGGGTCAACGGGCTTTCTTAGCAAATCTAAATTCAACACGCTTGAGGGCATCTTATGAATTGTGGCATAATCGCTTGGGGCATGTTTCTTTTGATGTTATTTCATTGCTTAATAAGTTAGGATGTTTATCTGTTACATCTATTTTACCGAATCCACGCATTTGTTCTTCTTGTCAACTATCAAAGAGTAAACGTTTATCATTTGAAATTAATCATAAACGTTCTTTGCATGTCTGGGATTTAGTACATTGTGATTTATGGGGACCTGCTCCTATTACTTCAACAGATGGTTATCGATATTATGTGATTTTTGTCGATGATTTTTCCAGATTCACATGGTTTTATCCGCTTAAAGTAAAGTCTGATTTCTTTCAGGTGCTTACTATATTTTTAAATTTTGTGCAAACTTAATTTTCATGCAAAGTCAAGACATTTCAATCAGATGGAGGCACAAAATTTGTTAATCATCGGGTTCGGTCTTTACTTGAAAATGGCACTCACCACCGCCTATCTTGTCCGTACACTCCTCAACAAAATGGACGCCGAGAAAGCATCGCCATATTACTCAAACCGGTCTTGCAATGATGTTTAATGGCCATGTTCCTGCTTCTTTATGGACTTATGCATTTGGTTCACCTACATAATCAATCGTTTGCCAACAAAGGTTTTGGATAATAAATCTCCATATGAGTTGCTATATTCTACTGTACCGCATTATGGCAATTTTCGGGTTTTCGGGAGTCTAGTTTTTCCATATCTTCGTGACTATTCAGCACATAAACTTGCTCCCCGCAGTATCTCATGTGTTTTTATTGGATATAGCACCCAACACAAAGGTTATCATTGCTTAGATCCTTCAACTTGGCGTATATATACTACTTGTCATGCGCAATTTGACGAGTCGACGTTTCCTTTCACTGGTCATGTATCTCAAGCTAATGTTGCCCCTCTCTCTTTTTCCAGCTTCTGTGATGGTGCTCTTGTCCTTATCCCGAAATCTTCCTCAACCATACCATCACCTATGCATGATACGTCTTTATCGCCAATGCCATCGATAACTCCACCATGCACTCTTTGGAACGATTCTTCGCCTTTGTATGGTTCATCCACTATAGATTTTGGTCCATCTCATCATGAAGTGTGATACGCTTACACAACGCGTTCGGGGTCAAATGAACTTTCTTTTCGTCGAGCAAGTTTTTCAACACCCTAGGCAGTGAACCTAATCGTTGTAGTGTAGTATTAGGGTAAGCCACGGGAATTGATATCGTTCTCTAGGGGAATAGGGATGCTAGTGAGAAGTTACTACGCTAAGGTTGGGGTTGAGGAAGATTATTTTTTATCTTTTTATGTTTTTTAGGAAATGAAAAGGTACGAATCTCGGGGTTTGGATTTGGGGGTTGGTATTTCTACCGATTACTTCTACTTATCTAATTATCTAAAATAAGGTGAGGGTAGTCTATGTCTATTGTTGTGTGCTCATATGATAGTTAAAAATGTATTTACTTAGGCTTTATTACTCCCTAGTTATCTCCTATTGATGGTTGAATTGTCACGTCCTTATTCATAATCGCGTTGTGTTTCTAAGGTCGTAGGGTATGCGTTTATCCCTAACTCTTTGAAGCTACCAAAGATTAATGACTACAAAATCTCCAGGATTTATAAACTTTAACTCTAAGGTATTCTTTGGATGTATAGCCTACAATTACTCTAGGTGATTATAAACTAAGGTTCAACAAAGATTAATCAAGCATTATTAGCACAACGAATGACCTATCGCAATACTAGGTCAATCACAATTAAGATAAGAGACAACCAATCAATATTCAATAACTAAGTTTCATATTACCTAAGCAAACACACAATCAATTGAAGACATAATTGAATTAATGAAGTAAAACACTTATCTTGATGTAAGATAGGGTATGGAACCCTAAAATACTGTACAAGACAGCCTTGGTTCGGTTTAGGTTTTTCTCCAAAAGACTACACAACTGAAAATTGAAAATTCGGATTCTATATATAAGATTACAAATGCAACGGCGCCGCCCTTTGATTTGTGACGCCGCCGGTCGCCGTATTAGGGTTTCGCTTGGCCACGTTAGCATTGCGACGGCGCCACCTTATGCTTGTGACACCGCCCTTCGTCTCGACGCCGTCTGATCAAATCTAGGCCGCCTCGAAGTGCGACGCCCTACTCCTTTAAAACCCGGCCGCCACTTGTAAATAAGTAATTTGGCTACTGAGTCGTCACAAAATTTGTCCGACGGCGTCTCTAGTAGAACATGACGCCGCCACTTGTAGAACCTCGACGCCGCCCCTTCAGCCCAAAGCACTGAGTGTCTTGATTCTTGACTTTGGCCATTTTCTTCGTATATTCGCGCCTTTTCGTCCGAATAAGTGTCATTCCAAGAATTTGCCTTCAAGATACCTAAAAAGTGAAAAGGAACGATATTAAGTAATAACGAATACAAAAGTGACCAAATAAGGGCTTAAACGACCCCTCAAAAAGGTACATTTTAAAACCTTATCAAAGTGTCACATACAACTCCACCAACACCTACATCACATGTTGTAGCATCGCATACAGCCCCATGCCCGGTTTCTTCTGCACCATCTTCCAGCCATCCAATGGTAACTCGTTCCAAAGCTGGTATTTTTAAACATAAGCATGTTGCTGATCTTTCTCAGTTATTGATGTATGGTCTTCATCGTGCACTATTTGTTACTCAAGAACCGAAAGGGTTTAAGTCTGCTGCTAAAAACCCAAAGTGGCTCTCCGCGATGTATGCTGAAATGGACGCCTTTACGAAAATGATACATGGGAACTTGTTCCTCGTCCAAAGAACTCAAATGTAGTTGGCTCGAAATGGGTTTTTCGAACCAAGTTTCTTTCTGATGGGACTGTTGATAAATATAAAGCACGTCTAGTAGCTCAAGGTTTTACTCAAGTTCCCGGTTTAGATTATTCGGCCACTTTTAGTCCGGTAGTAAAATCCTCAACGGTTCGCATTGTTCTATCGATTGCCGTTCTAAATAAATGGCCTCTTCACCAACTCGACGTAAAAAATGCCTTTTTGAATGGCAACCTTACTGATACGGTGTTTATGGAGCAACCTCCTGGTTTTCTTGACCCGCATTTACCGAATCATGTATGTCGACTCAAAAAGGCGTTGTACGGCCTTAAGCAAGCTCCTCGGGCATGGTTTCAACGCCTAAGTACCTTTATTGTTAGCCTTGGTTTTTCCTGTAGTCGAGCCGATACTTCGCTTTTTGTGATTAAACGTGATTCATGTGTTCTCTATCTTTTAGTGTACGTGGATGATATAATTCTTACTGGGAATCACAAGGCAACTATTCGTACTTTTATTTCTCGCCTTAATAGTGAATTTGCAATCACAGACCTTGGAAACCTTAGCTATTTCTTGGGTTTAGAGGTTTCCTACACACCAGCTGGTCTTTTCTTGCGTCAATCTAAATACCCCCATGATATACTTGTACGAGCTCAACTACTTGCTGCCAAACCCGTGAGCACTCCTCTTTCTGCTACGACATATTTTACTACTCAGGGTGTCCCGTTTTCGGATCCAACTTTATATCGATCGCTTGTGGGAGCACTTCAATACCTTACAATCACTCGCCCAGATTTATCATACGCGGTAAATCAAGTGAGCCAATTTCTTCATGCTCCTACTCAAGATCATTTTCAAGCTGTTAAACGGATCTTGCGGTATGTTAAGGGCACTATCTCGTATGGTCTCTCTTTTCAGCACTCTCCAACACCTTCCATTCTTGGTTATTCCGATGCGGACTGGGCGCGCTGCATTGAAACACGGAGATCCACTTACGACTACTCCATATTTCTTGGAGGCAACCTTGTCTCTTGGAGTGCAAAGAAACAACCTACGGTGTCTCGTTCAAGTTGTGAATCAGAATATCGAGCTCTTGCTAATACATCTGTGGAAATTATGTGGGTCACACATCTTCTTCGTGAACTTCATGTTTTACCTCCAACTCGTCCCACTATTCTGTGTGACAATAAGAGTGCTTTATTCCTAAGCCAGAATCCCATCTCTCATAAGCGGGCAACGCACATTGACATTGACTATCACTTCATCCGTGAGCTTGTGTTATCAGGAAAACTACACACTCAGTTTGTTCCTACAACTCTTCAAGTGGCTGACATCTTCACTAAAAGTCTTCCACGTTCCTTGTTTGAATCTTTCCGTGCCAAGCTGCGTGTTGGTCCACCTCCACTTTGCTTGAAGGGGGGTAATAGCAATAAAACCAATATCAGTAATTTACGAAGTAATATAGGAACTGATTGTGTTGACCAATAGAACAGGAAGTTTGTTATTTGTACTTATCTATTCTCTTTGTAAAGTTGTATTATAAATAGATCAATATACATCTCACCAATTAAGGTGAAGTTTAACCAACGTGCCTAGCGCAGTTGGCCACCAGGGTAAATCCTGGGGTGGTTGTTATCCCATTTGGGAGGTCTCGGGTTCGAGTCCCTCTCAGTGGGGGTTTTCCATCAGGGGGGGAATTGGGGGGGTGTAGGGAGTGGGGGGAGCCTTTCTGAGGTGATACCTACGCTGGTTCGAGAGCCGTATTCTGCCCAATTGGATGTCACGCGGACTCGCAACCTACTAACTATACTTGTACTAACGCGCCGTTCTAAAAAAAATTAAGGTGAAGTTTATCAAATCCTTATAGTTAAAAACAAAATACTAAAAATACTTTTAAGCATAGTATCTTGAAAAAGAAAATCAGTTGTTAGCCACTTAGCCTAATGGCATATACCGCATAGTAGAACAAAACAATCGTAATCCCAAAAGATGATAACATGTCGACCTCTCTTGCCTTTTCTTCGTGTACGTGTTTATACATAAGGGAACTACATTGTTCTCTCAAATACGTCGACATATTATTATTATTATTATTATTTTAAAAAAAAGATGTCAACATGCATGTTTTTGTTTGTTATATAGCAAAAATGACATTTGTACTTATTCTCTTGTTTGTTTTCATATATATTATTGATCGAGTTTTCAAACCATACCAGCAATAATTGACAATTTATTTTATTTTATTTTATTTATTTATTATTATTATTTTTTTAATTTGGTTAGTTCACTGGTTTTCAAATGAATGTGTGTCCCATTGAACAATTTGTTTTGCTTGTCCTTTAATCTTCAATAATGGTTTTCAAATGAATGTGTCCCATTGAACAATTTGTTTTCAAATGAATGTGTCCCATTGAATCACCCGTCCCATTAACACAATACAATAGTGGGCGAGAATTCAAAGCAACCAACTTGTTGATTATGTCGTAAATAAGCATATATGATCACGCGAACAAGTCATCACATCGACCACATTAGATCCATTAAAATGAAAGCTTAACAAGTTGCAATTCAGTTATGTTTCGTGGTCCATCTAATGCCGCATGCTACAACTAAAACACATATGGAGTTTAGGATGACAACATTTAGGTACACATGTACTATCAAACGAATCACTAAAAAAAAGGCAATAATGCACATAATTAAAGCAAAACTTTCATCACCTTTGATATTGGGAGGTGATTTTTACATTATTTATACACTCACATTCCTTTTAGCTATGTTTATATGTAAGGATATAAATGTACAAACACTCAAAATTTGAGTGTCCCAATCATTTTTAGGAGTGTAAATCACCTCCCTTTCATATTAAATTCCATGATCTAAGAATGATTAATACATTATTTTTTTAAATACAATAAATAAGTGTTTCAACTTTGAGGCTTAAAAACAAAATTTCGCCTGTTTTTGCTTTTTTCCTAATCAAAAATCAGCAAATGCATACACAAAGAGCAACGATAAAGGATAAAGCATGTAAGCTAAGAGCGATGCCCAAACAGGGAATTTTGATCGAAAGCTGGCTGCCGTCCCCATGATTATACACACAATGAACACAATCAGCAATTCAGTAGTGAAATGCCATACCAATCCTCGAAAATATACAACTGCTAGGAGAACAGAAAATCCAAGTACATTATTCATGAACACTCCATCATATATCTGCATCAACCAAATAAAAGTTTCCAAGTCGTCAATGAGAAAGAATTTGGACGTAAGGACATATGGCTCAAAATTATCAAGCATGCTAAAATGATTAGATGAAATGATGAATAAAGCACAAGAGTTAGGAAGACATGCTCATCATGAAAAGTATACACGGGTCACCTTATGCTATGTTTTATCTCTAATGAGTCTGACAGGTTAACTAAAAGATTTATACAAGGTCAAACGGGTCGGAAAATGACATGGGTCTAGTCATCCGAAGTGTATTTAAAAGCATAAAGCCTCCTAAATCAGTTATTAATGTAATAGGATAAATTTTTCATCATATGTAACACGTTAAGACTTCATAATATTAAAAATAAATTTATAAAGTGTTTGCGGGTTGGCCCAACCCAACCTGTTTTGACCCATAACCCCTCCTTGGCACAACCATGTACTACGCCACCTCTAAGATGTATACTTAAAAAGAGTATAAAAGGTGAGAAACTGAGACATATATTTGATCATCAAAATTACATATGAAAAGCAAACCCAATATTGGTGGATAGTTATGATTAACCGTACGGATGACAAAAACTTGACAAGATCGCCAATTGTTGACATCCAAACATAGAAGAAAATATCAATGAAATGTAACAACGTGCGGACAGACTGTTCTAGTCATCAAATGTACATTTTATAAGCATAAAAGCTGACAGCAAATAATAAAAGTTATCAAATTAAAAGCCATTTAAATTGTTTTCTTTTTGGCCTTTGGTTTTGGTCAAAGCGAAAGGCATGTCATCTAAGATATTTATATATGAAGAAAAGCACAAAAAGGTTAAGAAGATCTTCATAAAATATTGCTATGTGTGAAACATTCATAAACCCAAAAAACAAAAAAACATTGCTGTACAAAAAGAACTACAAACCTCAGAAAATGTCAATGAAGTGGTTCGTTCTTTCCTTTGACTTGCAGTTTCTATTGCAGAGACAGCTGCTCTAGCATTAGTAGCCAGTGGAACTAAGATAAACGCTACGAAAAAGGAAGGTATGGTAGCCGAGTTGGAGACATTCTGAACACTGTGTATAAGAGGTTCAGCCATAAGACCCAACATTGCTATCCCGATCACCAGTAGCATTATAGCCTTTGTCCATCCCCACACAGATCTATCCACATTATCACCCTCCCATTTCTCCCATGGTTTCTGCACAGTAATAAAAACATATTAACTTTCTAGGACAAACCTATCACCTTCAACATACAAAAAGATGCAGATTTTAAAGGGGGCTATTTAGCATAAAATACCAAATTACTTTTTTCATTTGTGTCGTTTTAGCCGTTATACTTTTATTTTGTACATTCATGTAATTAGCTTCTTGGCTTAAAAAATGTCCCAAACAGGACACAAAGCCATCTTTCAATGACTAAATGGGTACTTGAAAAGGTATGATGGTATCTATGATAAATTAAAACACTATTTTTAATACAGGTTAACACCAGCTTTTGTATTTTAATTTTTTTTGTTAAAAAGCCAATGTGGTTATTAGAATTCCTTGTAAATCAAAATAAGCCTTGTCAACGCTGAAGATAGTAGATTTAGCTCACTTGACCTCGGAAGTCAACCTACTTACCCGGGATACATCTTTAGGCCCAGGTGTCTTGGGGGTCAATTGATCATTCGATATGTTAAGTAAATCTTTAAATCCATCAACAAATTCCACTTCATCAATCTCTTGATCTCCACTTTTGTCAAGATCTTGCATAATGTGAGATGTTGTTTCATCCACATTCCATGATGTCTCCCCAAAGTCAACATCCATCAGAAGTTTTTTCAACTCGGAGAGCGATATAGAATTATCGTTGTTGACATCTAAGCTCTTAAACAATCTAAAAATTTTCGACAGGAAGCAGACAATCAGTTCTTGACCAAAATTTTAACCATTTTTCTTAGATATAGACTATTATTCTATTACTGTCTTACTTCTTTATGGCAGATACATTCGGTGTTCCATCCTTTTTGTAGAAGTTCCCAAATGGAGAATTTTTAGCATGCTTGACAATTTCTGATACAAGGGCTTTCATCATTTCTTTTTCTTTCTTTTTGGTTTGAACCCATGGTTGGACAACCTATAAAATTAAATATTCCAATGAAAGTTCGTGATTTATACATAAAAACTCACAAGAAATGTGCAGTTTAACCTTTAGGGTCAAGCCGATCAATTTTCAAATCTAAAATAGATACCGACTACCCATTTAAGTCATGTTCTAAGGCTTATTTTACTTGCAAAAGTATTCAGAAATGTGAACTACTGATGCCATTTTGAAGATATATTAGACCAAAAGACCTTTGGTCTAGTGGTATCAAGGTGTACATTTTACAGTGTTCCTTACCAAGGGGTTGAGGTTCAAAATAAATTGAAGCTATATTAGTGCATTTGACTTGATACTCAGATCACAGTTCTTGGTTAGAAATGTCTAAAAATGATTTACAGCTGAGATAAATACCTGATATAAATCCTTCCAGGAATTAACTGAGCGATACGGTTTACTTACTGCACTCTTAGTCTCATCAAGCCATTTTGTAAATCTGTCGGTAAACTCATCCACTGTAACTTTTGTGTCACCATCATAGTCAAATTCTTTCATCACTTGTTCAATAGTTTGCTCCTTGCCCCAAGTTAATTGCCTAAATTTGATATCTTGGAGTAGTTCTTTGAGCTCAGGAAAAGATATGTTGGCATCGCCATCTTGATCAATCTTTGTAAACAAACTGCAAACCGAAAATCAGCTTTACCCAACAGAAAGTACACATTTAATAGAAAGAAAAGAAATAGAGAAAAGAAACCGACCCTTTTATAGCAGGCAGATTTGCTAAACCATCTTCGGTGAGTATTTTCTCTGCAGTGTGCTCCTGCAAATGTTTTAGTATGTCTAAAACTAAATGCTCGTGTTTGACATATGACAATCGTCTCTTTTGGATTGAAGGCTCAAACACCTACACAAGAGCAAATTCACATTTATGAAGATAGAATAACAAAAATAAAAGTTAATCAAGATACACGTGTATGACAGCATGCAAGAACTTTATTAACAGAAACATTATCATTAGTTGTAGTTGTGGGCTATTGGCGTTTTTTAACCAACAACATTCACTATGATTTGTTTACTTGTGTTATGTTTTTATTCTAATGGGTCAAGTCGGCCAAATTTGAAACCTAGCTTAGAGGTTAAACGGGTTGGAAGTCGCCTAAGGTGTTAATTTAGTGTTTCTAACCTCCCAAATTGATTTATTCAAAAAAAGTTATTTAATTTTTTAACAATATAGTTGACTTAACATTTTCTTTAAATGGACGAATAAGTGTGGGCGGGTGTCAAACCGACCTCTTTTAATCAGTGATAAGAAATACTCCGTCAAGACCCGAACCCAATTGAAGCCTTTGCTCATAGTAGCTGATTATACATATGTTAGAACTATTATCTGTAAACTCTTGTTTACTGAGTAAAAATGTCTTCGAACATGTACATACCTGATAAATGAAGTACACCAGCAGGAACGTAACTGAGACAGGAAGTGCAATTATAAAGATATAATCATGAGGTGTATAGATCATGCCAAACAATTTCGGGACCAAAAGAAAAAGAAATGGTATTAGTGAAAGAAGCATGATTCGTGCTGTTGAGCTTGTTTCAGGGTCTGTAGTTACACCAGAACCTGATATCAACAAAGAAGTTTTTTTAACAAAATGTTAAGAAAGAACTAGTACAAAGGCATCTGCGTCGATGAATCCAATTAGAGATCGAATCTAACCAGTAAGAAATGAAACGAACTTCTTGTAAGAGCTTTGCCTTTGGGTAAGAGCCAATGAAGTACTTGAACTTGATTCTGAGGACAAATCTTGACTGCCAATAATGACACAAGTTCCCCATAGTAAAGTAAGAAGGAATATTGTCGATCCAGCTAGCAAACCAACCCCAGTCAGGACATACTCTTGAGCAACTTCTTGCGTGTTAAAAAGTCCAGTAACTGTAATATAACACAAAAATATTGGTTAAAGCAGGCTTTCCACGACCTTTATTATCAAGATTTTTAATGGACGTACTATAGACCTAATGTTTGGATTGGGGAATATTACAAGCTACCTTTAAGATCACTATACGGTTGTGTGGGATTTTATAATCAAAGTTGCTCATCTGTTTATGCTTTTCGAAATAAGTAGTTTGGAATTTTGGGTTAGTTCATTAAATTTCTTATCTGCTTATGGCGTTCTGATACGACGGATGACAAGTTTGGAGGGGTTGGGATTACTTATAACCTTTTTGGCTAGTCAAATAAGCTATTTTATTGTAAAGAGTTTGGAAATACGTATATGATTAGTCCAAAATTGCTTATTTAAAATTGAAATAAAATCAGATTAGCAGTTCTAATAAACTCTCCCTGCCAACGCAGCCAGGCAATGAGCACAAAGCGAACTATTCTTTCGCCTTTTACTAAAGATACTGTGTGCCCGTTGCATAAATTGGCATACGTCTATTTTTGGAGTGTCCCTTTATATTGAAGGGCTCCTTAAAAAAATGAAGAAAAAAAAAAAACACCCCCTGCCAAAGAAATTCTGGAAATGGGCATATACCGAGAAGTATTAAGGACTCGGGAAGAAAACCAACGACCTGAAAAGCACTTGCACCAAAGATACCAGGACCAAGGATCTTGAAAATCCGTTTACCACCAGAAGAGACATAACATTCTCCATGATACAGCAAGTACTCATAAACGACAATAAGAAAGAAATGGCCTAAGGTATTTTCTGAGCATGGTAAAAATCCATACATTTGCTCACAATGCTCTTCTTCTGAAGCATCCATTCCTTTAAGATGCAAGAAAGATGATCCTTCATTTTGAGCAAGATCATCACCACCATCTGAAATCAACTCAGAAGCGTCATCATGCAAGAATCGTCCACTAACCTCCACGGCTAATAGAACAAGAAGAAATAATGTACAGCGTGCAAGCTTCTGAAAATTTCCCATGTTTTTTTAGCATGTTTGATATCTTCTTTGGAATTTATATGATGAATACTTTCATCCATACAGGGTCAATGAAGTGGTTCTTGCAACCTATAGTTTTTTTTTTTTTTTTGATAAATGAGTTGTACAAGGCTACAAGCCGCCTTAAAATAGCTTCACGTAATTATATTTTATTAAAATGGATGTGTCCATATCATGACATCCATAACTCCAAAGGTTCTTGGTTAAAGATTCAATTTTATATAAAAGCTCAACTGCTCTTACAATTAATACATGCTACTGTTCGGGAAGCATGAAAATTCAAAGCCTGTAGAGCATAACAGATGTTATTTAGATGTTCAATCAAGACGGTCACCAAAACTCCTTTATATGTTCAACTGATCAGTTTCAAAAACCAGCTCAGGATTAGGTGTTGACTCAATCTTATTTCAGACTTCTAATCTGACCACAAGGGTATATTGGTCATTTAACATATCAGAATTACACGTTTATGTAGTTTATAACATGTTGTCTTAAAAACATGTTCCATCAGTTTCAAAAACCAGCTCAGGATTAGGTGTTGACTTCAGACTTCTAATCTGACCACATGGGTATATTGGTCATTTAACATATCAGAATTACACGTTTAAGTAGTTTATAACATATTGTCTTAAAAACATGTTCCATCGAAGTTTCATGTAATCATTAAGATTATTTAGTTGTTTATGTTATCCCGATACTACAAATATAGATGCATATGTTCAAGCTTCGAAACAATTTCAACGTTTTCGACAATAACTTACCTCTTATCGAGCACCATCTTAAATTTGAAAACCCAATTAAGTCCCTGATTTTAATCTAGGGCAAATTGCACAAAAAGGTATCAAACTTACTTTCAATTTTAATTTAAGGTACCCAACTTTTTTTTTCTCAATTTAAGGTATCCAAGTTATATTTGAGTGCAATGTCGGGAAGTTTTTACCTACTCAAAAGGTTTCAGGTTACCAACATTATACTTTATCTTCCTTAACCAACTTCCGGCCAATTTCCGGCCAAAAACTTACATCTTTTGTTTTACTTTAATTAGTATTTCAATATACACATGTTTTACTTTAATTAGTATTCCAATATACACATCTTCAAAGAGGTTTTTTTAATTGCAATTCGTATAAAAGTGTGTTTTTGTTTCTCTTGTTCCCCACAAACACAACTGTTATCACTACAATTACACTTGTCCTCCATCCAAACATTAAAAATGCTTATCTAATGTTTAAAAGCGTAATACGAAACACCCCTTTAGTAACAGACAAGCAAACATTCAAGTTATATGGCCATCACAACTAGCTAAATATAAAGACTATTCGATTTTAAAACATGCATTAATAACTGCAAATTAAATAAATAAAATATATACATACATTATACTTATTGATTGTGTACTATAACATATTCCATAACGGTATCCCCAATAATTAAAAAAACAAAATAAGGTTGCACCTTACGGGTCATAATTCAAGATAACAAAAAATTGATATGATATCAGTGAAATGTATAAACTGAAAGAAAGGAAAATAGAGATAATTGGTGTGTAAAGAAGTAGCTATTATCATGTCACCAGAAATAGAGAAGAAAGAAATGTGGGTAACCTGCTGATTTCATAGATGTGACCTGGTAACCTGTCAATTGTCTAATATTGCAACTAAAAATAACTTGGATACCTTAAATTAAGAAAGAAAAAGTTGAATACCTTAAATTGAAATTGAAGGTAAGTTTGATACCTTTTTATGCGATTTGCCCTTTAATCTCAAGTCTAGTATATACATCATTGGCAGTTTTCCAATCTAGGCCTAGGTGCTGTCAACTAGAATAAAAAATGAGACAACATTGGCTGCTATGCTATGCAAGTACCTAACTCAAGGCTCCACCTTCCATCTTTTTTTTTCTTTTTTTTTTGAATTAGCTAGATTATTTTCTTAAATTTAATTCCACTTGGTGATCAGGTTGGACCATTCGATAATTCTATTCAACTTATTTGATTTTCTCACATCAGCGAAAAGCACTCAACATGCCGGTACGCAAATAAACTGCACCACGGAGATGTTGTAGACTATAGTCACACATGATTTAAAATTTAGTTTACGTTATGATATTATAAAAATGGAGTTTTCTAAATAATAGTTCAAATAGATAGACAGTAAGCTCCATCCAAACACAGAATACTAATCATATTCTATCTAAAAACTTAAAATAAGCTAAAGACTATAAGAGCACTCGGTGTGGTAACATGCCACCCAAGTTAAACCTTAACATTTGGGCGTTAAAGGCATGTTAACCACACCGCCCTAGGGAGTTAAGGGCAAGCCTTAACACCATGTTAAGCCTATATATAACGCCACGTTAAATGCATTTTTAATTAATTTTTTTCATTTCTGCCCCCTGAATGAGGGTTGTTTTTGTAAATTATTGTTGAGTTAAGGTTTAACTTGGGTAAGTTATGATAAGGGGTGTTGTTTTGTTGAGTTAAGGTGAAATGTTAAAGCTGATGTGACGCTGACGTGACATGATGTTAAACCTTAACCTAAGTTACTACATCCTATGCTCTAATAAAAGTTGATCATCCAAAACAGCTTATTAAAACAGTTTAAATGAATTATAAGCATAGCTTGTTTGGCTCCTTTTAAATACTCAATTTGGCCTATTGGCACCATAACACAATGTGAGGATGTGGAAACGTCTCAACACTTGTTCATTGATTGCATCGTTGCATCTCGTTTATGGTCCATGATAGCAAACTGGTGGAGAATTGATGACTTCCCAAAGGATCTTCCTAATCTTGTTACTTGGGGCGACACGGCTAATCTACAACAATCCTTAAAGGTATGTTTGATGTGGTTATCCAAACTACGTTATGGGTATTTGGAGGTTCAGAAATCGGATTTGCTTCGATGCAAAACCTCAAAGGAAGGACACTCTTGTAGATGAGATCAAAATATTTCCCTCCGTCCCAAAATTATTGTCTCATATTGACTTTTTTAGTCTTTCTTTTTCAACTTTGACCATATATAATTATTTTTGTTTGTGTTATATAATACTTGATGAAAAATATATGAATATATTAGGTTTTAAATGTATTTTCATTGATATAATTTTCATCAAGTATTATATAACACAAATAAATATATTAATGGTCAAAGTTGAACAAGAAAGACTAGTCAAAGTCAAATGAGACAATAAAAATGGGACGGATGTAGTATCTTATTTATGGATTAGACATAGGAATATGAAATTCAATCATAACTCGATCGAATGGATTTGTGATCCAAAAAATGCTTGTAATGTTGTTTTGAAAGTTCTTTTCAATAGTATCTTGCTAGAGTATTTATATATATTGCCGTTCAAAAAAAAAAATATATATATATATGATGTTTTAACAAGCATGTCCGAACACTCTTACATTATCATTTAATCAGATTGAGTTTTGTAACTTATAGATAGGATTATATCAGCAAAACAACTTGTTACCTTAATGACAAATAAGATATATCTTAAACGTGACGTGCAAAAGAGCACAATAAAATAAATAAAAATAAAAATCATGTGATCATGGATTTGGTACTAATGACAGTGATATAATATTCAATAGTCAAAAGAAGGTGTTATTTGATCAACAATATACAAACTGCTGTAATGAAATTAAAAAAAAATTCAAAAGATTTAAAGGTAACACAAACACAAGAACCTTTTTGTATATATATAAGATTCAACCTTGTGTAGTTTAATGTTTTATTAAAAACAATTTTGGATTAAATCCCAAATTAAAATTCCTAAACATGAGAATGAACTAATAAATGAAAAAATAAAAATAAAAAAACTATTAGGTAACAAGTCTTCTTTTTTTCTTATTCAAATGTAGCAAATACGCACACGAAGATTAAAGATAAGGGATAAAGCAGGTACATTGCCATGGATGTCCAAACCGGGAACTTTGTTCGGAAGGCAGCTGTTGTGCCGACTATGACACAAACAATGAATACACTTAACAATTCAGCAGTGAAATGCCATATCAATCCTCGAAAATATACGACTGCTAAAAGAACAGAAAATCCAAGAACATTGTTCATGAACACACCATCGTATATCTGCATCAACCATAAAAGTGTGCGAGTCAATTATCAGTAAACAGGAAGTGTTAGGCAGATATGTTTATCCTGAAAGGTATACATGGTCCACTTGTGTTATATTTTACCTATAATGGGTCAAATGGGTTAACTAAAAGATTTGTTGTACAAGGTCAAATGGGTCGAAGGTCATCCCAACTATTCCCAAGTGTATTTAAATTCTAAAAGGCATAAATGCTTTGATTTATTCTTGTAATAGTATTTTGTCATCATGATAAGTACTCCTTAACACGTTACATATCTATAAACATAGAAAAGGAATTAATGTTTGCATGTTGGCCCAAGTCCCAACCCAACCCGGTTTCACCCATAACCCTTCCCCGACACAACCATCTCATCGCCTCTACATATAAAAAAAGGCATAAAAGGTAAGACATATTCTATCATCAAACTTGCTTGTCAAAAGCCAGCCAAGGCTGGCATACAAACTACAGATGAAAAAAAGCAACAAACCGTCACAGACTCGCAGACATTTTAGTGATCAAATGTACATGCTGTAAGAAAATAGCATAGAAACTTTCATGTTTTATTTATAAAACATTAAAACTATACGGTTTTTTCTATCTTGTGCCATAGGGGCACAAGATAAGAAGGTGAAAAGTACATAAAAAGTACTCAGGGCCTCACAAAAAAGGACACAGGAATATAAAAAAATGTATTTTTTGTGGGTCCGTAAGTACTTTTTGTGTACTTTTTCATTTCTTATCTTGTGCCCCTATGGCACAAGATAGAAAAACCCAAACTATACATATGAAAAAAAGCACATAATATTAGGCATGCATGCATGGAACTTATCATTTACGGAGTATTATCTATATGAATGTGGTTAACCATATGATATATGAGAAAAGTTCTGAAAAGCATGCAGACTTTTAACAATTTTTATATGTAATGCCTTTATGAATCCCAAAAAAGATTGTCATCTGATAAAACACAAACCTCAGAAAATGTTAATGAAGTAGTTTGTTCTTTCCCTTGACTTGCAGTTCGGATTGCAGAGATAGCTGCTCTAGCATTTGTGGCTAATGGAACAAAGATAAACGATATGAAAAAGGACGGCATGGCAGCCGAGTTGGAGACATTTTGAACACTGTGTATAAGAGGTTCAGCCATCAGAGCCAACATTGCTATCCCGAGCACCAATAGCATTATAGCCTTTGCCCATCCCCACACAGATCTATCCACATTATCACCTTCCCATTTTTTGCATGCTTTCTGCATAGTCATAAACACCCTGACTTTTTAGGTTAAACCCATATCATTACAGGTTCTTCACCAACAATTTTTGTATTTGAATCATTTCTTTAAAAATTCAAAGCAGTTATTAAAACTTGTTTAGAATAAAAAAAAGTCACATCAACTTTGAAGTTAGTAGTTTTAGCTTATTCAACGGCAAAGGTCGATCTACTTACCCGTGATACCTCTTTAGGCCCAGGTGTCTTGGATGGGTCATTAGTTATGTTCACCAATTTCTTTTCAAATCCATCAACGAATTCCTGTTCATCGATCTCTTTATCTCCATTTGTATCAAGATTTTGCATTATGCGAGATGTTGTTTCATCCACATTCCATGATGTCTCACCCAAGTTGACATGCATCGTAAGTTTTTTCAACTCGGTTAACGACACAGAACCATCTTTGTTGACATCCAAGCTCCTAAACAATCTAAAATTTCCACAGGAATCAGGTGGTTGATAAAAAAATGACTTTGTTTTTTCTTTCTAGATGCTAACTATAGTTGTCTTACTTTTTTATGGCAGATATGTCCGGTGTTCCATCTTCTTTGTAAAACTTCCTTAGTGGAGAGCCTTTAGCATCGCCGATAATTTCGGATACGAGGACTTGCGTCATGTCATCTTCTTTCCTTTTGGTTTGAACCAATGGTTTGACGACCTGAAAAAAAGATATTACAGGAATCATTCCCTTTATATATAAATGGGATGATGTGGGAGGCAACCCAACAATTCAACTATTTTCATTAGCCCTCACCAACAGTAGAAACTACTCTATATAGGCCACGTAAGTATGTATCCTATCTTGTTTAATAATTACTAATCTTTCAGAACGTAAAAGTAAGCAATCGCCTTTTTTTAAAAAGATTTCAACATTATCATATCTTTGTCATCTAACGTGCAGAAAAGTAAGTTCCAATAATTCGTGTTACTAATGAAAAAGATATGAGTAGTTGGATGATCTCCTATAGCAAATGTAGAGTTTCACTGGGTCAATCTAGTCATCTTCAGATTAGTATTTGATACTGCCTTTGAATTAACAACTTTTTTAATATATATGATATAAAGTTTGATTCACTAGAAAAAGTTTATGAGACTATTAATTACTGATGTCATTCTGCAGTCAGGCTGGGGAAGATGTATAAAAATTGTGAGAACGAATTAATAATAAGATAAATACCTCAGATAATTCATTTTTAGCCTCATCAAGCCATTCTGTGAACCGATGGATGAATTCATCTAGCGATACTTGTGCGTTACCATCAGAATCAAATTCTTTTATCAGTTGATCGAATGTTTTCTGTTTGTCCGATTTTAATTGCCTGAACTTAATACTTTCGAGAAGTTCTTTGAGCTCAGAAAAAGATATGATATCATCTCCATCTTGATCAATCATCTTAAACAAACTGAAAATCCATAATTAAATTAATCTTACTGGAAACACACGTTAAAAAATATTCTTTTGGAAAAGGTGGCGGACCTTTTTATAGCAGGCAGGTTGAGTGAACCATCTTCAGTGAGTATATTTTCTGCGATTTGCTCCTGTAAATGTTTTAGTATGTCTAAAACTAAATGCTCGTGTTTGACGTATGACAATCGTCTCTTTTGAATTGAAGGCTCAAACACCTGCACATGAACAAATTCAAAATGATGACGATGAAAGTACAAAAAAGGAACCCACTTTCATTAGTTAATCTTCTAAGGATCATTGTGGTTATTTTCTTGACAAAAGTCACTATGCTAATATGCTATGTGTAGTGTATGAAAAAGGAGATCGAACAGAAAGAAGATGACTCTAACAGTGAAAAACTTGAATATTTTGTAAAGTAGAGGAGGCAATTTCATTCCACCTACTTGGAATTGAATCGATTTGAGATTTATTTTTTTAAACAAAATGCTAGATATGAAATGTATTGAATGTCGCCCAAAGTTTAATTCTAGTATCATCATCCTCCTAAACCAAATTCTGCAAAATAAAATACTTTTTCTAGAGAAAATTTTATAATATGGAACTAAAAATGGGAGGTCAATCCGACCCATTTTCAACAGCTTTAAGAAGCAAACTGATAAGACAACAAATCCAATTCTAGTTATTGCTTATAGTAACAGATTAAGCTCATATGAAATAATCTAGCTACTTCTATTTTCTATAAATTCACGTTCACCGCATAAACAGTAGACAAACATGTACATACATACCTGATAAATGAAGTATACCAGCAAGAAGGTAACTGAAACAGGAAGTGCTATTAAAAAAATGTATCCATGAGGTTGATGCGTCATGCCAAACAACTTTGGGGTCAACAGAAATAGAAATGGTATAACTGACAGAAGCATGATTTGTGCCGCTGTACTTGTCTCGGGGTCTGTAGTTACACCAGAACCTGAAATCATACAATAACACGTTAACACATGATGGCTTACGTGTCTAAGAATTTAAATAAAGGCCGGGTAGTAGGTTGTGAAGAAGGATTGAATCTAACCACTAAGAAATGAGAAGAATTTCTTGTTTGGGCATTGGGTAGGATCCACGGAAGTACTGGCACCCGATTCTGAAGAAAACTTTTGGCTTCCAATAATGATACAAGTTCCCCATAATAAAGTGAGAAGGAATATCGTTGATCCGGCTAGCAAACCAACTCCAGTCACGACATATTCTTGAGCAACCTCTTGAGTGTTAAACAGTCCAGTAACTGTAGTTAAACACGAAACATATGAGTATATATGATCCGGCTATCAAGATTCCCACTTTTAAAATTTCTAATTGAAGTACTAAAATAATGTGCCCATGGGGCTATTACAGGCAGCTTTCAAGACTTATTTTTCCAAGCTGCGTACATGAGCGGCTCAAGCCGTTTGGAGGCCCAAAGCGAAGCGTTAATTGGGGACTTTTCGGTTACTTTTTTTTTGTCTGCAATTTTTGTCTTTCAAATGATTGGATTAATAGAAGGCCACGAAACCAACAAGCTTTAAGAAACAGAGAGTCAATTAAGATCGAAAAATAAAATATGAGAAAGAGAGAAGACCAAACTTCCATGCTCCGATAATCTAGAAGTAGGGCGCTAAAAATCGAAGCATGATAGGTGTTTGTTCCTTTGTTTAAGTTTTATCGAACAAACGTCGTAATAGAAATGCTTAACCAAATGTATGTTTGTGTTCATGTTTGTTTATTAAGAAATAAAGTAATTTGCTCGTGTTTGTGTATGTTTTCATTAAGACTTTAAACGAAAACACAAACAAACATAAGATATACACAAAATTCGGTTTTGTTTGTGTTTGTTCATGCTCATTTATTTATTTGTAACCATTTAATTAAGAAAAACATAATGGATGAGGTTTTCCCAATTCAGGTCATGAGGGGAGAGCAAGTCCTTGACTCAGATGTGCACGACCTAAATGAGATATCCCCGTTACTCTTTTCTACCATTTCCCTGACACCCCCAAATACGTACCCTCATGAGGTCTCAACCCTAGATCTCTTTTTGAGGAGGTTTGGTGCCTTACCACTAAGCAATTTGATGATAGTTAAACATAGCATTACCTATCTCAATAAAAGATAAAATGAAGGGTTCATAAACATTTTGGTGGACATTTGGGTACTTAAAATCCTATTTATAAGTTATTAGAAATTGGATCACTAAATGATTTTTTTTTTGAGCATGATCACTAAATGAATTTAATCCACCATTTTTATTGTGAAAACAATTGGACTTGGCTCTTATTCTTAACTCAAATAATGAGCTCAACCTCTTTGTACGTAAAGCTTAATAAATAAATAAATAATTAAATAAATAAATAAGGCTCCAAATCCTCATTGTTTTAGCTGATTTAGTAAATGAAAGCCGTAAATATAATGTGTAACTGGGTATTTGCATATACGGGGTTTTATAAATTTTGGGGTCTTTAAAACTACGGGGGCCTAAAGCCCTAGTTTTATTTCCTTTACCTTTGAGCCACCCCTGCCTGCGTATTTGCTTAGAAAATAAGCAAATAACAATCAATTTATTATCACGTTTTATATACTTTAAATGAAGTAGGTAAATAGTTTTATCCAAACACTTAAAATTACGGCTTATCTGCTTGTCAAATAAGCAGATAAGCAAATTAGTACCCTAAAAAAACTACCAAAACAACCACGTAAAACCTTATTGTGTTTTGATATGATAGGCAGTTTTAAGGGTTTTTGGGGCTGGTTATGAGATTATTTTCTATTTAAATAAGTTGTAACTAATTAGTGGTTTAGAGTTTCTCGTTCAAAGTTACTTATTTAAATTGAAACAAGCAGTTCTAGTACAAAAGCATCATGTTCTAAAACCCAAATTCTATTAAAATTTGTTGCACGTCTCACTGAATTAGGGACATGGAAATAAAAAAAGCATTAAGAGATAGAGAAAAAGTATATATGACAAAAGGAGCATACCGAGAAGTATTAAGGACTCGGGAAGAAAACCAAGAACCTGGAAAGCACTTGCACCAAAGACACCAGGACCAAGAATCTTGAAAATCCGTTTACCTCCGGAAGAAACATAACATTCTCCATGATACAACAAGTACTCATAAACGACAATAAGAAAGAAGTGGCCCATGGTATTTTCTGAGCATGGTAAAAATCCGTACATTTGCTCACAATGCTCTTCTTCGGAAGAAACAATTCCTTTAAAATGCAAGAGAGAAGAACCTTCATTTTGAGCCTGATCGTCCGCACCATCTGAAATCAATTCAGAAGCGTCATTATGTAAGAAGCGTCCACTAACCCCTATAGCTAATAGAATTACAAGAAAGAGTGCATAGCGTGCAATCTTTGCAAACTTTCTCATGTTTTTTAGCATGTTTGATATCAGTTAACTTGGTTTGGTCTGATCATACAGAAGGTATTTTTGTTAACTTGTTCTGATCGTACATGCAAGGCTTGTACTATATATGATTGCTACAAAGTCAACTAGGCAATTCCTTGAAACATCAATTTTTTTATACATGAGCTGTACAAGGCTACAAGCTGCCTTAGAAGATCTTCAAGTGATAATTATAAAAATGGATGTGTCCACATCTTGACTTTCATAAGGCCTTATTTAAGGTGATTTATTCTTATCAGCATGTTCTCTCTATATAATCTTTGATGCATTAGCATCTAGCACGATACATGCACTCCAAGATTGTGAAACATATTAATAAGTCGTCGAAGGAATGTAATTCAAATGTTCAGTTACCATGGTTAATCAACTTTAATCTGTTACATATATGGTCCAATGAGTGCTCCTTTACCAGATCACTGTGTGTTTTTCTTTTTCTACCTTTTCTACATGAGTTGTGAAAGTCATCATAACATTCACTTGCTTTATATTTCATTGAAGAAGTTGCAGATTCAATCTTATTTCAAACATCTGGCCTGATCATAAGGGTACTCCGGTCATTTCACATATCAGAATTAGGGATGGCAATGGGCGAGAGAAAACCCATAACCCACGGGTACCTGCACGTAAATGGGTGGGTAACCTCGTTAATTTTTATCCACGGGTGGGTTGTGGGTGAAAATTTACCCATCGGTTGGTGGCGGGCGGGTGACGGGTAATGTATATCCATCATGGGTAAACCCATGACATCCATTTAAAGTACCACGGGTATACCCCTTAAAATACCTGTGGGTGTACTCGTGAACCCATTTATGTTAAACTAAAGTTTATTATAATACATAAATATTTGTAAGTTTGTTGGTATATATATTTAATAATACACATCTCTCTTGAAAACACAGTAAATATTTGTAAGGTTGTTTGTAAGTTGTTGAAGAAGTAGAATGCTAAGAAGGCCAACTGACTGGAATTTTGTGTTTTGTTAAAGAAATTTAAACTATTTTACTTAATCTCTTGAAATAAACTAATATGACTCCGATTTGGTGTAATGATGTCTATTTTTCTAGTTTCAGACATATATTTAACTATTTTGTGAACTTGGTATTTGGAAAATTAATATGATGTCTTATTAGAGTTTCATAATTAGTTTCCATATCACGGTTATGTGATTTGTTGCATTCACCGATGGGCAACAGATACCCGCGGGCATGGGCATGGGTAGAAAATTGTACCCACTGGCGGTTGACGAGCGGGTAGTGGGTGAGAAAAAAACCATGAAGGCCGATGATGGGTTAGAGGTACCCGTGTCCATACAGATATAATGTAAGAAAAATGAACGAAAACGTATAAAAAAACGGACAAAAACGTTTATAATCGGATGAAAACGTATAAAAACGGAAGAAAACGCATCAAAACAGATAAAAACGTATACAAATGTAAGAAAAATGAACAAAAATGCATAAAACTGATGAAAACATATAAAACGGACCAAAACGTATAGAACGGACGAAAACGTATTAAAATGTGTGAAAACGGGCGAAAACATATAAAAAAGATACAAACGTATAAAAATTGACTAAAACGTATAAAAACAAATGAAACGTATAAAAACGGATGAAAACGTATAAAAACAGACGAAAACGTATAAAACATCCGAAAACGTGTATAAAAACGTAGATAAAAATGTAAAACACGTAGATAAAAATGTATATAAAAACGTTGATAAAAACGTATTTAAAAATGTAGCGGGTCAAAACTATAAGGAGTGGATAAATAAAAAAAGTTTAGGGACGTTGGATGTAATTTTCGCTAAGCCACAAAGACCATTTATGTAATTTACCCTAGGCAATTTTCGTAAACCGTCAGAGTAAAATGGTCATCCTAGGTTTTCACTACACACAAAAAGACAAAAAAAAATAAACATTAATATACATATAACTATTCTTTCTTATTCGATGCCTATGAAAATATTTTTTTAACAAGTATAATGTATTTTAAAAGGACAACTGGACAAGGATCCTCTCAAGTTGTAAGCACAATTTGACTCAAGTTGGTTATGAGCGCTTTGATCTAATGGCTCAAATCAAAAGAAGTTATTTTGATTTGAGCCATTAGATCAAATCCAATGGCTCATATTTCCCCAACTTGAGTCAAGTAACTTGAGAGGATCCCACCCATTTTAAAATGATTACCCCTACATATAAATGTCAGGTCTTCCAATTTTAATCATAAGAATAAAGAAATCAATCAAGTTTCCCGTATAGAAGAAAACTAGTTAAAATGTCCGGGAATAAGTTCTTGTAAAACAGCCTCTTAAGGTAAAAAAAGGTAGGACACATCCTAAGGACGTCACGTGTCAAGGAGATTAAGGGTATTTTGGGTATTGCCTTAATCTACAGTTTTGCTCCATGATGATAACGATGAATGATAACATGCATTCAAAAATATAATTCCAATTTTACTTTTTTAATTATGAATCTATACTTTCCTGTTAAAAGTTCTGCATAGTGTTTCACTTTGCATCCAAACCTGACTAAAATCTATCAAGCACCATTTTTATTCATGAAACAAGAATCCTTAAACCCTTAAATAGTTAAATGAAGAAATCATAAATCATCATCGTAATAATATAAGCTTATTTTATCATCATCTTCATGTTTATATCATCGTTCAACGTCATCTATTTTGGCATCTTCGTTTTCAGCATCTTTGTCTGTTTTGCATCTTCGTTTTCGGCATCATCATCTGTTTTGCATCATAGTTCATCATCGTCGTCAACCTGCATCTTCTTTCATCATCATCATCATCGTTTACGTTATCATTCATCGTTATCATCATCGTCTATTATGCATCTTCGTTTACGGCATCATAGTCATTGAATCATTAGCATTACAATTGAACGTTATCATCCTCGAACATTGCCATCATACCCACACCATCTTCAGCAAGTTTATAATGATGATGATGATCATCATCATTAAGTGAACTTGCAATCAAACCCGAAAAAGAAACAAAACACAAAAACCGACAACTGTGACCAGAAAATCAAATGCAGGAATGAAATAGAACAAAGCAAAAAAATACAAATAAAACTAGAATCATGAAATAGAAAACCCGCACCATACATAATCATACAAATTGCCAATAAGAAATTAAACACATATTTAAAATAGATATGAAATTCATGGATGATTGCAATCACGTCATAATGAATTTCCAAATCAAAATTGACTGAAACACTCATGGATGATATGGTCACGAAAATTTGATAGAGAGAGTTTGATAAAAAAAAATAAATTCCGCTCTTCTTGGAAAAAGTAATTGACCTATGCATAAGGTGTAAAATTACAAAAATAATCTTCAAGAAAAACTATTTACATTTATTAGTTGCAACCTATTTAAGAAATTCCATCCTTATCCATGCCATTGATCTAGTCAAAGTTAATGAATCCAACGATTGATATGTTATCTTACAGTTTTTACTTTAATAGAGCGTTTTATTTGAACTCATTTCATAATGTCCGCGTACGTACGAGGTTTTTTCTAATTTTTTGAATAATGTATTTTTATTTATTAAATAACAAATAATTTAATTTTTGTTATGTTTTATTTATTGTTTTGAATTTTATATTATACGATGAACAGTATTCTTAAATAATGTATTTTTATATGTTAAAAAACCAAAATATTAATTATATCCAATTTGACCCAATTCTACATTGCTTTATAATTTAAACACATCCAAAATCCGCATTGTATATCTTGTATATGTTTTTACACAAGAATGTATTAGTAGTATAATAAGTATGTCACAACATTGAATATATATCAGTTAAGAAAATAAATACTTTGGGGGGATTCAACCACTTAAACTAGATGATCATTGAAGTAAAGAATGCGCTAAAGGCATAAGCTTTTCAGTTCTCAACAATGGGGAAAGTGTTCAAATATACCTAAAAATTGTCAGCCATGAAATTTTTAAGATTACAACAATACATAATGAACCGTCTATAATTATAAATTTATGAGTAGCCATGCAAGTACTAAGAACTTGTTAAGAAACATTAACAATTATACAAATAATATGCATGAGTTCTATTGGGCACATTGAGTGCGGGTACATAAAGCATAAGCTTTTCAACAATGAGCAGTGGCGGAGCTAGAAAACATTATAACGGGGGGCATCAAGCGAGGGTTAAATACATGTCAGAAAAAGTCAAATTTTAGTGTAATTTGAAACAAATCGGGTCGGGTCTACTATGATGCGATTAACACTAGTTATAAGTTAAGGCGTCGATAAAATAAAAAATGGTCGGTGATTTCAAGTAGTTTTACGGATCAAATATAAGATTTTAAGCAAAGATTTAAATTACCAAGTGTATTAAAATTTGTATTAAAGTGGTCGCGGTTTATGAATAATTTAACCACAAGGAATCTGATTATCATATCAAATCAAGAGTTTGGTTCACTGAAGATCAACATTTTTTCAAAGACCTAATGGTAAGATCTCCACCTTCCATTCCACTTCATCTAATGGTTGATATTAAAAAGGGTATATTAAATTATTAAAAAAAAAAAAAAAAACGTAATTAATATTAAATTGACAGAAGGACTAAAATGTCATCTCACACCACTTAGCAAACTCACGTGCTTAGCACACTTCTTTCATACAAACACAAAACACACATTTGTTTCTCTCTCTTATTCTCTATCAGATCTCTCACTTAATTTAACCCCCAATTTCATCATTTCAATCTATTACTCATAATTACAATCAGATTATAGGACATCAAAAGTGAAATAACGTTATCATCTAGGCCTGATTCCACATCTCGTCAACTTGTTAATCAATTGACGAAGAAGATGATTGTTTTCCGGTAAAATTTTAACTTGATTTTGATGTTTTTGTTCAATGATTATACTTTTATCCTTGTTAATCAATTGAAGAAGAAGATGATCAACATTTCACCCCCCGATTTCATCATTTCAATCCGTTAATCATAATTACAATCAGATTATGCTTGATATGATTTTAAAAAAAGGTGTAAATCAACGTTTTTTTGAGTTGGTTTAGCCTAATTTTGAAACATCATATCGCATGTGATTTGTTATTTATGAATACTTTTTTTTGTTATTATAATTTAGGGCAACAGAAATATAATCCTCTAGATGATTTTGATAATTGTGTAGATGATGATATTAAGCTCCATGCACTAGTCAAAACATTAGCGTTTTTAATGACAAAGCTTCAAGAGTTAATGATGTCTAGAGCTCTTGATATTCCTACAGGTACTTTTCTTTTGATATATTATATGTGAATTACATGTTTCTGTGACAACAACAGGCGAAGGTAGAATCTTGAACAAAGATGTCTAAGCAGCCTCAGCCTAAGGCGAAGACACAACCAAAGGTGCAGCCTCAGCCTATGGTGAAGCCACCTCTACTAAATGTGAAACCTCCTGAGGCGAATCCCCATGAAAATTTTATGGAATATAAACATGGAATTGAAAGTAATGTGCATCCCCAGGGTTTTCTTTACAAAAAAAGAAAAGTTGGTGGCTAAGCGGAAAGTAGAGGCACAGACTCGACGAACCTGTAGTCTAAGTACCTTGTCTAGAAGGAACAGAGACCAATAAGAGACCAATAAGAATGCTATCAGTGACAAGAAGGAACCCGCTTATGATTTTACGAGGATGGAACATGTTTAGGATATTGCTTGGCAATAGTATGTATTTGTAACTAACAACTTATCTACTTATGTTGAAATGTTTTATGTTTTTTGTTTTACTGCAAGTAGTTGGGATTTCGGACAAGTGACTTTCAGATTTTGCTTATATAGAAGAATTCTAGTGTAGTTATGGACAAGTAAATATTTAGTATGTATTAAATATAATTATGATGTCTATTTCGTGTCTTTAAATGTGTGTTGGAATAGACTTGTTTAGATTAATAACTTTTGAGAAATGGATGTTTTAAGTACAGTTACTTCACTAAGTTTTAATATATAATATGTGAATCACATGTGATTGTTTCTGAAATCATGTGTGATTTGAAAAACGATCACATGTGATTCAATGAATCACATGTGATTTAATAAACCACAAGTGATTTAGCCAGAGAATCACAAGTGATTTGGCATTAAATCACAAGTGATTTACATGTGTACCAAACTTTATTACATTTTCTAAACAAACTTGTTACTTCACTATTTTAGGATATTACTTACTTTTAATATATAATATGTGAATCACATGTGATTGTTTCTGAAATCATGTGTAATTTGAAACAATCACATGTGATTCAAAGAATCACAAGTGATTTAGCCTAAATCATTTGTGATTTGGCATGAGAATCACAAGTGATTTAGCCAAAATCACTTGTGATTTGGCATGAGAATCACAAGTGATTTTCATGTGTACCTTAAACAAACTAATAAACATCGAAAGTTAAAATCTAATTAAAGTTCTTATTCAATTAATAATCCACATATCAAAGTTTACAACTGAAGTAACAATTTATGTCTCAGTTAAACTGAAGTAACAATCCACGACAATATAAAATGGATGAAAACTTAAAAGTAATTATAAAGTAAAAAAAAACATCAGTTTGCATCTGCGTTATTCATTGCTTGTGCCACTTGTACAACCGCTTTTGCTTTTGCCATTTGATTTAGCATACAAGTCTTTTTGTTATGTGTATGAGTATTCTCTCCACATTCCCCGCATTTCCTCTTTGGCTTCAAACTAGCGGTAAGTGATTTCTCTTTTGCACTCTTCCAACGTTCCACCTTGTACCATCTTTGTTTCTAGTTCTTGACATGTTTTTAGCATATATGATCTTTGGCTTTGGAACAACGATAATTCTTCGTATCATCCTTTTTGATTGGAGGTTTGTGCACAACAATGTCTACCTGGTTCTTTATTGATCTGATATGCTCCAAAAATTCAACCAATATAGTGATTCTCCAAGTGTCTCACTGACTAAACTTGGTTTCGGTGTTGTCATAACATCTGTAAATGTATATAAGATAGACATATTTATTAAAACACGTAACTAACATATTTTTAAAAATCTACATTCATTCATGCAGAATCACATGTGATTGTGATCTCTTCAGTACAAATCACATGTGATTGTGATACTTGCAGGTGTAAATCACATGTGATTGTGTTACTTGCCGGTTAAAAACTCATACTTGTAAGTTAAATTCTAAACTCTAAACATGTCCAAATCACTAATGATTTACTCATTTTAAGTATAAACATAATCATATATGATTTCACTATATACTTCAGAATAACACATTCATAATAAAGACTAAACAATATTAAGCAAATCACATATGATTTACCTATAACGGGTTCTGATTCTTCGTTTTGATCATTTGTTCCAAATCTTTTAAGATCTTACCCTTCGAACTCGTTTCGACATCATTAACATTCATACCTCAGATGCCTTCGACAACACTCCAAATTCGTGAAGCATCATAAACATTCATACTTCAGGTACCTTCTTCAACACTCCTAAATTGTTTAATTTCCTCATTATTATCCATAACTTTGATGATTAAGATGATTTTCAAACAGTGATTGTGCGCAATTGAACAGGTTGGAACGAATTTGAACATGTTGGAACGAATTTGAACAGCTTGGAACGATTTTGATGATGTTTGATCGGATTTGAAGATTTTCGAACGGAATTGATGACAAATCTAATGTAATTGAATGATATTCAAACTAGTTTGATGATGAATGATGCATTTAAAAGATAAATTTGATGATTAATTGATTGTTCATGTGTGTGAGGAGAGAGCAGATTTTTTTAACTGTAGTTTCTTAGAGATGGTTTGATTAAGGAAATGGGAGAAAAGGGGGAAAATGCTTTTTATGCTGGACCAAATTGCCCCTTTAATGTAAATCTGAGAATTAATTAGTGCCTTAGGATGAAAGTGGATTGAATGGTTGAGATCTAACCATTTGATCTTTGATAAATGGTTGGTCTCTATAGATCCCACCCCATCAAATCAAAATCATAAACATAAAAGATATTTAAGAAAATATATGATGCTAACAAATTAACATTAAATTACTTATACAACAAAAACAAGATACGGTCCAGTAAAAACGAGGTATGAGGTAACACTAAATTACCTATTTTGTTAAGAAAATCATGCTAAAGTATGTACTCCATATTCACATGTTGCAATCACATAAACCAATGTACTCTTACTGTATTCACATGTGTATACTGCATACTACGAGAAGTACGTCTTAAAAGTGGAAAATAAATAATATTATATATATATGCCCGCTAGCCTATTCCTACCATTCTAGACGTAATTTCACAGCTCCCTGCTATCTATTTTCCATGTTTTCCGATCAAACAAGATCACCGGAAAAATCCAATTTTTTACATTAAAGCACTCTTTAATTGTTGGCAAGCCGGAGATATGAGGGCACTGAGATTTTATGGACAAGGGCACTAGACTTTTTTCCCGTAAATTTTACATTTTTTCTTATATATTTTGTGTATCCGCAAGAACGCCGTTGGGGGCGGTTCCTCCCACTACTCCTAACATGGCTCCGCCCCTGACAATGAGGTAAGTATTCAAAAAGCCTATAAACTGGCAGAGCTATAAACATGAAACAATAAACACTTCTTATTAGTTTCGCAACTATATTAGCAACAAAACAAAATAATAAGACGTCTAAAACAAAATCAAAAGACCAGTTCATAACATAAGTTAGCAAATAGTATTAAATTTATATCTGCAATGGCATGACTTTATTATTTAAACTATCTCCTTTAAACGTTTTTCATAACTAAAATTTATAGCCAATTTACTACACTTATAATGACTTTAACTTTAATTTGGCACATGATACTCCTCAACCACTGTTTAGCAAGTCTAAAATGCATTACGAAAACATTAAATAGAACATACCACCAATTACATTAAATGACTCAAAAAACAATATTAAAGTAGATAGCATTACATATGGTCCATATAATTCGATATTAAAATCCAGTATTATGTTATTAAGTTTATGTCCACCTGTCGTATTTCTAAAATGTACATAGGAGGTTCCATCTAGTAACGGGAGGACTGGCTACCATATATAATATATAAACACAAACATGTTAAAGTGGTCATGTTGTCATTTTTGTTTCACGGTTTTCGTATTATACATAAAAATGCAAGCTTCTTAATAGTTTCGAGTTATTTGAAAACAATATACATTATGGTCAACTATTAGAGGGTGTTTGGAATTGTCATGAAAACTATTTAGATGAGTAGTTTAGAGAATAGACAACTTATATAACCAATCCAAAAAGCTCTAAAAGGAAACAAACCTATTTGCGTGTTTTATCAAATGCGTTAAGTAGATAAACGATTTTGATTAGCAATCCAAACACCCCTTTATTTATATTACTCAACCAACATAATCAATGAAAGATTGGACATATAAATGAGGCAAATACCTTGCTAATTGATGCAAGCTTTTGATTATTTGTATAAATATGCAAGTAATAAGCACCTTAGCATATTCTTTTTACCTAATATCTCCATTTTTGGAACAACTGGTAGACGAGGCTCATGGATCCATCCCCAAATGAGCGTAACTAGGCTGGTTTCACTACAGCTCTGCACAACGGGCATGTTCGTTCTCTTTTAAACTTGAAAGAAAAAGATGATTCAAATTCATCAAAACTTTAATCATAGTTTCATGTTGTGAAGTATCGATGTCCTTTTTAAATTTACAGATGAGGGCCTTTTAGATTATGAATCTTTTATACATGATCAATTAGACATCTCAATTTTTTACTGTGACATTGAGCAAAATCCTTTTTAATCCAACTTATACGGGTTTGGTGGTTCACAACTTTCTGGAGTGCTAACTTATCAAATAACAAATTCAATTGTAGACTTCAGCAGAGGTGGAAAAACAGACTCATGCGATTTGATTTATCTCTAAAAGGTCAAATGGGTAAAATAAAAAAAAAAAAAAAAAAAAAAAAAAAAAAAAGCTAGAAAGGAAATGGGTCAAGCGGGACAAACAACTATACCCAAAAGCCGCCCATATGGTATTTGTAATGCTCACTAACAATGTCTATAAATTTAGAAATGTATAAGTTAATTAAACGCAATTAAAGGCTCATTGACATAGTCTCCCGCAAAGTGGGAAACTTTGTCTCTTTGTAAGTTAAAATAATTCCTTTCCTTCGATAGCCTGACATGGTAACTAAAATTTATAGCCAATTTACTAACTAATAATGACTTTAACTTTAATTTGGCACATGATACTCCTCAACCACTGTTTAGCAAGTCTAAAATGCATTACGAAAACATTAAATAAAGCATACCACCAATTACATTAAATGACTCAAAAAACAATGTTAAAGTTGATAGCATTACATATGGTCCATATAATTCGATATTAAAATCCTGTATTATGTCACTAAGTTTATGTCCACCAGTCGTATTTCTAAAATGTACATAGGAGGTTCCATCTAATAACAGGAGGACTGGTTACCATATAATATATAAACACAAACATATTAAAGTGGTCATGATGTTATTTTTGTTTCATGGTTTCGGTGTTATACATAAAAATACAAGCTTCTTAATAGTTTCGAGTAATTTGGAAACAATATACATTATGGCCATCTAAAAACAACTTAGATGAGTAGTTTAGAGAATAAACAACTTATATAATCAATCCAAAATGCTCTAAAAGGAATCTAAAAGGAAACAAACCTATTTGCATGTTTTATCAAAATGCATAAAGTTGATAAGCGATTTTGATTAGCAATCCAAACACCCCTTTATTTGTATTACTCTGCCAACATAATCAATGAAAGCTTGGACATATAAATGAGCGTAACTCTGCTTGGATATATAAATGAAAGCTTGGCAAATACCTTGTGATATGTGTCTAAAAACACATATATTTTACCTTGTTTAAACCCACAAAAACAGCCAAAAACACACAAATGACTATATAAATGTTACAAATATCATGAAAATGTGTTTTTATGTGTTACAAATGCAAAAGGATTGAAAACTGATGAAAAACAACAAAGTTTACAAAATTGGCAGTTTTAGTTCCTGAACTTTCACAGATTGTCAGAAATGGTCCCTGGATAAAATATTTTGAAGAAAAATCAACAATAGTCCCCCAGGAATCATGAAATGACAAATTTTACCCTTGAAGTTCAAATTTGCAAAAATGGCAAGTTTAGTCCCTTAACTTTGAAAATTGTCAAAAATAGTCCTTGGTAAAATTTAAAAAGTGAAAATAATCAAAAATAAACCTTGTACTATTCATAAATAGCAAAATTGGTCCTTATGGTGAACTTTGGAGAAATTACATGTTTGGTCCCTCAAGTTTCAAAAATAACATAAAAGGCCCTTGGACGTTTAAAATGGAAAATAAATACATTTATGGTCCTTGGTCTATTCATATTTGGCAGGAATGGTCCTTGTAATAACTTTGGAATAATGGCAGTTTCAGTCCTTGAAGTTTGCAGAATTTACAACAATGGTCCTTGTGTATTAAACAAACCAAATGGCCCTTTGTGTATTTTGATCCCCAGCCAAAACAAAAGAACCCCTGCCAAATAACCCTGTGAACCCCCCATTGTGAACCCCCTTCATATTAATACCACTAGTCAAAATAAGTCAAACCAGCTCACTGTGCATCTCTCTCACACAAAACGCGCCAAAACCAGATACGCATCAAACCACCCTGGTTTCCACCTTTCCACTTGCTTCTTCCTCCTTTCCAGCTGTATAACAACCCCCCTCCACCTCCACAACCTCCCAAAGTTCTTTAATTGCAATAAAACTGCCCCAAGCAACCTTTAGGACTTTTGGCGCCAAAATACCATTTGATGGCCAAGATGAATTTGACCCATCCAAAGGCTGAGATTATTGATGGGAAAGACCAAGTGGGACCCACAGAGTCCTAGAGATCATATAAAGAAAGAAAGAAGCAGAGGTGAAGACTAAGTAGTGTAATTTTAGTTTAGGTAGTGTCGACTTAGTTAATTTTAATTTTCCAGTGTATCAATTAGCGTTCAAGCTTTGTATTTCATGTTTTTAGTGTATAATAAAACTTCTGTAAACCTCAATTTCAAGTTTTCAGTTTCCTTTCATGTTTATGCAATTTTAAGTTCAAAATCTCATGTTAATCAAATGTTGTTGTTAGTTGTTATTAAGGACTGATAAGCCCACATAAGCTCCTAGATAGCTTATTTAAGCTATTAGAAACCTTAAAATCAGTTTTAGAAATCAAAAAGAAAAATTACCAAAAATACATAAAAAATGATGGAAAATCAAAAATCCATGGTGAATGTTATCAAGAAACTGGAGCAAGGTTGATATTGGATTGCCTTGGGTTTAGAGGCTTAGTGGTAAGCCTATAGGAGTGGTCCTTTGTTCTTGGTTCTTAATTTTCAGATGAATAGCAAGATTGTAAGTCTTTTCTAAAAATTTGCATTCTATTGTAGACACTAGTTTTATGCTATTGTCTTTGTGTTTATATATTTTTGTGGTATGTTTAAATAATACTAGTGCTTAAAATTTCAGGTCTGTTAATTGAAATTCAAGGTTGCTTAGATTTCTCATTTTCACTGTTACAATAGTATAGGACTGATTATTGGTTGTTTGTTGTTACCCTTGATACTTTTGTGTCTAAACTAGTTTATATAATCATAATAAGTCTTGATGAATCAATTGTATGGTCTAATTCAGTGTTGGAGTATGAAAATCACATAATCACTGTTTTTAAAGGATGTTTGGACCTGCTGAATGAGTGGAATTGAATGTTGTTTTAGTTGTTGTTATTGCTTGATACATGCTACCTTAGCCCCTAATATTTCAATTCTTGCATAAAAACCAGTAGTCATAGTATAAAAAGTCAAAATAGCCTTTAATCTCAAACCATTAGTTCACTGTTAGGATTAAGAATTTAAAAATCATCATAGTTGTTTAGAATTTGTTAACATAGCTTAATTCCATCTTATTTTAGGTTAATACAACATAATTAGTGAGTAGGATTAATTTAAAGTTCACTTAAGTCAACTTATTTGATTTTCATAAAAAGTCAAATTTTCCTAGTAGCAGTTTTTGAATAAACTTTGTAATTTTATTTGTAGTATAGTGGTAAGTATTCCCGCCTGTCACGCGGGTGACCCGGGTTCGATCCCCGGCAGCGGCGCCAAAATTTGATTCGCTCCAGACGGTCAGGTTTTATCACACAAGCTAACCACTTGTGAATAGTCAACCGTAATAAAAGTCCGAACAGTCTGAAACAAATGCAATTAAGATCTGAAGAGTATAGTGTTTCCCCGGGTCGTTATGTCCCAACGAGGTGTGAACACTGTAGTACAACGAATCTGTGATCGGGTGATATTGAATGGGAAAGGTGTTTGAAGATTTGGAATATTTATACCTAAAGAAAAAGTTTTGTAAATTACAGGGGCTTAAATGCAAATTAAAGAAAATTAAAAAAGATAAATTATATTAAATAAACGCTATCACTATTTTTAAAGTTGATTTTTCTTGATTTATAAAACAAAATAACTTAAATAAACTATTTTAACTAAAACGTAAACTTAAATTATCTAAAAACGTGACCTAAAATGAAAATGTGCGTTATGTATAAAAATTACGCGAGTGCGCAAGAAAAAACGTAAAATTTGTGAAATAAAAGTCCTACGAGTGTAAAAACAATTTTATTACTTACTAAATGACAAAAGAAAATTTTAGAAAAAAGATTTATATTTTTTTTACTTTTATATTTTTTATTATGAATTAAATACTATTTTAAACTAGTTAAATGATTAAAAATACTAAAACTATTCGGAAAATTCTGAAACTTTTTTATAAAATACTTTATTCTAATACAAAGCTAAGAAAAATACAAAACATGCGACAACTTAATTTAATAAGCTAGAAATAAGCTAAATAATACGTATAAGCTTAAATGGAAAACAAGAGTTATGTATTAAATTGTGCAAACATATACCAGTCAAAGACCCAAGGGCAGATGGTATGTGTGTGGTGTGGTGAGCTGGGTGGCCAGGGTTCGAATCCCAGCAATGACTTTTTGCAAAATATTATTTTTTTGGACTTTTTCTTTTACAAACTTATTAAGCTAATGATAATAAGCAATTTTTAAAACTAAAACTTTTTACAAAAACTACTAATAAGCTCAGATTTGAGCTTATTATTTCAACAGTGGCAAGAAATGGAAATAAGCACAAGTATTAAGCTAAGATGGCTAATAAGCTAGAAAATGAGCTAAGGTAAACTGGAAATAAGCTAGGCAACTAATAATAAGCTAGAATTACAACTGAAAAAGCTAATGAATTAGAAATAAGCACTACAATTTCCAAATAAGCACAAGTTTTGAATAATGCACAGGACACTTTTTAGATATCTAGGCAGTTTCAAGCTAATTTTTAAGCACTTAAACAGACTTGGAAATGGAAAAGAACACTGGAACTAACTAGTATACCAGCTAAGCTATCCAAAAAGCTAATTTTCAAGGATTGGATTACACTAATAAGCTTGTGAGAAGCTTATGAAGAAACTGAAAAACCATGATTGGTCATTGTACTGAATGGAATTGGACAAACAAAAAGCCATAAGCAGGCTTATCAAATAAGCTACAAATGGAAAAACTAGCACTGGAACCTTGAGACAGCTAGGTGAGCTTCTCAAAAAGCTAAGGTACACAAGCTAGATCTATCTAATGAGCTCTGAATGAGCTTGTGAAACAAGCTAGTAAATCTGTGCACAGGGCATGATTTTGAAAAAAGGTCAAAAGAAGCTAAGTAATAAGCACTTTATAAGCTAATTAAAAGTAAACTAATATTTTTCTAATTAAGTTGAGCAGCTGAACATTAATATCCTAAAAGCTCAAATCTTGAAATCTAATGGTAAGATCACCTTGCTAATTGATGCAAGCTTTCGATTATTTGTATAAATATGAAAGTAATAAGCACCTTAGCATCTTCTTTTTACCTAATATCGAGGCTTGTGGATCCATCCCCAAATGAGCGTAACTCTGCTGGTTTCACTACAACTCTGCACAACGGGCATGTTCGTTCTCTTTTAAACCTGAAAGAAAAAGATGATTCAAATTCATCAAAACTTTAATCATAGTTTCACGTTGTGAAGTATCAATGTCCTTTTTAAATTTATAGATGAGTTCCTTTTAGATTATGAATATTTTATACATGATCAATTAGACATCTCAATTTTTTACTATGACATTGAGCATAATCCTTTTTTATCCAACTTATACTAGGGTTTGCTGGTTCACAACTTTCTGGAGTGCGAACTTATCAAATAACAAATTCAATTGTAGACTTCAGAAGAGGTTGGAAAAATGACTCATGCGATTTGATTTATCTCTAAAAAAAAAATTAAAAAAAAATAAAAAAATAAAAAATTAGCTAGAAAGGAAATGGGTTAAGCGGGACAAACAACTATACCCAAAAGCCGCCCATATGGTATTTGTAATGCTCACAACCTCCTATTTTCTTTTTGTAGATAATTACCTTATTATTTATGAAGAATAATTAATTTGTGGACAATATGAGTTCAATTTAATCCAACCCATTTCAAACCTTATGGAAAACCTTTTTACTCATTTCTCAACCCGCCTTTTTGTAGCCTCTAATCCTTATACCTCCCAAAAAGGATTCAATTATTTAGTCTTGTTAGCATCTTTATAAATTATAGAGTAAACTGCAAAAATCATCCCTGTGGTTTGTGTAAATTCGCAAGAATCATCCCTATCTCAAACGTTCAGCATTAATCATCCCCAAGTCCACAAATGTTTAGCAATAATCATCCCTGAGCACTAACGTCGTTAGTTTTACCCGTTAAGTGTTAAATTATATTTTCCCGTTAGTCCCTCCGTTAACATTTGTTGCACCGTTAGTCCTCATTTTACATTTTCGTCACTTTTTGTTCGTTTTATCGTTTTCGTCAGGTTTTGTCCGTTTTTGTCCGTTTTTTGTCGTTTTTATCCGTTTTCGACAGTTTTTTTTTACGTTTATCCGTTTTCTTTTTTTTTTTACGTTTCGCCTGTTTTTTTACGTTGTTGTCTGTTTTTATCCGTTTTCGACCGTTTTTTACGTTTTTATCCGTTTTTGTCAGTTTTTTATCCGTTTTCGACCGGTTTTTTTACGTTTTTATCCGTTTTCGTCCGTTTTTTTACGTTTTCGCCTGTTTTTTTACGTTGTTGTCCGTTTTTATCCGTTTTCGACCGTTTTTTACGTTTTCATCCGTTTTCGTCCGTTTTTTTACGTTTTCGCCAGTTTTTTTACGTTGTTGTCCGTTTTTATCCGTTTTCGACCGTTTTTTTAAGTTTTTTTCCGTTTTCGTTGGAAAAAAAATATTTTCGAAAAAAAAAAAAAAAATTATAAAAAAATACATTTTTCAAATATTTTTTTTTTAAAAAATCTTATAATTTTTCAAAATTTTCAATATGTCGAAATTTGAATAAAAAAAAATATTTTTCAAATATTTTTTATTAAAAAAAAATTTTTTTCCAATATTTTTCGAAATTTGGACATATTGTAAAAAAAATTTCCGAAAAATATTGACAAAAAACGGACATTTTTTGATTTTTTTTTTCAAATTTTTCTTTCGGAAATATTTTTTTTCCAATTTTTTTTTTGAAATTTTTTTTCCATTTTTTTTTTCTTTTTGGAATAAATTTTCAATATGTTGAAATAGTACAAAAACGAAAGAAAAACGGACAAAATGTAAGAAAAATGGACAAAAACGTAAAAAATCTAGCGAAAAAGATTAAAAAACAGGCGAAAACGTCAAAAATCGGGCGAAAACGTAAAAAAAACGGACGAAAACAGATAAAAACGTAAAAAAAGGGTCGAAAACGGATAAAATACTGACAAAAACGGATAAAAACGGACCACAACGTAAAAAGACTGGCGAAAACGTAAAAAAACGGATAAAATCGTAAAAAAAGGGTCGAAAACGGATAAAAAACAGACAAAAACGGACAACAACGTAAAAAAACTGGCGAAAACGTAAAAAAACGGACGAAAACGGATAAAAACGTAAAAAACGGTCGAAAACGGATAAAAAACGGATAAAAACGGACAACAACGTAAAAAAAAGCGAAAACGTAAAAAAAAAGGGACGAAAACGGATAAAAACGTAAAAACAAACGGTCGAAAACGGATAAAAAACTGACAAAAACGGACAAAAACTGACGAAAACGAGTAAAAACGGACAAAAACGTAAAAAAGTGACGAAAACGTAAAATGAGGACTAACGGTGCAACAAATGTTAACGGAGGGACTAACGGGAAAATATAATTTAACACTTAACGGGTAAAACTAACGACGTTAGTGCTCAGGGATGATTATTGCTAAACGTTTGTGGACTTGGGGATGATTAATGCTGAACATTTGAGATAGGGATGATTCTTGCGAATTTACACAAACCACAGGAATGATTTTTGCAGTTTACTCTAAATTATATGATCAAGCCTTCTAACATCTCAACATTTCAACTTTTTCATATTAGAGAAAATGGGAATGTAAGTTCGGATAAAAAATCTAAGCGGGTCTACAATATAGCGAATGAAATAGATGTGAATGTTTTCTATCATTCGAAGCAATATATACTAAAATATTTATAAATTAATACTCGATAAATTAATAACCTCGATAAAAATAATAATTTGTCCAGTCCCAACTTGGGACAAGTAGAAATTTGGACTCCAATCGATAAAACAATAAGATAATATTTTTTTTAAAACACAAGTGTATATATATTAGTCTCAACGAAACTATAAATTAATAATCACTAAAAATTTCATATATATGTATGTATGTGTGTGTGTGTGAGAGATAGGGAGAGTGATAGCACTTCTAAATCCTAAGATTGTTTAGTAAAAATGAATTATAGTCATTTGTTTTTTGTTGAACTTCAAATCTATATTGAGTTTATCATAAAATCTCCTTATTGCACTAAAAAGTTTGTGCGTTGTGTTCTCGTATTGCAACAAAAAGTGTTAATTTTATATTCATAAAGTGTGAACGTGTATTTATAAAATGTTAATTGGAACTTGTTTTTCAAATTTATTTTTCGTCTCTAATGAGTATAAATTGTAATTAGCTGGTATATTAGACTTGAATATTAAAAGTCATATGTAAAACCTCTTTAAATTAATAGCATGGTACCAGCGCAAAGCAGCGGTATACCAAATATGTACTTTTTTTCGTATCTTGATCATTTAATGGTATGCAATGATAGTCGGTATGTGACGGTCTACCGGTTTGATAGTTCTAAAAAAATAAACGTGTGTTTAAATTTTCGTAAAATATATTAATACAAATATAGATTTTCATAATTATATTCATTTGAACTTAGTAAAAATTGAATGTATATGATAACCTTAGAACTTTAAACTTGTATTATTGTAGGTTTGTAACATTTATTTTAATACTAAAATTTATTGTGTCATTAGTGTACATTATGAGGCAATTAGTGTAGTATTTAATTATATGAATTACTAAATATAGTAACATGTGTAAGCTTAAAAAATCAAGACTTTTATTTATAAAAGTCTCAAATGCTTTATAGATAGTAATAGACAAATTATTAATTTATCGATATAATAATATCTCGCTAAATTAATAAAATATCCCGGTTCTAACACTATTAATTTATAGAGGTTTTTTATGTACTTGTTATAGTGTTGCGTTGGATCCATAACGACTTCCTTTCGTGACAACGCCTTTAATGCAGTCCTAAAGAATCCAAGCTGTGAGCAAAAAGACATACATTAATTTACTCCCAATATAAAAACTTTAAAAGATACAGAAATGCATCAAATTTAAGAAGATTGACACCTTCTCAACTATTGATGTAAGCTTGAAAGTTAAATATAATCCTGTTGTTAAAGACGAAAAAAGGCTCCCGTATTCTTTGTGTAGAATTAGAAAACAACTGTACCAGACTCACTTGAGCGGGTAAGAATGCATGGTGTAAGTAACAGTAGCCCATACTCGACCATGGTCAGCATTTGACCCTACAATATTGAAAGTTCCCTTCAGAATTTACTAAAAGCATGTTTGAAAACTCTACATAACATGGATGGATTTTTATTAGGTTTGGTTACTAAAAGATAAGCATGTATCAAAGATTTTTCAATTTAAACAACAATGATGGTTGATACCAAATTTGGCAAATACGTGCGACAAAAAAGACTAAAAGAGTATGCTACTTAAAAATGATTGTGTTGAATATTAGATAATCGACGTCAGGCTATTCGATACACGTTCATGATACAAAGCATTATATGCACTTATACTAATATCCATGTAATAAGTAAAAGTATCATTAATTTATAGCTTACTGAGCATTCATAAGAATGCATTAGAACGATCAACCATGGGGTTTCGCTTCTGTTCATTTTTGGTAGTTTCTCAAGTATCCATTGGTATTGTGGTGTGTACATGCCTACATAAGTCACATTATATCATTCATCTATACTCACTTTTTAATAATAACTTTATATCGTAAAAAAGGCACGACAATTAAGTACTTACCAATCCACATGTTCCTCTGTATACATATTTTCATGGTCAAATCCCTTGGCTTCGAGTGCGACAACAATTTCCTTTTGACAGTTCATTGGTGAAAGTATCTTTCTCTATGGTGTCTATGTCAATAATAACTTAATGTTATGAAGGGTTATATAATAATAATCCACGCCTATATGACCATATGCCAAATCAGTTTCTAACAACCTATAGTTTTTAAACCCTACAATATGCAATTCCACCTTAATTATTTTAACATAGAAGCTATTGGTCATCTAATGAAGCTACAAACTTATACGTCAATCATGTATTGTTCTTCCAATGTAAAACATATGATACCTTGAAACAAAAACACATTATGCATCAGTCAAAGCACACAAAAACTCAAACCCACAACTTAATTCCCACCACCCAAAAAAAAAATAAATAAAAAAAGAAGTTGTTTTTAATCAATCATATTCCAGTAATAAGATGATTAGTATACCTGAATTCATTAGCCAAAAAAATTAGCTTTGATTAAACAGATTGATCAACCATAATCAATCATATTATGGTTGTTTATTCGTCTTCGTGTTTTTTTGGTATGCTTTGCGTGTGATTTTTTTTATTTTTATTTTATTTTATTTATTTATTTATTTTTTTTCGTATGTTGGAAGGGAGAAGAATCAGGTTTTGCTTCACGTGTAAACTTTAAAATTTTGTTTTGACCCTTAGATTTTGGTAGATTTTGCCCCGACCTTTTAAAGCTTATTTTATTTTTATAATTTTGACACATATAATTTTGTACTCGATATTTCCTAAAAACGAATTTATAATTTTTTCACAAATCAGGAAATATTCATAATCTTTTTATTAAACATATTTTTTTTTGAATAATAATTAAATTATTACTTAATAAAGAATGGTTTAGTTTTAAAATAAAATCCCCACTTAAGATTTTGTTTTATTATATAAAAGATATAATCTTGCTTATATGACCTTATGCTAGTTTATATCCCTAGCAATACACTAGCGGAACTTGATTATCTGAGGGACAAAATAAATTATAGAAATAGCGAAATAGACAATACATACATGTATATAGTTGCATCAGGCATTGACCAAGTTGACGTCAACTAGAATTAATATAGAAACAAACTTGGCTGTTATGCTGACATGCAAACACATAAAACAAATGATCCACCATCTAACAATAAAACTAGTATAATTAAAATGAAAATGTAATTCCACTTGGTGATCAAATTGGATCATTTTACTCACATGCATAATATAATTGTCTCACAAGAATAAAAAAACACGCAACTTCAACTTGGTATTCAAGTGAATTGAATCAATGCACATGTAGACTTATTCTAGTCTTATTTAAACACTTACATGTTCAAACAAATACGAGCTAAATTTTAAGAGTGTTGTTATGCATATTTTTGCTATTTTTTTTTACCCCTTTTGGTTTACTTTTTACCATTTATTAACAATATTAGACAATTTTTTATCAGTTTATATTTTATATTTTTTTATCAGTTTTTGTTGGGTATGTTTTGTCAAAATTTATAACTTTTTGTTCCGTACTTTCTGTTTCATAGGTTTTAAAAAGAGGAAAAAAAAAAAAAAAAAATGGGTAACTAGAATCACTTTAAGATGTATGAATATCCTAACCTAAAATTTAATTATTTTGGCTTTCAATTAAGAGATTTGCTAGTCAAACCATACGTTTCGAAATAAAGAATTTCGACCATGCCTTTTAATTTGTATGTAATCCATTATTTTTCTTATAGAATTGTATGGGGTAATTAGTTCTTTCCGAACACTGAAAACTAGTTATATTCTGGTATAAACGCAACAATCAGATAATCATCTTGTAACCTAAAAAAGACGTAGATCTACTATGGACTTACGGAGTACAACTTGTTACATTGATGACAAATAACAATAACAATGAACGCATATAACCCACAATGAAAAGTCAAAATAACAAGTTAGATCCATCAACATGATACAAAACTGAATTTTTAAACATAATTATTATGATGTAAATTCTATTACGTACCTTCAATATTAAGGGCCCGTTTGGTATACCGGTTTTGACATTGGTTTGGGAGATATGAGTTAAAATAAAATTGTTGTTTGGTATTCGTTTGTGGGTCCCAAGATTAGGACAAATAAATGCTAAATAAAATGGCTACTTTACAAAATATGATTTCTTGTTTAACGTGTTTTTTTAATTTGAGTGGGTCATATCCACCTGACCACCTCTCATTTTTTACTATTACTTTGTTTCTTATTTTTTATAATATATTTTTTTAACTTTAAATCTTAAATTTATTTAAAAAATAAATAATATACAAATTTATTAAATTTTTCTCTCTCTTACCTCAAATTCAAATTTAAATCCAAATCCTAAACCCATCTACAAACCAAACGGGCCATAAACTACGGAGTATTATGGTAGTACATGTTATCTTCCATCCGTACAACCTGGTAAGAAACGTGCATTGAAATTGGTGAATTATTACGATGGCTTTGATTGAAACATGCACTGATAAAATTGATTTTTCTTAGGTGGTTTGTGTTTGGTAATCATGTTACGGGATGTTAGGTTGGTTTTTATAGGTGAAGTGTCACCTTCATATCACTCATCACGCGCTGTCATCCATAAAAGAGGTTCCCGCCACGAGCGATGGCTGTGTTTTTGCTAGCATAAGGTTAAGCACAACGGTCGGTCGTCCGACTCGGTCGACCGTCGGTCGTTGTCGGTCGCCGTCGGTTTGCAGACGAAGATGTAGGACCTTGTTTTTCTATCAACCTTATCACGTATACCAATTTATCACACAAGAAGAATACGTAAACCACAAACAAGTTATGCGTAAAATGAAGTAGTAAAGATGGAAAGATGGTGACTTGAAGATATATGTCGTGTATATGTAGAGAGAATAAAAGATGAAAAGAACTTGTATTGCTTAAAGAAAACACACACAAAACACACACTCAAGCACACCCCTCAAATGACCATTTGAGGGGTATTTATACTTCCATACATATCACCGTTATGGGCTTGGGCTTGGGCTTGGATTGGACTTGGATTAGACAATAACTTACATAAGGCTAGCTTATCACAACCATTAACCATTTAGCTTAGCCCAATCCACGAGCCCGTTGACTTATTCTATTACGATATCTAACACACGTTACAAAGTTCCTAAACGTGAATGAGCATCACTTCTATAAAATATTATTAAGGCTAACAATCTCCCCCTAAGGGGTGGTCATTCAAAAGATGCTCCACTTGATTAGGTATTTACTTTCCTTGAGCTTGAACTTTGTGTGTAGATATACAATAGTCTTAATTCTTTGCTCCTTCATGCTTTGTGATCAGTTAATGTGGTATTCTGCCATACGTCAACTTATTTGGTTAGGTGTCTCCACGTCATTCTCCACCATGCTCACACTTCTTTTTGACTTTGAGTTTCCAATGATGAGGTTCTCGAGTCTTTAAACTTAGAAGATTCTTTGACATTGACGAAGAATCATTGAATTTGATGAGAACTTCATTTGTGATGTTGTTGGTATGAGCATGTGGAGAATCTGCACGATCTCTTCCTCCCGCGAGCATCCATCAGCAGCAGCTTCCCAGGTACAGTCACGAACACCAATTGATCATTGTAATCTTCTCTTAAAGAATTGATTACTACAATTGTTCTACTGATGAATGTCTTGATTCCATTCACCTTGGTCGGGCGAATCAGCAATCCGAATCCCTTAAGGGACAGTTGGCATTACGTTGAACAAGTTCAAGTAACGACCCACATCTTCAGGATTCGATTCGTGAAAGGAATCTCCTTAGCGGGTTTTCCAGCACTTTGATAAGGTTTTAAAATGTACCTTTTTGAGGGGTCGTTTAAGCCCTTATTTGATCACTTTTGTATCCGTTATTACTTAATATCGTTCCTTTTCACTTTTTAGGTCTCTTGAAGGCAAATTGCTGGAATGGCACTTATTTGGACGAAAAGGCGCGGATATACGAAGAAAATGGCCAAAGTCAAGAATCAAGACACTCAGGCTGCTGGAACAGAAGGAGACGGCGTCAGGTTCTACAAGTGACGGCGTCAGGTGTTATATTGCGATGCCTTCAGAGCACTTCTGTGACGGCACAGTAGCCAAATTGCTTATTTTCAAGTGACGGTGTCGGGCTTTAAAAGAGTAGGCCGTCGCAACTCAGACGGCCTAGATTTGATCCAGACGGCGTTAGAAGCTGAAGAGGACGGTGTCACAAGCATAAGGTGACGTCGTCGCAAGACTAACGTGGCCAAGACGAAACCCTAATGACGGCGACCCGACGGCGTCACAAATCATAAGGTGACGCCGTCGCGATTGTAATCTTATATATAGAATCCGAATTTTTCAGTTTTAGGGTGTAGTCTTTTGGAGTAAAAACCTAAACCGAACCAAGGCTGTCTTGTACAGTATTTTAGGGTTTCAAACCCTATCTTACATCAAGATAAGTGTTTTACTTCATTAATTCAATTATGTCTTCAATTATTTGTGTGTATGCTTGCATGTTCTCCATGTTCGGCTAATTTACTTGTGTGTTTGCTTAGGAATATGAAACTTAATTATTGAATATTGATTGGTTGTCTCTTATCTTAATTGTTAATGATCTAGTAATGCGATAGGTCATTCGTTGTGTAATTAATGCTTGATTAATCTTTGTGAACCTTGGACTATGACACTTAGAGCAGTTGTAGGCTAAATCATCCAAAGAGTGCCTTAAAGTTAGAGTTTATAATTCCTAGAGGTTTTTATAGACGAGACCCTTTGGTAAGTTCAAAGAGTTAGGGATAAATGCATACCCTACGACTTTAGACACACAACGCGATTAAGAATAAGGACGTGACAATTCAACCATCAATATGAGATAATTAAGGAGTAATAAAACCTAAGTAAACACATCTTTAAACTATCATACGAGCACACAATAATTAGACATAGACTACATACACCTTAGATTAGATAATTAGACAAGTAGAGTAATCGGTAGAAATACCCACCCCCAAATCCAAACCCCGAGATTCGTACCTTTCCATTTTCTCAAAAACATAAAAAGATAAAAACTAGTCTTCCTCAACCCCAACCTTAGCGTAGTAATTTCTCATTAGCATTCCTATTCCCCTAGAGAACGATATCAATACCCGTGGCTTACCCTAATACTACACTACAACGATTAGGTTCACTGCCTAGGGTGTTATAAACTTGCTCGAAGAAAAGGAAGTTCCTTTGACCCCGAACGACGCTTGTAGCGTTATCAAGTTTTTGGCGCCGCTGCCGGGAATAGAATAGCTAGTTAGTAGTCCACCTCGTTTAGGTTTCTTTGCTTGATTCCTATCAAGTAATTTTTTCTCATTTTTAGCTTTCTCGTAGTCTATCCCCCTTCTTCGTGACTTTTGTTCGTAAAATCCATCACTCACCATGATACGTGTCTTCGCGAAGATTCTTCACCTTACCCGTTCCCAATCCCGAAATTGAGAACGCAATCCCAAAAAACCCCTCACCCGTTCACCATTTTGGAAATCACCTAGGGCATAATGAGATAAATTGGCAACAACAAAGTCCTTTCTATGACTCAGATTCTGATGAGGAATTTGATTATGGTGAAGCACTTGATAGCGGGGAGGTCATCAATGAAGTTAGTTTTGAAATGGAGGCCCCTCCCAATGTTTTGACCCTAGGTGTAGAATTGAGAATGATGGGCCCTTTAACATGCAATTCCCTTGCAAAATAGGATTAGAAGGGTTCGATGCTTACTTAAATTCATTCTTGCCTTTAAACTTAATCTCAAAGGACCTATACAATAAAATCAAGGTCAATGAGTTAACTTATCAAGGGAACAATGTTGTTGAAGCAGTCACTCATTTGCACGTGTTTGTTGGAAACTTTGCTTATTTGGTAGAGGACCTCACTCAAGTAATTTTTGGAAAACCTTTCAAAAGAATGACTAGGTTGAATGAACGGATGATTGATGGTCTAATTACATTCTCTGATGAAGTTGAAGACTTTATCTACCAAATGCCATGCGCTCATCCTAGGTTTAAACATAAGGATATTGAGGCTTGTAATAGAATGACCCCTATTCCATTGCTTAGTGAAAGGGATAAGCAAAGTGGACTTAGGTACCCATATGAGAAAACTAAGCGGTATTACAAAAAATGCCTTGAATTAGGAGATGATTACAAAAAGAATGAAAGAACGTTGGAATGGCTTAAGTATGAGCACGTGAGCGTGCACGAGACAACGTAAGAGCAGATACGAGTCTAGCTACAAGACTCATAAATAAAGAAAAGCGCTTCGCGGGAGGCAACCCATGCTTAATTGTTTGCTTGTTTCTGTGTCATATATTTTTTAGTGATTGCTTATTCTCATGTTTAAATTTGTAAAAATGCTTTATTTTGTTTTTAACCTCGTCTTAATTGCATATAAAGGTATTTTACATAAAGGATAAGTGTAGGGAGGATTACACACGTTTTCAAAAGAAACGTAAACATGAGAATAGCAATTCATTAAAAGATATATATGTGTGTTTGTTCGAGTCAAATGCTTGTATCGAGTCATAATTGATGTTTTGCATAAATTTTTCCAGATTCTAAAGATGTAAATTTTCCAGAATTTTTTCCAGAAAATCATAGATCAGTTTTTGTCAGGATAACCGGACGGGTAGGATAACTTGACGGCGTCAGGAAGGAGTAAAAACAACAGATTACTTTTTTTTCGTTTTCTGAGCTACTTATAAATTTTTGGAATTTTCCAGGTCTTAATTTTCCAGAATATCTGTAAACATCCATTCCACAAGCATTATATCCTAGTTTAATAGAGTCTTATATATATTATTACGACGATTTTACGCGAAGGTTTCGTTTTGTTTCTTCAAGTGTGCAGGTTTAATTTATCAAGAAGAAGTTACATAAGATTGGAAGGAGCTTATCAAGCATACATTTTTCTTGGAAAGGATTTAACCACCACTTTACACGGATCCTACCGAGCTAATCCGGGGAGTATTAGTTTCTTTCGTTTTTCATTACCTTCCATTATCATAACTTTGATACTTTCGGGGAACATTGGGGACAATGTTCAGTTTAAGTGTAGGGAGGGAAAATAAAACGGGAACTTTGAAACTATGCTTATCCTTGATTATTTGCTTTGTCCAATTGTATTTGCGTAATAAACCATGAGAAAATGTCGGTTAGGGTAATTTTGGCACCAAATTTAAATTTTTTCATGACATATAGGAGTGGGCCATTAGTCTTAACAAAAGCGTCTCACGGATAGGAAGTTGCATGACTAGCACAAAAACCCTTTACCACTTAAATTCCACCCAAAAATGTGAGTATCACCCTTAGATTAGTAGGAATTAAAGCATTCATCTTTAATGCTTAGAGTGTGAACCGGTAGTATATTAGATTCTAGAACTTGTTCTGTGATGCATTCCGAGATC
>OU343223.1:271444281-271542695 GCA_910596185.1 Chrysanthemum makinoi
TTCAACCACCAATAGGAGATAATTAAGGAGTAGTAAAACCTAAGTAAACACATCTTTAAACTATCATACGAGCACACAATAATTAGACATAGACTACATACACCTTAGACTAGATAATTAGATAAGTAGAGTAATCGGTAGCAATACCAACCTCCAAATCCAAACCCCGAGATTCGTACCTTTCAATTTCCTAAAAAAACATAAAAAGATAAAAAATAATCTTCCTCAACCCCAACCTTAGCGTAGTAACTTCTTACTAGCATTCCTATTCCCATAGAGAATGATATTAATACCCGTGGCTTACCCTAATTACTACACTACAGCGATTAGGTTCACTGCCTAGGGTGTTGAAAAACTTGCTCGACGAAAAGGAAGTTCCTTTGACCCCGAACCACGCGTGTAGCGTTATCAGCCACTTAATAAAACCGCTAGGATTAGCACTCGATCTTGCTGCTTCGTGAACTTGAACTCTTTGAACTTTCTAAACTTAAGTACTCCAACTCCACCACCTAAATCACCCACCATTATGAATACTTCACTATCATCCAAAACACCTTCCCTACCAAAGCCTCCAAAACTTGTACCTATCAAACTTTGTGCAACACCACCAACATCTCCTCATTTGTTTGCGGATGACTTAGATAACTTGCCACCTAAACTAAATCCGGACTCATTATTTACAAAGATGTCATACACAAGTCTAACATATGACTATAGATATTGTTTTGTATCTATATGTTTTGTCTCACTTGGTTAACATGAAAATAATGTGTCATCCTCCAAGACGATAAAGATTTACATCGATTCATAACTCACACGTATGTTAAAGAGTCTTGCTATCCTCGAGTGCAATCTAAGCTCCATAGTCTCAACAAGGTAGGATTGACAACTTAAGTATTTCATCCGAAATATTCAAGTATATGCGACTTACGATTGTAGTCATTAAAAGTCATATCCGAAAAATCAACACCCAAGTATTTTAACAACACATGTTAAAACACTAATCCTAAAATGAATCAAACACTTATCCTATCTCAACTAGAACACTTATCCAAAACAAACAACCCACTGTGGCACTTATCCCTCTTTGACACCTACTATCCCTCTTTGACACCTACTATGGCACTTATCCCACTTTGACACCTTCGGTGGCACTTGTCATAACACTCTACCAATCAATAAAGCAAATGTCAATAGGTTTTCATCCTTTAACATCTACCACTTAAGCTCACTTGTTCTTTCACCATTATCTCATCACATTCACCTCTGTCATATATCTCAGCCCCTAAGCTTCACAAACATGACCAAAACTTCAAGCACTTCACCCACTAGTTGTACCAACCAATGAACCATAAGAATTAGTATCCGTACTTGTTGTGTTCAACATCTATGGACAAATAATCAACCTAAGTACTCCCATAGCACAACAAAGCTCTACATCACCACATCCTTATTTAGACACACTAGAAGACCTACCACCTAGATCAACCAATCCACCATCCTTACCATCATTTTAATTCGTTGAGTGCATTGTTCAAATATCTCTTGTGTTCAACACTCGTACTCAGTCACATGCATGTTGAACAAACTCAACCATACTTTCCCACCTATAAGGACTTAGCTGATTCTTTATGGCTAGAACCTTAGCTATCAAATGAGCATAATGCTCCTGGTAACTTTTGTCAAATTCCACTAGGTATAAGTAGTACTACCTTCACAAATTATCAAAGTATTAGTAATACTTTGTCGTTAAACTTCTGCATAAATTTCATTAAAACCTTAAATCAACAGCTTTGTTGTTTGGTTTTTTTAATAACATATGTTAAAATGCTATCTCAAAGCCAACATCATACACCCCGAGCAACAATGACTCTTGAGGAGGATACATAAGAAACTTGGTAGTGATTCGAGTAAATTCCTCTTGTCATCATCAGTGGTGTTTGTAGTGAATATAATCTTGAGACCAAGTATATTTAGGATAGGACTATCCGATTCAAACACTTTGGCTTCATATCTTCATTTAGGAAAACATGACGTTTTGAAAAACATTACGCCTAAGAAATCATGCGTTAAGTTTTCATCTTGCTAAAAGGATATTGTATATCCTATGCATCATTCTCTCATTGCAACATAAATGGTTGTGTTACAAGAGATTTCATTACACCTCATTGACTAAATGATCTTGAAACAAAATCTATAAGTTGTATGAACTAGCGTATCCAATTCATCTTATCATGTAACATATTGGATTTCATAAACACACTAAACCACAAGATCAAATAGGCGTATAATTTAGATGGTTTAGAGAGAGAAAGTGGGATATTCTAGAAAGAGAAACTCATGGAAGGTTAGATTCCAAATGAACATCCAACCCTCTCCCTTGTGAGGAGAGGGCTATTTATACAAAGAGTCACGCCCTTCTTTCGGGCTGTGGATCAGGCATACAGTGGGTAAAGACCCGTCCTTCCTCCACGGTGTTGCACTAGTCTAAGCTACACTAATATCTAACTAACAAATAACATACTAAACGATATGTCTACGAGCTAACTTAAGCTAGATTACATTTAGGGGTGACCGATACTTCACTATAGAATTTCCAATTCCTAACAATCTCCCCCTAAGGGAGGTCACCCCATGAATTACAATTTGAATACTAGCAATCTATTGTTTCTTCAGTCTTGAGCTCGTAGCCTTTAATACTTCAAAGTTATCAAACATTGTGCTTCTGTGGGGATTTCATCATTGTTCAACTACAATGTATCTTTCGTGGAGGTTATAAAGCTGATCCACTTTGATGACCTTTGAGCTTTAATGGAGATCATCAGCCACATTTAATCTCAGTATCACCCATTGTTGTGTTGCCAGTATATGTTGTTGTGACAATTGGACCGACATGCTCACATTCTGGATCATGATTTCTTTTCATCAGAGTAGCGGAAGCTTTCGTTGATTCATGATATTGGCAGCAGCGTAGCAGAAGCATGGAGTGAAAATATCAGAGTCATTGATGCACATAATCATGATTTCTTTAGATATGAATGTGTTGTGTGAGCATGCGGCTATGGATTGACCGCTTCATTCTGATCAGCTGCAACCGTCCAAATGTACCTGCAAACAACAGTTAGCAATAAAGCGCACGAAAGTGTCTTTGATCACTTTCGTTGAATTGAGGTACACGGCCCACGGTTCCCTGTTGATCAGTACAAGTACTGCCTGTGATCAAGTAAAATTCCAAAGAATTTCCTTGACAGGGTTTCACAGCTGCTCTAGCTGTTCTCAAACCAGAACGTCTCAAAGAAGACAACACGGAGTGAGTGAACCAGCGAATTGAGATTCACTGATTGATAAAAAGAGATTTGAAAAACAATCGTGTATCGCTCAATAAAAATTGTTTTTGCAATACAACGAAGGTTTTAATGAAAATCAATTATCAATCATAAACACCTTTTATTTTTGAAATATTAGTACACAGTCGATGTGCTAAAGAAAGGAGTTTTTAAGCACAACGACCGGTTTTTCAAAGGTATCCGTCAATCCATAACCTGAACCAGGATTGATTCAAAAGATTGAATCGCCCCATTGTTTCTGTTCAGTTGTCACATGGTTGATCTATTGAATAGATCTCACATGCCACCCACCAGGAGCTTGTTTGATGTTGGCTCCAGAAGGCTTTCCATCTTCATTGTGAATATGTTTGCATATCACTCAGATGTTCTGGCACTACCACAAGGATAATGCGTAGGACTCATAAGATATAATCTCTCTTTCCACATTGTGTGAAATAGAGAGTCTTCATTGAAAGTGTCCTAATGAGATTTATAGATGATCTCGTAGCTCTAGACTCAAATGTGCATATTTGGTTCCTATGCCGGAGACTAGGGAGAGGGTCTCCTTCTTCAATATCAAAAATCTCTAAGAGAAAGTCGATAGATAATGTCGGTTCCCCGTAAGAATGAAACAAGTCCTTTTAAGAGGAACTTGAGTGGTTTGGGAAGTTGTAGTGCAGTGCGTCACTGGGTCCATGACGTCTTGTCTTCAATACCGATGTTACCTTGGTAACCACCAGTAGCATATGAATTGAACCTGGTATCTGCCCTAAGGTTGAATAGATGGAGGGCTATTTATTTTCACCCTTTTCTCATTCAATTCTTTTTTAGTCTTCAACCCCTTCAGTGCTTACCGAGACTTCATAACTAGAACCTTGTTGGGTTTATTCCAGTACTAGCTCAGTCTTAGTCTGCACTCTTCCCATATCTCATTTTTCTCCTTTTTTCAATATACCTAAGGACTTCTACACTATCTAGTGGATTGTCCCTGGGTAGATCCCTCCGGTTCTGGCGGATCATGGGAACAAATACCTAACCTTATCGTCCTTATATCACCATACATAATGTAAATTTGGTCAGTCTTTTTGGTACTGTTCTTCTTCCATTGGAACCAATTGAAAACCATTTGAAAATCAATCCAAGTACTTGTGATACATGATCAAAACATTTTGTACCTGAATTGTTTTTGATAATTTTAGAAAAAGCTCCCCCTCAACATATGCATCATATATTTTTGAAATGGTTTTAGCACATGGAGGCAAGAGGACTTGAAAATCTCAGATTTCAGAATGAAAGCTTCGATTCTTCGATCGACAATTTCTAAAAGATATCACCATCACTTTCCCGATCAAAGTTAGTATTTTTCATACTTTGTTAAAGATATTTTAAGGGAAAGGATGTGGTTTTCAAAAAGTTACTCCCCCTCAACTTGTGCATGTGATTTTTGAAATTGTTTTGCACGAAGAGGAAAGAGTTCTTAGAAGCACATTCACGATCATATAGCCATACTGAAACCATTAGAAAATCAATCAAGGTACTTTTTATTGAAACTTAAGAAGTTTTGTTTTGTACCTTGAAAGTTTGTTTTCTTTTGAAATGCTCCCCCTCAATATGTGCTTCGAGATACGAAAGCGTTTAGCACATATGGGAGAGTAGTATGCACATTGAGACAAAAATGGTCATCTTTTATCATCTTTCATTATCACATTTTCTCCCCCGATCAAAAATTTCAAATCCTTTGAGATTTTGGATCTCAAGTGATTTAAATATGTATGAAACAAAACATTTGTTGGAGAAAAATGTGTCCGGTTTTATATGATCTGAAGTAGACAACACTGAAGTTCCCTTTTTAGACACAAAGGGAAACCTCAATACATAACCTAACACTATAACATACATTATAGTTGTTCATACTTCATACACCACATTTTACACATAAAAAGTACAAAACAAAAACTACTTCCGGAAGAAGTCTTCATTTAGTTCTTTGAATCAGCATGTAGTGACCTTCACGAAGTCTACCACCCACAAAGCTTTCAAGGCTGCGGAAGATCATTCGAGTCTTAAGTCTTTGCCTGATCGCAGCAATGAAATCTTCACATCTCTTCAAATCCTCATCAGACCAGAATTTTGTTTTGTTCCATCGCTTCAGATCAGTTTTGATTTCATTCACTCTAGAGTTCAATTCTTCTTCGACCATCTTGAGAGTGCCATCACTGAATTTGTAGAGCTCGCACAGTCTCATTAGCATGCGTATCCCGTATCTGTCGGTGAAGAGGACGGCTCTAGGAGTGTCCAGAACTCTATATTCGTGACGGAATTCATGTCCTGAGGCATCCCATTGCGGCCTTGTAAGGTTGACCCTAGTCTGGTAGCTTTCCATTCCTAGCTGAAAATCCTCAACCCTTTTACGAATAACTAAGCCCCTGATCCAAAGGTTGACTGCAGCCGAGAGAGCCTTCTTCTCACGAACCGGAAGATGGTTAAGGTGTCCTTGTAGGTTCAGAAGGTAGAGATCTTCAAAGTCATTTGGCATCAAGTGTTTGAAGTCGTTCTCTTCAATAACATGCTCTTTCAAGTCTGCTCTTCGTAGAACAATCTTCTTCAAGTAATCATAGCCATAGATTGAGAAGATCTCTATGCTGATGACACTTAGAATGCTAAGCTTGGATCTAACAGCTTTGCGTCTTTTATCAGCTCCATGTCTCTCAATGTAGAATTTCATCTTTTTGTACCACTAATGAGAAATACCATATGAAGTGGCAATGTCATACTTTTGTTCTTTGTCAGCCCAGAATTGATCAGGAACCATCTGTTCAAGACCCTGATCAGTGTACGTAGCAGCTTTCACCTTCGAAATCGATAAAGCTGGTCTTCTTTCAGTAGAGCGAGCACATAGATAGTCCAGGTCACGGTTGAAGAAGAAGTCAGACTGAATGGTCATTTGTCCAGGTTCACCACTGAGAGGAAGAGGCTTGTTCATATTGAAACGACTAATATGCTCACTGACTTGATCACTTAGCATCTTGTGGCATTCTTCCATCTGATATTGGAGCTGATTGGCATCTGAGTGAAAAACCTTGACAATTTCAAAAGCTTGTCCTTCAAGATCCTTTGGAGTGATGGACGAGATTCCCTTTTGTTCACAAAACCACTTAATGAAGCTGCCCATATCTCTAGTGGCATGAAGTAGAGAGTATTCATCTAGGGTTTCATAGTTAGTAGAAATTGTTGAAGCCCAGTTTTTTTCGGGGATCATCGTGTCAGTCTCTGGGATGGAACATGAGGGTTCTGGAGAATGAGGTCTCTCTTCGGTGAGCCAACTTAGAATGGTGTCTTTTGAAGGTGCAACTCTAGATGGGTTAGAGCGTTCACCTGTCATGTATGTATCAAACCAATCATCTTCAGACGGCTTGGGGATATACTTGGTGGATTCATCATCGTCATCTGATTCTGACTCTGCCATGACATGCAACTCTTCATGAAATACTTGATCTTCAGGAATAGAGGAGACTGTGGGTATGAACCTTGAATCGACCGTGGTCCAGGCTGCAGACTTCATTTGAGTTCCCTGATCTCTGGATGGACTAGATTGATTTGACGGTTTTAGATGAGATGCCGGTGGTTGTGGTGAAGGTGTCGTGTTTGTGCCAGAAGATCCACCAGCGCCAGAAGTTCCAGCTCCTCCAGTTAGAGGTGGAGGAGGTGGTGGTGGCTTGGGGCCTCCAGACTTATCAGTTGATTTTACCGGAGCAGTCTTTCTTTTATTCTTATCTTCTCTTTCTCGTACATCCTCGACAAACTGCTGATAATTATCAAGTTTCATTGATTCCTCGAGTGCTTCGTATAATTTCTTATGTGTTTTGTCCAGATGCTCTCCTGCTTCATACATTCTTTTTGAGAGAGCTGATCTCATATCAGAGATAGGCATATCTTTGAATCACTGAAGTAATTGAGCCTTTATTGCCCATTCAACCGCATCTTTAATATCTTCTTCAATAGCATGTGTAACAATCTCATTAAGGTTAAGATTCTCCAGCTTTTTGACACGACTATCAAGATTATTGACGGCGACAGGAAAGTGCTTCTCAATAGTTGCAATACGTGTCATAGCCTCTTCGAGTAATTGCTCAGTCGTTTTGACTGGAGGAGGTGAAGCAGGAGGTGGCGAGGCAGGAGGAGTGACGGTATCACTGACAGTGACAACTTGTACTGGATCAATATTGGGTTTGGGTGGTGGAAGTGCGGTTGCTTGAATAGGTGCTGACATTAGAGGAGTGGTTGATGTGTCTTGCTGAATATCAACATTGTACATGGACTCAGCTTCCTCTTTCTCATCATTTTTCTTAAACGGCTCGTTATCTGAGGGTTTGTCATTTAAGAACTGATCACCAAAAGATAAGTCTGTATCTAGATTCTTCAATGAGGATAGAGAATCAATAGACAGATTTGGTTCTTCCAAATGCCTGGTCTCATCAGATCTTGATTCAACGTTCTCCTGTGAGTCTTTCTGCATCTCTTCATCAACATTTTGATCAGACTGAGTATCACTTGATGCAGGAGTTTCTTCTTGTGCCTCGGATACCTCCTTTTCCAATCCAGATTGTTCTTGAGCTGAAGATGATTCAACACTTCTTTTCTTCAGTTCAAATTGAGTGGTAGTTCTTGATGGTGAAGAAGAGAATGTCAGAAGCATGTGAGCAGCTTGTTCGGCATCAACACCAACAATCCCTTTCCCTTTGTCTTGTGTGATTGGAGTTGTATGGCGTGGCTCAGGTTCAGGTTCTCTTAACACTACACCTCCAATTGGTGGTCTCATGTTCAGGCTTTCCAGGCTTTGTTGAATTCCTTGCTGCAAATTAGCTTCATCTTCATCAACCAATTTACTGTCACCCTTTGGTATCTCAGTGCCTTCAACATTTTCCTTTTCTACTTCCTTCTTCTTTCGCTTATGCTTCTGGGTTGTGGCATCAGTAGTTTGTGACCTTTCACGTCTCCTTTTTGGAAGGGCGGCATATGAAGTCTTTGAAGTCTTTGAGCCAGAAGCAGACTTAGCAGTTTTGGGTTGTGGTGGAGTGGGAGAGACATCAACATTAACACTGGATCTGGAAGCCCTTTTCTTGTACAGTTTGAAGTGATCCGTCTTCTTAATATCGTTAGAGAGAAGTATATCAGGAATTGGCAGTTTAAATATCTCTTTATCAACACCTCTAGCAACATATTTAAGGTTACCCAGAAAAAATTCTTCCTTGGCATTATGAAGGACTGACAACGAGAATTCTTCCCAGATATGTTCCTATACATTAACATTCACCCCTTTGACGATACCCCATAGGATTTGCAAGATGGGAATCCTTACTTTATCAAACCCTGATGTTTTGCCTGATAAGCATAAGTTGAGAACTGTTGTCATTGCTCTCCAGGGTTGATACATGTGTCCGGTGATGATGTCAGAAGCCCTGGATATTCCAACTTGATAACCCAAACCAATCAGAAAGACTATTAGCTCTTCCGCACTAGGTGGAGGTTCAGATCGTATGGTAGGATTACAGGGTGTGATTCCAAGGGCCTTGCTGAGAATGTCCGAATTGATCACAAATTCCTTATCATCCAGCTTGCAGGTATAATGAGTCATGATTTTGTCCCATTCAATGGTGTTCCAAAATTGTTGTATGTAAATGGTGGGAATTGTGCATTGCTTGGTTAGGGCAATGAAGAAATTTTTGTTTTTGAGGATATCAATAGACACTTTGAGGATTGGATTTTGTTGCAACTTTTGCATGTCCACATAACAGTTACTTTTCCCAATCTCTACCCATTTGTCTTTTGTAAGAATTTCATTTTCTGTAAGAACTATAGATGGAGTAGAGGTAGCAGGGTTCTCTGATGAGATTGTGTTTGCCATTGATGATCTAAAGATACACACATACAACACCAATGATTGAGATCATGTTAGTTTAGATATGGTTAGTTAAGCAACATTGAATGCAACTTCATGACATAGACACAACAACAAGTAAATAAGACTGAGTTCCCATAAACAGATTTGAAATAGATTGAGTGGCATAAGAAAGTTTTCAAGGTAAAAGCTCCTTTTGACACAGTTTTCGAGAGACAAGTTGTTTTTGAATCAAATTATTTAAAAACACAGTTGCTATGAGATAATTTCATGAGACAATATACTATTATGTAAATGTTATAACAGGTTGTTTAAAACAAGTTGTCATACTAAGTTGCTACAAGAGAAACCAAATACAAATTGCTCAAACAAAAATGTTATAGCAAGTCGCTAAGAGTATATTGTCAATACAAGTTGCTACAGGAAATCCTGAATCAAGTCGCTAACATGAAATTATAATAGCAAGTCGCCTTGAAATAATTTAATAAACTAAGCCGCCACTAGAAAATTGAACCAGCAAGTCGCTAACTTGTAAAGACAAGTCGCTATAAAAAATGGCAGGGCCAAGTCGCTATGTGATTGACTAAGTTGCAAACTTGTAAATACAAGTCGCTACCAACAGTGATAATGATAAGACGCTACGAATTAATGAGGTAAGTCGCTACCAAGAACACACATACCAACTTGATATGAGGAACACTGTAAGTCGCTATCAAGAACATTTCAAATTAATCATTCCAACTCGCTACGAAGAACATAATAAAATCACTACCAAGAATGTTTCAAAACTAACGACTAACACCGCACACAATTTATCAAATGCAACCATTTAAATCCTGCAATCTCACTAAGATGCAACACATAACATCAAACAATCACAACAACACAAGCAACGCAACCCACATACAACGAAATTAACGAATCTCATAAACCCTTAATACAATATATGACAATATATACAACTTCAATCCAAGTGAACCAAACTGCACAAGAACCATTCATTCATGAACATATGTTTCAGTATTTGAATCCTTTAACAAACCTAAATGAATGGGATAAGATTTTGAAGATCAAACAGCCCAAGTAAAATCTGTTGAAAGGAATGGAGTTAGATACCGCGTGTATATCATATGAATGAATAGCGAAGGATAGGTAGAACATGTACCCAAAATCAAGTCGCTAAGCATGATTCGTCACGAGAGAAAGAAAACCACACAAAAACTTTTAGATTTTTTTTAAATAATGAAGAGTAAACGGTAAGTCATAGGGAAGGGTTTAAACAAGAAAACCAAGTTGTCACTTTCAGTCCCTATAGTTTTGTGAATGTTTAGTAACTCGCTAGCAAAGTATATTAACAAGTCGCTAAGAATTTACATAGCAAGTCGCTAACCTCAAATTTAACATGCCAAGTTGCTAACTTTGTTAAAGGTAAGTTGCTATCTATTATTTCAAAAGCAAGTCGCTATCTTATCATATTATGTATTGTAGACACTTTCAGTCCATGAACTTATCAGATTGCAAACAAACACAGATAGCATAATAAGATAACATAATAAGATAAGCAAACTAACACAATGGACACCATGAAACAAATAAGCAATCAACACAGAGGTCACCACGAAAGCAAGACAAGACAAAGACATGCATCTGAGCACAATACATAACCAACACTGGTGCAGATATAAACGAGATAACTTGAAAAATTCTCCCCCTCAATCAATGTCACCAATGAACATTGATTGAATTTAACCCACCCGTTATAAAACAAGAATATATCATTTGTTCGAACTTCATCTATGATCCCGTGTCATTATTGAATGACATTTCTAGGACCGTAGATGTTATCGATAACAAGGGATATATCTTTTATCAGTTTGTGGTAAACGAATTAAATTGTGAATTAAAGAATGATTTAAAACATTTTTTTTAAATGATTTGTACACAGATTTATAAGAGCGAGTCCTGATTCAAGTCGAATAGGAGTCAAAGAACGAGATACATCAATTCTGGCAAGCAACAATTCCAGAGTGAGCAATATTCATTTCTGATGGAAACCAAGTCATAATGTTCCTGATTGAATTGAGCATTGTACCTGAAAAAGACTGAGAACACTTTGCACTAGAGGCACATGTAGTATTGCAAATAGATGAGTTAGTGACCTGAGTGACCTCACAATTGGATGTTGCAAAGTGTGATATAGGAGACTCATTACTAGACATCCCTTTAGGTTCAATATTTTTGAAGAGTTTTCCTATGGGGATCCACTTAAGGTAAGATCTAGGGATGTATGTCCGTTTGGATCCTGAAAACTTAAATAATCTACCAGTGGGGATCCATTTGAAACAACTGCTAGTAGATTTGGATGTAGGCACTTCCCTCTTTTGAATATTGGTCCTTTTGTAATTAGTTGGTTTCTTAGGGGATTGATCAGCCATTTGATGCTTCTTATGAGAACTAGATGAACTCCTAGTATTCCTTATCTTTGAACTTTGAACATTAACCTGGGGTTTGTTATTCATCATGTCGGAATGAAGTAGTGAAGTGACTGGTTTTGTCAAAACAGTATTCGCATCAACTTGGGAGGCAAGCCTAGATTTCGATGGTTTAAATCTTTCAGTTCTAAAAGCATTGGGCTGCCTAACTACAGTATGTTTTGAGTTGTTCTGAACAGTTGGCTTTCCCAAGGTTGATGGTTTTGCAAACTTAGTGTTCACCCTATTTCCAATAGATTTCCTAAGCTCATTTTTTAAGGCAACAATAGTGAAGCTCTTATCCTGAATTTGGGCTTTGAGGGCATCAATGTCAACCAAAAAGGAATTAGTTTGATCTATCAACTTGGAATTGTTCTCTAATAAGTTCTTTCTTAAGGACTCATTTTCCCTCAATAGGTTGGACACACGCAGAGCCAATTCATCATTCCTAGATTTAAGTGTACTACTCATCTCATGGTTAGGATTGCTTATTTCTAGATTACATTTCTTATGCAGATCTGAGAGTTGTAATTTCATATTGCATATGGTTGAATCTTTGTCCTGAATCTGGGTTTTTAAGTGGTTAATTTCAAAAAAATCTCGAAATTCTGGGAATTCCGGATTTATGCAAGATTTTATGGCACGAAAACTTTCTTCTCTTTGTTGTATTGCAATTTCCAAGGAAATATAATGTTTTTCCAGAATTGAGTATTTGTTTGAAAGTTCATCATAAACCTTTTTTTCAACCATGTCATTTGTTTTAAAGGTTTTAGATTCAGGCTCAACCAGAACACATTTATCAATATCATGTTCAGAGATAAGATCAGTCAAGGGTACCTCAGTGTATGACACATGTTCATTTGTTGGTATGGCATCTGAGTTCACCTTATGCACAACAGGAGTCACTGACATGCAAGCACTTTCAGGCTTTTCAGATTCTGAGCCTTTGTGTTCAGTACAGCCAGTTACATCATTCAGTGTTGTATCTGAAATTCTGCATTCAGCATCAGCATCATCCGTTCTTTCAACTGATCCATTACCCGAAGTATCACAACTTTCCCTAAATTTATCATGACACCCATTCAACTCATTCAAATTATCAGTCCCTTGAGCAGCTATCTTAATGTACACTTCCATACTATTCATAAGTTGGATATATGTGTTGATGAACTCATGAATTTCCATTCCAGTATGTTTCTTGAATGAAGTTCCAGTTACGTGTTGATCAAAGTCTCATGGAATATTCCCCTTGATAAATGGTTGAAATTGGTTGTAGATTACTTGAAGTGCATCATTAGAATCATCAATTAGTACCTCCTTTCTGGAAATTTGAAGCTTTAGTTGTTCTAAGTTCAGCAACACAGTTTTTTTCAAAGTGGGTAAGTCTTGACGAAAAAGAGCACTGCATGTTCGAGCCATAGTGGTGGATAACAGTTGTGTGAGGTGTTGATGAAGTAGTTGAAAGGGCTCAATGTTGCATTCCATTTTCCTTGCATCATTTGTCAATACCAAGTGTGACTCTTTAGATTTTGACTCAGATTGTAAAGTGTATTGAGCATAAGTTGCTGAATCACTCAAGGTAGAACATTCTGAATAGCAGCCTGTTTCATTATTCTGTGAGGTATCATAGAGTTCAAGCACTTTGGTGATTAAAGGATCAGTGATGTAGGACATTGTGTTAATGGATATTAGATATAAGTAACTTGCATCAATTCACCAAATTGTAATATGGACAAGTCGCTAACAAATCAACTCGCCAAGAACCATAACACCAAGTCGCTAAGAGTTATGAAGACAAGTCGCTAAGTACCAAGTCGCTAAGTATTTTGACAGCAAGTCGCTAAGCACCAAGTCGCTAAGCAGTCAAGTCGCTAAAGAGCAACTCACTAAGGTCCAAGTCGCTAACACCAAGTCGCTAAGAATCTTAAGTACAAGTCGCTAACAAAATTGAAAGCAAGTCGCTACCTTCACCAAGTCGCTAGCCGTAGTGGAGAATCCACTAAGTTGTACTATTTGTCGGCTTGTCTCAATAGACAAGTCGCTAGGACCAAATCGCTACCAAAAAGCACTACAACTCGCTACCTTTTTCTGAAGCAAGTCGCTATGATGAAATTCACTACGAGAACCAAGTCGCTACCAAGAAAAAACTTCAAAAACACACTTTTCAATCCAAAACAAGCGCAACTACAGTGATTCAAGCTGACCAAATCAAAACCCAAGCACATACAATGATCCTAAACACAAAAGTACACCCAAAATTCAAACTTTAACACTAGAAATGAACAAAATGATGCAAAAACCACTAAACTTTTTCAAACTCAAAAACCATCTGAAAACCACTAGAAATCCAAGGATATGTAAGAAATGATCAAACCATGGCTCTTGATACCATTTGTAACATATTGGATTTCATAAACACACTAAACCACAAGATCAAATAGGTGTATAATTTAGATGGTTTAGAGAGAGAAAGTGGGATATTCTAGAAAGAGAAACTCATGGAAGGTTAGATTCCAAATGAACATCCAACCCTCTCCCTTGTGAGGAGAGGGCTATTTATACAAAGAGTCACGCCCTTCTTCGGGCTGTGGATCAGGCATATAGTGGGTAAAGACCCGTCCTTCCTCTACGGTGTTGCACTAGTCTAAGCTACACTAATATCTAACTAACAAATAACATACTAAACGATATGTCTACGAGCTAACTTAAGCTAGATTACATTTAGGGGTGACCGATACTTCACTATAGAATTTTCAATTCCTAACATATCATAATTATTTTCATAAGCATGATAACTTTATCCCATGGGATAATCTCATTTGTTGAAAGATACTATTTGTATCTATTTCCTTTCAAGCGTACATCATAACCTAACCTTGCTCAAACCGAGTGCACATCCAAGCTTAAAACTACACATCTCTAGAGCATACACAAGATCTATTAAAGTTGGTAACCTTATTTAGATTCTTGTTAAATAAAATTCCAAAGAGCTTTCTTGAGAACGTTCTTAGTTTAACATATTCCATTACCTAGTCTTAGATGATCAAATCACATTTAAAGTACACACTTCAACTCAACATAAAAGATGTCATCCATTAGATCATACAATTAGCTATGTAATTTGAACAACCTTAGATCCTAAACACAAGATTAAAACATATTGTTTATCAAACACACCATTGTTAAAATTCGTGTGTATAACATGACGTCTTCATCACCTTAGTTATATTGCATATTAGTTAAGTCACATTAAGCCAAGTATTGGTAAACTATCATCTTTTATACATTTTAATAGGCAAAGTAGGAGTTCCCATATTTCCTTTAAGTTTATTTAAACCACTTTCATTACATATACATGTGTTGATTACATGTTCTTGTTTAAAATGATCAATTGTCTTGATATTTTCTTGGTGTTTGATATCTACTTGATTAATTGTCAAATGTATAAACCCTAGATAGTTTTTTTTATGCTACTTTATGTTAAGCGTAAACATGATTTGCATGATATTTATAGTTGAAGAAATTATGTCCCTTGTATGATGTTTCGCATGATTAACGTGTTACTTGTGAACTCATTATATGTTATTTTGTTATTAATGTATCCATGTTTGAAAGCTATTGTCTTTTGTTTACATTCCTTAAATCTATGCATAAGATGGTCTAAATGATACATGCTCCTAAATGTTATAATTTAAACATGCCTTGCATGAATCTCCTGTCTTGCTTCTTTTGCGTCTTTGTCACATTATTTACTTGCTACGTGTGCACTTATAATTTGTCAAAGTGATTTTGGTATGATAAACTTTTAGAAGTCTTTTTATCCTACAATATAATCACATAAATTGTCATACTTACTTATAGCTAAGTATACTTAAATATCTAATACTAACGACAAAACAATCTAAGAATAAAATGTCTTGAATAATGTCGTATTCTTTCATAATATGATTGTTTGTCTTGATGCTACCTTGTTATGTGGTGATTTTCTTTTTGTCTACTAAGTGCAATGCGTTGTTTTTACTTATATAAGATGTTATCATTTGATTTCTATCATGTTAACATCTTTTGTCACTAACAAATTTGTTTAGTAGGTTGATAACAAATTATTTGTTACCTCACTTGGGTCTAACTTTTATATGCTCATTTCACATAATCCCCTTTATTGCTACGTAGATTAGTAACATACTTTGTGGGACCCCTACACTTGCATATTGTTTTAAAGAATATAGAATTAAGTTTTAGAGGCTTGGCTTTTCGTATCTTTCAACCGACTTCTTTCCAAATTTCATTATTACTTCCGCTTTCCAAAAATCACCTCCATCACTATTTAGTTATAACAATACTCTAATCCTCTTCACTTCCTATTAGGAAACCACATTCCTCGTTATGTGATCATCTTGCATTGATAGAAAAGAGCTATGTGACTTCAAGGATGAAGTTCTTTGTATGCTAACCATCATCTATAAAAACATTACTAAGCTCATCACTTTTGTTAACCATACAAACCTTCTAAAACACTTTATTGACATTATTTATTTGATGCATTACACATTATGTTGAATGTCTACCAATTAAGGGGGAGAGAAATCCATCAACACAATTGTCTTTTGTCAAAATTTTATGTCTCTTACACCCTAAAATACCAACACATAGGTAAACACCACTTAGCTAAAACCAGTTCACGAAACCACAACTAGTTCAACATTTTTAACCTTATATCACAAGTTTGCACCAATACCTCATCAAGTGAAAAACGCATCATGTGTTTTACAAACTTCTTCATCTCCACAATCAACAAATCTAGGATTTTTCTTTAACTAGCACCTTACAACTTCACTATCTAGAACACCATCATATGATCTTATCCTTTTCTCACTTAACACATATCATGCATGTCATTGTTAGTGCAAACGATATATTAATCAAAACCGCCATTCCCAACACTTTTTCAACATGTTGGTCTATCCAACTCTCTCTCATATGATGTTATTCTCATCCTCATATACGTACTCATTATCATTATTTTTTTTCATATTGTCTTCACTTCTTTTCAATGTCATAATCATCCATGTCGGTCAAAACCATGTTAATACTATCTTTCCCATTGTCACCTAGAATAGGTCATTTTTATAATTCGTGTCAATCAATGAACAAATTTATCTTAATGTTATCACTTTTATATTTATGCATTTTTTTGGTATCTTCATTATATTATTCTTAGATAGAACACAGTATTGATTACTCTTGGGTTGAAGCATATAAGAACTTGTTTAAAACAATAGGTTGTTAGCATCAATAAATGATTCAAATCATAACCCTTATGCATCATTAAAATGCAATGTACATTCATATGTTTTTTTCTTCCTCTTAGTCTTGGTCACTCGACATTACGAAAGGATTGCATGAGTCCATATTTTTATATTTTCTATACATACGAGTTTCTAACTCCTTAATAGTTTTCTAAGTTATCACCACCACCTTCCATCACCAAATTTCACTAATCATCACCACCATGGATTAGCGAAAACTTACTTTTATAAATCTTGATTCATCTACCGAGTTATCACCACATGAATCCTACTAATAAACCGATACCAACAGTAGCACTACTGGCTCTAACTCTTTATATTCCAACCTCACTTCATATCTTCTTTCTAGGCACTATTTGTCACACCCCCAAATTACCTGTTTTTCAGCGGAATGGAATTCCTGGGGGATGACTGTCATAGCATCACAATCACAGTTATATTGAACGACCTAAAGTGTCATTTGAAAAGAACATCGTTTGATATATTAAAAACATTCAGAGTTACAAAGATAGGTCCCAAATGAAAATCAACATGCGCGGAAAATAAGTTTGGTACAAGTCAAACGATGTTTTTAAAGTTCATAAATCCCGTGTGAGACGCGTCGTCACCGCGACTCTATGATATGTCCACATGCATGCCATGAAGTGAATGCCTTAGTTACCTGAAAATACATTGCTAAAAGTGTCAACACAAAGGTTGAGTGAGTTCATAGAGTTGTTGAAAATGTTTAATACGACTACCACAAGTATAGGCCATGTATGACAATATGTCACAAAAATGATACAATTGCTTAAGCACATGACACCGAAGCTTGACTGATCATGATGTTCGCCCCAACAGAGTGTTTGCCAAACAACTCAAAATTCTGACATGAAGTGAAATGCATCCGTTTGACCAGTTGGAATCCACCAACCCGGATGGAGGAGTCACCCTCAATAGATCTATCCACTCACCCTCACTTCTATGAAATTAACGGTTCATGATTATGAAATGGGGACATTTAATTGGCAATGAGGTAACTTAAGCAATGTAATGAATTTGATATACTTGGCATCGTAATAAAAATGATGTGCAATGTATTCTCCCACGTAGGTTTGAAATAAAGTAAAAACTTGAATAAATCGGGCTATGAAAACTCACCTGTTGCAATGATAATGATGATATAATGGCAATATTGAAATGAGGCGCAACCTCTGACCATGACCTATTATGAATGATATGTTCTAATGTAAATCATGAAACAATGTCGTGCATGCAAATCCACATGTAATCTATACCACTTGTACGTTTTTGAAAATAGAATTTATCGTCGAAATATATGTTTATGACATCTCGTCATGTTATAAAATACTTTACAAATATATACGTTGAATCAACATCCTACGATAGTCGTTTAGTGATTTATTATGAAACTATAACTTTTCGTCGTAAAATATTGTCATTTGACAATTTCATGAAAGTGACTAATCGGCCTCGAAAAGCTAGTCGTAAAATGGTGCACGTCGAGTATTAGGAAACAAACTCAACGGTTTTGGGAAGCTTGTATCATTATCTCAAAGTTTTAGCATTTAAGTTTTCATCCTAGAGGTCTCGATCATGGAGAAAAGTATAGGTGAAGTATGGTACTTGTATCCAAAATATTGTTTAAGGGTGGTTTTCGGCAAAGTTTAAGTGACCGTATTTTATTCGTTACAACTCCGCTTGACGAACGGTTGGACATTTTGGAAAATATGCTTGGCGAACTTACTTTTACTAGAAGACATCACGTTATAAAAAATAATACATCAATGTTAAAAAAGACCCTCAACATGGTCACTTGTTGCCGTAAGGTTTGTCTAATAGAAATATATTAGTTTTTCTTATATAATATAGTTACGGCAACTTCATGTAAACACGTGTAATTTAATCGTTACAAGTCCGTTTTCTACGTTTTATATGTCCTTAGCTTCGTATCAAAGTATACTAATATATTTTTGATAAGTCGACACATTTCATAACGCCTAAGCCTCATTTTTGACTCGTACAAAGTAGACGTAATATGCTGAATTTTCTGGTTTTTACACTTTTCGTCGTCAAACTTGAAAAATTCATATCTTCTTCGTTATAGCTCCGTTTTAACCCGTTCAAGCGGCCACGTTTTCGTTTTAAAGTATATTTTCTAAATATCTATTCCACAAATTTTTACCTACTGTCGAAAATTCCAGATTTCAAAAATATGGACAGATAGTATTCTAACCAATTCAAAACAACTCCGAAGCTATTCTAATCCTACCATACACCTTCTTAGGGTGTCATGGGTTCCTAGACATCACCAAAAGTGATATATTTCAAGGAGTAATTATAGGATGACATATATATATATAACTCTTAAAAACAATGAAAAGTGGTATAAACATACATATGACTTGCATGTTTTTCTTAAATATGATGAAATGAACACAAAATAGATATGAAATATGAACATGAATATGAGATGCTTACTAGTAACTTGATGAGGTGAAGTGAACAAAGGTTTAATCCTAAACACCCTAGGTTTTTATTTCAAAACCTAAACCAAGAGTGTAACTAGAGTGTAATAAACTTGACTAGAAATTTTTTGATGAACTCTCCTTTGATCCTTATGGATGGCCGGTTGTAGGGAGAAGAGAGGAAGAAAGAGTTTGATCTTTTACACTTAATAAAAATGAGTAACTATGTGTTGTATGTATAATTTATGTAGTATAATATGATTATTTGGTAACATATTTCACAAATTTCAAATGACTCACCCCCTTGTGTCGACAAGGGGGTATTTGCAATTAACTTATATATATATATTTTTTTTAAATGTATAAGTATAAGTAAATGTAAGTTAATTAGATATAAGTAGTAACTTGTATACCCATTTGAGCATTTAGGGTAGCGTTAGCTAAAAATAAATTTTAACGGGTCAAAATAAAATATATTAAAGTCATAAAAATTATAAAAATACATTTCTTGCAAAATTTGAGTGAAATAATAATTATCGTGTAGTTTTTACGAAAACCGTCGTAATTATATAAATATAACAATTTCTATACAAAAATAAATTTAAAACACTGGGTAAACTCATAATATTATTTTTATAATCTTAATATGAATATAAAAATATATCGGGATAATTTTTGGAAGTATTGGATCAAATATTCAAAATAATTAATTACGCGATAACGTTTATTTAATAAAAATTACACGTTTAACGTAAAATTCAAAACCATGCATGAACTAATATGATGATGATGATGCTAATGATATGTAGACTAAACCTAGTCTATATGAAATGTTCATGATGATTGTTCATGAATTCGCAGCTAAACCATTAAGGTTACGCGAATTTGATACTCGTAAACCTAGTTTACGATAAATGATGAAATAGTGAAGCATGAATAGAAATTTTCTCCGGAAATGAATAGTGTTTCGTGAATAGTAAATTTTGAAATACGTTCTCAGAATATTACTTTGACTCCGAAAACGGTGAATAGTAAAAATTTGAATAGTAACCGGTGAATAGTAAATTCCCGAGATGAATAGTGCATTTGAGAAATGACCTGAAAGTACGAGTTGTCACACTATTTTGTAGGCTCTTATCATATTATATTCTTTCTTTTCTTATGATTGTGATTAGGAGACTACACTTCATGAGATCTTTGATTATATCATTTATATATCACATATATACATCTTATTTTTCTTTGTCAAAAAGATGAAATATATTGCACTAATGTTTCTCAATGTAGGTTCATCATCATATATACTCGATTGTATATAACTTACTCTTCTAAGGATGAAGTTTGCATCAATTATTTTTCTTATTTTAGGTGCTTCTTGACACCCTCGAACAAGGGGGAATATCCTTTAAGCACTCATATTGCATCGTCTATACACTGGGTTGTATCTAACATATTTGTCTAAAGACAAAGCTTCTATTATACTAATATTTATTTTGTAGGTTCATCTTGACGCCCAATGACGAATATAGTTTTGCATTAATATTTGTAGGTTCCGTCAAGCACTTATTGAATGCATCTTATACACACTTTGTTGTATATCACTTACTCGTCCAATGAAGAATATATTTTTGCATTAATATTTGTTTTGTAGGTTTTTAATCATACCCTGACGCCTCAAACAAGGGGGAGCAACCGTCAAGGGGGAGCATGCATGCATTCATCATCATTCTCACTTTTCAACAAGCCTTTGTGCTACGATAAAAAGTGGAGAAAATAGACTAACTTTGCTATGCATCTTCTTTATTATATATTTCTCATAATTTTTGTTGCATAAAACTAACCTTGATGTAGGTTAAGCCTCTTAATTTGATCCATGGATCCCCTACCAAACAAGGGATGGATTGGAGAAGAAGATTTAACTTCACTAGGGATGATGCAAGCTCGCCTTTTTGGGAAGAAATAAAGTTAAACTCCAAGGACACGCCTTTTTTGTTTCGACAAAAGGGGGAGAAGAGTGTAAACGGAGAAGGTAATGTAAAGGTAGTAAGGATACAAGTAAGTTTTTACATTTTACTATCCATTACGTTTACATATCTTTATCATCATCAAAAAGGGGGCGATTGTTAGTGCAAATATTACGATATTTAATCTATACAATCTCGTTTGTTTTGATTGATGACAAACATGTAACTTGTAATAAATAACGTAAAATGTACAAGTTACTCGTTATCACATTTTGTCTCAACATACATTCAACACCTCTTGATGTCTCAAGTCCTCGTATGTTACAACACATGTTCGTACATGTTTGTTATGTGGCATTATGATCAAACCCATTAACAAATCATTTAGAATATTTAAAATACGTTTAGAGTCACAAGTATTTTAATAGGTTAATCATTCTATTTCGAACCTCATTTTACATTTTGCATTCACAAGTATTTTATACAAATACATCTTTTGTAAAATGTCTAAACAAATATATACTTTTATTTGTACAAGTAAACTAATTATAATATTCATACAAGTACTAAAGTTTACTTACACTTGACAAAATACATTTTACTTTGACAAACACTTAACTAGATATTTTATTTTATAAAAAGTAATTAGACATTTTATCAACTAGTTACATAATACATTTTACAAGTTTATTTTCATGAACATTTTAATCTAAATGAAAATGCATTTTTACATCATTTCATGCATCATCATATCTCTTTAAGATCTTTAGAATATATGCAACATCTTGGAAAGATTTGATAAAGATTCTTTTTTATTTCCACTTTGACTATAAAATACCATCCCATGGTTTTCTCATATCATCATCCCTTCCAACACACATTCTCTCTAACATTCTTACGTCACTTAGATATATAGATAATCATGTAGTAACATACATCAGTCACCCTCACCATCACATGATCATAATGCTTCTAACATTCATCTTTGTTGTAAGAATATTTACATTTTGATCAACCAAGGAAAGCTTGGAGATCTAGCCATCCTCATTCACCAAAGCGTATCAATATATGAAGATTCAAGATCTCTTGTTATCCTCATTGATTGAAGACTTCTTATCTAAGAAGATCATTTAGATTAGTTATTCATATCAATTAGACATTTGTGTCATGGATCTTCATTGTAAACATTAGTATATCATCACAACATTTCTCATCAACTTAGATTAGATGATTTATGTGTTTGTGCCATAAAATACAAGGTTTGTTATGTTGGGCCATAAAACATAACGGGAGTGGTTGTACCCAGAAAGAACTTGACATCTAGCTTAGTGTCAGAAATATTGTATAGGCGACGTTAGGTTGGTTCTACCTCAAACTAGAATTCGGTATTTAGCTTTGTACCGAAAAAAGTGTAACCGAAAATTGTAAGGTTTTCTCCGCCGAGAAGGGGGCTTGTTGATTTAGTGAAGTAACTCTCGAACTGGGTACTCAGGGAGTAGAGTAGGGCGGAGAGGAGATCCGTGACCGAACCACTATAAATCCTCATGTTCGGTTTGCACTTTCCTTTCTTTATCTCTTTACTTTTATAATTGCTTGTGATGTGGTTTGATGTTGATGCTTGTGTGACAACTTGGTTTACTATGCTTTATATTAGTCACAAACAATAATTGGTACTTTCATATTATAACAAGCTTTATAAGTTATTTGATACAAAAGATCTAACGTTTTTAAACGGTAAAGTATTCACCCCCCCCCTCTACGTTTTCACACAATGTATCTAGACATTAGGTTATGGATCTTGGGTCATTGGTCATGGACTTTGGGTCATGGATCATGGATAATACCCAACATGACTTCATGCATGATGTCATGCAATGGGTCATGGGTTATGGATCATGCTCCATGGGTATGGGTTATGGACTTGGTTCTTTACCCAACAACATTCATTGTGCCTAATCAATGGATCATGGGTTGTGGGTCATGGACTTTGGTTTTTACCCATTACATTACCCATTACAATATATACAAAGTATATATATATGTACATTTCTATATTATGTAAATACTAGTTGTTATACATATGCATTTCTATAAGATGTAAACAATATTACTTGTTTAGTGTTTATATGAAAATGTCTTTGGTTTTATATAACTTATTTACTAAACATGTTTTGATATAATTTAATATGTTTAGTATAAGTGTGTTAGTAAACTATTAACTCAAACCTTTTACGTATTTTATTTGTTTCGTTAAAATGATTTTACGTTTGTTATCGACAAAACATTAGAAGATCGTAAAAAATAAATAAACGTTTTTATGGTTTATTTGTATTAACAACCTGGTTTTTCACGTCAGCTTTCTCATGCCTTATCCTGGAGAGGAGGTATATCTGGAACAAGGGGTGTCAAAGCGGGCACCAACAGCGTTGTAACTTTGTATGATCGAGAGTTGATTAGATTTTGTCAGACGGTACGGTACGGAGACGAGATGTGCCGAGCTATAAAGAGTAGTGGCGAGACTTGCCCGATAGTGAAGCAAGTCGGGAAGTCAAATACTTATTTTGGCAGTTAGCGGACGAGATCAAAAAGAATCTTTAGCAAATATATACTTTTATTTGTACAAGTAAACTAACTATAATATTCATACAAGTACTAAAGTTTACTTACACTTGACAAAATACATTTTATTTTGACAAGCACTCAACTAGATATTTTATTTTATAAAAAGCAACTAGACATTTTATCAACTAGTTACATAATACATTTTACAAGTTTATTTTCATGAATATTTTAATCCAAATGAAAATGCATTTTTACATCATTTCATGCATCATCATATCTCTTTAAGATCTTTAGAATATATGCAAGATCTTGGAAAGATTTGATAAAGATTCTTTTTTATTACCACTTTGACTATAAAATACCATCCCATGGTTTTTTCTCATATCATCATCCCTTCCAACACACATTCTCTCTAACATTCTTGCATCACTTAGATCTATAGATAATCATGTACTAACATACATCAATCACCCTCACCATCACATGATCATAATGCTTCTAATATTCATCTTTGTTATAAGCATATTTACATTTTGATCAACCAAGGAAAGCTTGGAGATCTACCAATCCTCATTCGCCAAAGCATATCAATATATGAAGATTCAAGATCTCTTGTTATCCTCATTGACTTCTTATCTAAGAAGATCATTTAGATTTCATTCATATCCATTAGATATTTGTGTCGTGGATCTTGATTGTAAACATTAATATATCATCACAACATTTCTCATCAACTTAGATTAGATGGTTTATGTGTTTGTGCCATAAAACACAAAGTTTGTTATGTTGGGCCATAAAACATAACGGGAGTGGTTGTACCCGGAAAGAACTCGACATCTAGCTTAGTGTCGGAAATATTGTATAGGCGACGTTAGGTTGATTCTATCTCGAACTAGAACCCGGTATTTAGCTTTGTACCAGAAAAAGTGTAAGCGACAATTGTAAGGTTTTCTCCGCCGAGAAGGGAGCTTGTTGATTTAGTGAAGTAACTCTCGAGTTGGGTACTCGGGGAGTGGAGTAGGGCGGAGAGGAGATCCGTGACCGAACCACTATAAATCCTCGTGTTCGGTTTGCACTTTCTTTTCTTTTTCTCTTTACTTTTATAATTGCTTGTGATGTGGTTTGATGTTGATGCTTGTGTGAAAACTTAGTTTACTATGCTTTATATTAGTCACAAACAATAATTGGTACTTTCATATTATAACAAGCTTCATAAGTTATTTGATACAAAAGATCTAACGTTTTTAAACGGTAACGTATTCACCCCCCCCTCTACGTTTTCACACAATGTATCTAGACATTAGGTTATGGATCTTGGGTCATGGGTCATGGACTTTGGGTCATGGATCATGGATAATACCCAACATGACTTCATGCATGATGTCATGCAATAGGTCATGGGTTATGGATCATGCTCCATGGGTATGGGTTATGGACTTGGGTCTTTACCCAACAACATTCATTGTGCCATTTCCATATTATGTAAACACTAGTTGTTATACATATGCATTTCTATAAGATGTAAACAATATTACTTTTTTAGTGTTTCTATGAAAATGTCTTTGGTTTTATATAACTTATTTACTAAACATGTTTTGATATAATTTAATATGTTTAGTATAAGTGTGTTAGTAAACTATTGACTCAAACCTTTTACGTACTTTATTTTTTTCGTTAAAATGATTTTACGTTTGTTATCGACAAAACATTAGAAGATCGTAAAATATAAATAAACGTTTTTATGGTTTATTTGTATTAACAACCTGGTTTTTCACGTCAGCTTTCTCATGCCTTATCCTGGAGAGGAGGAATATCTGGAACAAGGGGTGTCAAGGCGGGCACCAACAGCGTTGTAACTTTGTATGATCGAGAGTTGATTAGATTTTGTCAGACGGTACGGTACGGAGACGAGATGTGCCGAGCTATAAAGAGTAGTGGCGAGACTTGCCCGATAGTGAAGCAAGTCGGGAAGTCAAATACTTATTGTGGCAGTTAGCGGACGAGATCAATAGATATCATGAGGATGTCACGACGAGGAGTTTATAGATAGTAACCTTAACTTTATAGTATAAATAGAGGCATCCTCATTTGAGGAAATCATCTCTTAATTCACTTGTAATATTCTCTTGTGAATTCTCTCTAGCAATACAAAGTATTTTTCTATTTTATTTGTTCTTTTTTTAAAGCTTTCTTTGGTCGTCTAGTTTGGTAAGTGCTCGAGAAATGATGACTTAGTCGAGACTAGTGTCACATGAAAGACCTCCTCGAGACAAGTCCGTGACACATGGCTCCGATCGGTGATTTTTGGCCTACAACGTGAAGATACGGGCTGCAGTCTTTTTTGACATAATATATTCAGATACAATGAGTCAAATAAGTTAATGATTGAAGTTTTATAAAAGTTAATTACTATGTCATGTTAAGTCACAACACAAATTTATTAAAAAAATATTGTATAAACTGACATCCCTTATGGATAATCTATTTATAACAAGTGATTTTGCACACTCATCAAATTTATTGAACACTTTTGCATTCATTAATAAATTGTACAAAACTTATACTATGCATTATCTACTTGTACTGTGAAATGTGCGGATCAATAAATGAAGTTTGCGGATCAATTTTATGGGTGAACACCTTCATGCTGTTATAAAACTTTTTATAAACCGACAACGCTCTAACATCGTTCTAAGAGCACTAGGTATCCTCGTGCCGTCCCATTGGCGTCGTGGGGAAATGTGCTGCCACATCAGCATATTTTCTCATAACACCAGAATTCACCACAACACCAAAAACCTCCTCCTTCCTATAAGAGCATGGGGTGCCGTGGGTTGCCCACTTCTCTTCATTTGGGCCCCACGTGTGCCACATCACTCCAACACACTCACTTAAAAATACCCCAATCACAACTAACTCACTTCTCTTCATTTGGGCCCCACCCACCCTCCTTTTTTTCCTTTACCATATTTTCCAAACACAATTAAATTCATTTCATTCATTTAAAATAAAAATACAACATAAAAAAAATACACTGCGAAATAAAAAAACATACGAAATTTAAAATACATTGCGAAATAAAAAAACGTACGAAATTTAAAATACATTGCGAAATAAAAAAAACATACGAAATTTAAACTAATCTTGTTGATGCTGATGTAGTTGCCAAATATGCTCAATGATATTTCGTTGAAGTCTTGCGTGCGTTGCTTTATCACGCAGTTCTTTGGCATTCTTTCGTTGTATATCGCATCGCTCAATCCATGTCCATTGTATATTTGCTCGTGGACAAACATAAATATCGTTCATTTCGGATATCGCAAACTTTTGATCTTTCAAAATCATGTTATGCAATATGATGCACGTGTACATGACTCTTCTTAGCTTGTTGATAGTCCAAGCACGCGCCGGTTGGCTTATAATATGCCAACGTCCTTGGAGGACCCCGAAAGCTCTTTCAACGTCTTTGCGAGCACTTTCTTGTTTTTGTTTAAACAAGGCATTTTTCTCCGAATATGCAGTCGAGAATGATTTGACAAAAGATGACCAAGTTGGGTAAATCCCATCAGCTAGGTAATACCCGTGTTCAAATGTTGCACCGTTTACTTGAAACGGAACCTTGGGGGCGATGTCATCAAGAAGGTCGTCGAATAATGGTGAATTATTCAAAACAGTTAAATCATTATTCGCACCCGCTACCCCAAAAAATGCATGCAGAATCCATAAATCATATGATGCAACAGTTTCAAGCATAATAGTTGGATATTTTTTATCACCTCTATGAAATTGCCCTTGCCACTCAACGGAACAGTTTTTCCATTCCCAGTGCATACAATCAATGCTCCCAAGCATTCCCGGAAACCCATGGACCGTGTTATGTGCGTTATATAAATTTTGAATGTCACCCAAATTAGGCTTTCTTAAAAACTCGGGCATAAACAATTCAATTACACACATAGTAAAAAAAATCTAGACAATCGCCTGCCGTGTGTGACCCCATTTGCAAATATTCATCAAATGCATCAGGTGCGGTGCTGTAGGCCAATTGGTGTACGACGGATATGCATTTCATAATTACACTCATACTCATTACACCCCTAGCATCGGGTCGGACTCTAAAAAAATCAAAATGCGGTGGAAGAGGATCAACAGTTTGAATATGATTTTCGATACCTTATACTATTTCTAAGAATAGTTGACGGCTCATACGAAATCGACGCCTAAAATAGTACTCCGGATATTTTGGACAATCAGAAAAATAGTCGGATATAAGACGTTTTTCAGCAACTTCACGCTCACGGTAGATGTAATTATGGGTGCGTGAACTTTGCTTCATGTTCTAGCAACGATTGCCCACAACCTGCAACTTTCATAATCATCTTGATATCTTGTAAATCATCAAGATCGGAATCCGAATTTGAACCACTCATGTTTTTTTTGCTTAAGATGTAAAGAGTTGAAAGAGTAGTGTGTGAATGATTTGAAAGAAAAGAGTGTGAATGATTTTATAAAAATGAGGTATTATTTATAAGAGGGTGGGTAAAGTTTTTATTTTAAAAATAAAAAGTTTTTATTTTATTTTATTTTATTATTATTATTTTTTTTTTAAAATCATACCGTTAAATTGCAACGGATATATTCGAATTAGATTGGTTGTCGTTTTCCTCGTCGTTGGACCGGCGAAACCAAAAGTGGCGAAGCCACCTGGTGTCGTGGCGAGGAACAAAGTGAAATGGCGAGATGCCATGTACGAAATGGCGAGAAGCAACACAAACCACACCCCATGCTCTAACATCAGTTTTTGGTGTCGTCGTGCACCTCTGGACCCCACATGTTTTATTATTTTTTTCATTTATTTGAATAAAACAACATAGTTCATTGTATAAATTTTAGGACTAAAAATGTAAGAAAAGTAACTAAATAACTAACATTATAAACATAATAAGAACTAACTGTGTAAGAATAACGACTTAAGGGACTTATAATGTAAATATATGTAAAATTAAGGTTTAAAGTGAAAAAGTTATAAAAATAAAAAAAATAGAAAAGAACTGTTTGGTCTTCTTCCTCATGTGTTGTCTTCTTTCTCTCCCACCATCGCTGCTGCAGGTTTCTTAACAAGAAAAAAAGTAAAACTTTCATAAACACACAAACATATATAAGAAAAAACAAACACACACATATAAACTCAAAACCCACAAAAAAAGTGAAAATAAGAAGCATTTTGCGGGAAAACGCGAGCCACGGTATGCATAAGGAGTCGTCGAGTGACGTTTTCTGGGACCATCTCGGCTGGTCACGATGGCTCAGGACTCAAAAACGCGAGCCTAGGTACCTAAGTGGCGCCGTCCGGTCGCGTTAAAAGGGAAAACGCACGGGAAAACTTAAGGTACCCACGGCTCTAAGTGTTGATTGTTTGACCTTCTCTATTAATATCAATGAACTATATATCATTCATACCTAAAGATCTATCATAAAAGTCAACCATGAAATTCTTTAAGGAATTGATCCACTTAAAAAAATAAAAATACAAAAAGAATGAAAAATGCCATACATTTTAAATAAAGAAAGAAAATTTCATGCAAAATGATCTCTTTTTGTAAGTGCATTTAAACTGTACTGTTGTGATTATTTCTTATATTTCTAATTTTACTTATATTTCTCATTTGAACCTTACTTTATAGAAGTTAAGTAGTATCTTATGTTTTCATGATAACGGTTGTTCTAAGATAGTAAACAAGATCATATACTTGAAAAGTGATATTGAAATACATTTAAGTTTTTAACACAAAGGTAGATGACTGGAGTGCTCGGTGAGGATTCGTCTGCCATTCGCCGAATGACGTACAAACGGCGCGTTTTTCTGCACCATTTTTCTCGTCGTTCGTCAGTCATTGGGATTTTAGCAACATCAACCGGTGCTATTAGTTTTTTTTTTTTTTTTTTTTTTTTTTTTTCCTATTATCATTATTATTATTATTATTATTATTTTGAGTGAGTGAGATTATTTTGGTGGGGTATTTTGTAAGACATACATACACTAATAATGGTGTGTTTGATATGTTGTCATAAATCACTATAGATATGGCCGTATGGGTATATGTATAACATGGGCCCTTTATGAATGAAAGATTCCTACATATTTGAAAATTTTACATCTTGTGTGAAAGCTAAAGATACGCAATATATTTTTCCAAATAAACAGGTCTACGCAATGTACTTTGTAAATTGTCAAAGATACGCAACACATTTTCAAATAATCTTCGATCTAGCTAATAAGACCGGTTCCTAACAGGTTACCAGGTTACCACTTGATTAAAAGTTACACCTATGGTCCTCAAACTGAAACAAATTCGCAAGATTTGATCCTTTCTTGATAACGCTAGTTAAAAAATAATAATAATAATAATAATAATAATAATAATAATAATAATAATAATAATAATAATAATAATAATAAAATCTTTAAAAATTTTTCCGTAAAAGCTAGATAATTTTTTTTTTAATTTAATTTTTTTTAAAAGAAAAATTAGATAGTTTTTTTATACATTTTTTTTATATGGATATATTTTTATACCTTTTTAAAATCTTTAAAATTCTAATTAGTTTAAAAAAAAATTATCCAGATTTTCAAAAAAAATATCAGATTTTAAAAAAAATGTTTTCTAGATTTTTTTTTTTTTTTTTTTTTTAAACCGTCAAATTTTTGAATCTATATTTATTCAAACAAAATACAATTTTCAAGATTATTAAAAAATATATAAAAAAAAATTCCCGACTAAAAAAAATATATAAAAAAATCTATCCAATTTTTCTTTTAAAAAAGTTTTAAATTTAAAAAAAAAAAAATATATATATATATATATATATATATATATATATATATATATATATATATCTAGATTTTAAGAAAAAAAAATTAAAGTTTAAAAATAATAAAAATTAACGAGCTTTACCATAAAAGGATCAAATGCGTGAATTTGTTCCAGTTTGGAGATCAACTGTGTAACTTTTAATCAAGTATTAACCTGTTAACCTACTAGTAACCGGTCATATTAGCTAGATCAAAGATTATTTGAAAATATGTTGCGTATCTTTGACAATTTACAAAGTACATTGCGTAGACATGTTTATTTGAAAAAATATGTTGCGTATCTCACCCTTACATCTTAAACAAACACATGATTGGAATGAAAATTCATTCTTTGATTCTCATTCCGGGATACCAAACGCACCCTAAGTGTTATTGGTTTTTTGTTTGAGAAAGTATTTTATTTATTGGTGCCGATGAGATGGCATTGAGGTGACAGATGAATAACGTGTTATTCGTCTCCCATTAACCTAGCACCCTAAATGAGGTATTATCATTATTTTCTGAACAAGGTATTAACATTATTGGGACACACGGAATAACAATAATTTCTTGCAACATGTGCATAATCTTACTGGCAGTGTACGAGATGATGGAGCCAAAGGTCTAACAAAATCACAAAAATCAGTATAATGTTCAGCTATAATTAATAATGGTGAATTGACAAGCTTCTAGTTGTACGAGTTGTGGTTAGTCATATGAATAAAGGGGGAGGGTGTTTCCCTTATGAGTTAACGCTAAGAGTAAATTACATAAATGGTCACTGTGCTTTGTCAATTTTTTCACATTTAGTCACTGAACTTTTTTTTTGACAAGGTCAGTCATTAAAGTTTCAAATCATTACAGATCCAGTCATTAAGGTTTCAATTTCATTACATAAATAGTCACTGTGGTTTGAAACTTCAGTGACCATTTATGTAACGAAATGGACTGAATCTGTAACGATTTGAAACTTCAGTGACTATGTATGTCAAAAAAAAGTTCAGTGACTGAATGTGAAAAAATAGACAAACCATAGTGACCATTTATGTAATTTACTCTAACGCTAATGAAAACAATGTTTCAGGACCTATGTAACTTTAAAGTAGGCTTCAACTTTTTAAAGGGAAAAGGGACAAGAGATGATATCAGACAGTATATCTCTATTTGCAACTTTAAGCTTGGCATGTTATAGTTTGAAAAATATGATTGTAAAACATATATCGTGAGTCGAATGGTGAACTGGTTAGTTGAGAACTAAGAAAACAAAGAACCACTAAATTCACCCATTGTCACCAGTTGGGTCTCAGTTTAGTTCTTCGGGTTTGTCGGCCCAGGCTCATTTTTGCACTCCCTAAGTAAAATGAAGCCAGGTATAGTCAACAGCCGATTTACGCATTTCAAACATTTTAACGTCACGTGGGTAAGCATCTAAAATGCATGAGCTTGTAATCAACGATAGATTTATTCATTTCATACATGAACCAAATAAGACATAAGATTATAAGGTATTATCAACATTAGGTAAGCTAGATAGTTTGACATGGGGAGATTGGTGTAAATACAATATAGTGTAGGAGTTTGTAGTCTTTAGCCTCCCGGTTTTCGGGTCGGCTTGGTTCGGTTTTAATGAAATATACCTTTCAAAAAAAAATCAACATTATATCATATGCAAGAGAATCAATAAATGTTGATCCTAGTATTAACATTCCAAAACCCGGAGTTCATACACCGATACAACACGAAAAAAGGTATGTACAAAAAGGTTTCAAGAGAGCACGAGACCTTAACGCCAACAAAAACAACAATTTAATACAGTTGTTGACAGATGCCTCTCAAAGAACAACAAAAGAAACCGAACAAGTCTAAATACCAGCTAGTGCCGTTTATGATATAAACATCACCAGTTAAATATCTTTTGATATTTACCATAATTTGCAGTTTTTGTGAACATATGCGCTACTAGGGTTCTTCAAGGTTTCCCGACTCCTTTATTTGTGTAGCAAGCCCAGTGCCTTTGCAAACTGGGCAAGTGTTTTTCACCACTAGCCATTTCTCGATACAGTCTACATGGTACTCATGACGGCAATCCAGCATGCCAATCTTTTCTTGATCATTGTAGTCCATCTAAGAAACCCAAACCATCGTTGAAAAATCAGTTACCCAACAACCAAATTTTATGTATAGATAATTTAAGAAAATGCATTTGAGGTTCAGTCAACTATGAGTTCTAAGCAAATACGATTAACGAGTGCTCTATGTTAAATTCAAAAACTTGCTAGATAAATCTTAAAAAAAGCGTTTGACTTTCAATGCTGATAAAACAGAAGAATCTTGAGTGTAAATTGACATTATTAATTGCAATATCTGACATCTATTACTCTTACATTCTTTCCAATAGATTTTCAGCAAAATCTCTTTTTCAAGGACATTGAAACGACGGCTTATTTGGTCGGTTCCACCTTCATTTCCAACAAATTTTAAAGAGGTGACAAAACAGACCGGTCGAGCAGGTTGGGTAATTGGTTGAAACAAGGGTATTCTTTTTTTGTAAAGTCAAAAACAGGTATATTCTACGTGTCAAAAGGTCAAGTGTATTCATAGAATAAGAAAAGTGTCAAATAGGATTACCTATACACTCCGCATTTCAATAACAAGATAAATTCTTGATCAAAATGAATTAGGAGGTTTTAGGCATTAGAAATAAACTTTGGGCAACTTTCAAACCGTGTTCGACCCATTTCTCTATTAGCTAACCTTTCTAATAATTCCCGTTAGACCAATTAGGTATGAAACATAACCCGACCCATTCATAACTAACTAAGTACAAATTGCCACATCAATATGTTCCGTGACGGGTTCGGGTTGACCGCAAACAATTTTTTCCTGAAATATTTAAATTTTTCAGACATCTAATTTGTCAAATATGATTGCACAGTTGTACCATTTCAATAACAATCTAACTTTTATTAGATAAAATAAATAAGGGGGTTTTCGACGTCAGATATACACTTTGTCTACTTTTAACGTGTGATATATTATGTTTTTAGCCAGATTTTCTTACATTCCCTACTTCCCATATGACCTATTGAGGATAAAACATGACCCAAAATTTATCCTTTTAAAAGTAAATGGGTCGAAATTGCCACTGGATTTTAGGTATTCTTGTGATGGCGGGATCCATCATATTTAGCTTCCAATATCTAGTAAACTGTTCACATTCTATGAGGCAACGAAACTAAACATTTTCACAAGATTTTTAAAAAGTTACAACTAATTACTAATCAAAATTGGTCGTACTAAGGAAATACCTGACAGATTGTGCAGAAATTGAGTTCTTGATCAGTAGATGACACTTCTCCCGGATGAGAACATGCTTTGAACGAGGTAAATATTCTTGTTTTTAGACCAGCTCGAATGAAATCATCAGATAAAGTTGAGCCAGCATTGCCGATCTGTTCACCTAATGCAAGGAGCTCCTGCATAGAGTATAAAGATAGAAACTTTACGCCTTTTTTCAATAATCGACTAAAAAAGAAACGCAATCAAAATGCTACACGTTCTTTCTACAACTTGCCTCATAAGACATGTGATCTATGTCCAACCGCATATCCCTATGATGATCGACTCTATGTCCATATGTACCAAAATCGAGCATAGCAACTCCCTACATATGTAAAATCATACACGAATTGTTGTAAGCAACATATCATAAACGAGTTTGATTTGCATGATATGTAAAGAGAATATTACATCTTCAGGGAGAACTCTTAGATGTGGAAATCCATGGTGCCTCGAAGTTGGCTCAATCATCAATTCTTGACCATGAGGCTGAAGAACCCTAACACTTATTGGTGGTGCAGGACGCACAAACCTAGGCATTGGTGGCAGTTGTGGTATAGGTGGCGGTGGATGCACAAAAGTTACCAGAGCTCCATTTGCATATCCTGATATAAGATAAGATAACATAAAAAAAGAAATAGAATAAATACTATGCAGGCCGATTAGGAAGATGATTTATTAACTATTAATTACCTTGCATAATGGGTATTCCAGGACCAATGCCGCAAAACTGCTGATCCAACCAAGGGCCTGGCACAACTTGAATGGGTTGTCCTTGCACACCATGGCTCATTGGCATGAACTGTACCCCAGAATTAAGATCAATAGCTCCATCAGTTCTGTTCCTCGCACCTCTATGGTGCCCAGGTCCCATGACCATAGGGACAACATCGAGCCCTCTATGGTCAGGAACTATAAAAGCACTCGAGCCAGGTGCAGGGTAAGAATACTGAAAGTTGACATGAAACCCTTCAGCCACCTTCCCCTTAAATGCACCATGGACTCCATCCATGATGTTGTTAGGATACGTTAGTTGGTTATGCAGTCCGGGATTGACTGGCAGTGGGACCAACCTGGGCCCAGATGGAGCTGCCATAAATGTGATTCCGGATGGTATATGTCCTTGACCATAACGAATTAAACAAGGTTCGGGTTGAAGATGAGCTTGTTCTATTTCAGTAGCGATCATCGGACCGGTGAACACTATGTTCCTTTGCCTCATTTTGAACGATAAGTTGCAAATATAACCTGATAATGAGGAAATAGCACACATAAAAAGTACACAAAAACGTGAGGATAATGCAGAAAACATACAATTTGATTATACATTCCAACACCATCTATAAACTCTATCCCTATTACATGATTATGCAACAACGTGACAATTGAACTTTAGTACTCATTAAAGATTATCCATTTAGATATGCAATTCACGTGATTATTCATAAAGAAGCTCATGAATTCAGCAATATCTGAATAACTCCTATAATAACTCCTTATTAAAGATCAAACAAAAAATCCAAAAGCTTCAATCTAAAGCTCAATATTCGACCAAATGAGTTGCACTTTTCATTGTTACAACCATTTCTACATTTTAATTTCCAACAAAACCAACAAAATATCTAATACTAACGCTTTCGCACAATCAGTAACATCATTTCTCTTCATTCTTTAATGGTACGGACAAACACATCAACACGAACCATTCAATATCAAAAAACTAAAGTTACCATGCCAAAATTTCATTCAACTTTTATCAAACATTGATCACATTGGCCTAAATGTTCACATAAAAATTCAAACTTCAATCTCACAACCAACCTTTAACCAAACAATTACCTTTTTTTTTTCATGTTTAGAAATAAACTTTATATAAAAAAAAACACCAAGATTATACCTTTATATAAAAACACCAAGATTATACCTTGATATAAAAATACCAAGATTATACCTTGTTATCATTAACAAACACCAAGAACTTGAATTGAGTTAATTTATAACCCCTTCAACCAAAAAAGCCCTGAAAAATTAAAAACCATCATTTTAATTACAATCAATTATAATTGCTTTATAAATTGACTATGAAAAGAGATAGATGATATACCTAACGAGGGTTGATTGAAGAGGTGGGATCTGAATTTGTTATGTTTCTTTTCAGGGAGATGTTACAAATTTCATACAATCAAAATATGTTTCTCCTGTTTTACCGTTAACTGCAAATTTCTTTTTCTTGTTTTTTTCCTTAATTTCTACAAATAGAACAAGGGCCCGTTTGGTTCGGCGGAATCCTAAAGGATTCTGGTGGAATTGGAATCCAATTCCAATTCATAACGTGTTTGGTTGAAAATTTTAAAAATTTGGAATCTGAATTCCATTCCTTACTGTGTTTGGTTGGCAAACTAATTGAATGAAATTCCTTCAAAATCCCATATATTTGGAATTCAACATTCCATGGCAATATGAGAAGGATTGTTTATAATTCCATGGAATTCATATTATCTTTATTTATTATTATTATTATTATTATTATTATTATTATTTATTTTATTTTTATTTTTTATTTTTTAATATTATTTTTTTAAATTTTTAATTTTTTGTTTATTTATTTATTTTTTATTTTTATTTATTATTTTTTATTATTTTTTATTTTATTATTATTATTATTATTATTTTATTATTATTATAAACGATCATTTAATTATTATTGTTATTATTATTATTTTTTATAAACAACTATGTTATTAAGATTTAAAAATTATTATTTATTTAAAATTGAATATAAATTATTATTTATTTAAAATTTTATATTTTTATTATATTTAAAAATTATTATTTTTTAAAATTAAATATAATTTATTTATAGCTTACTTTTTTAATTTATACTTTAAAAAATACAATTGTATTTTATATAAAAAATTATTTATTTAATATATTAGTTTATATAATATTATTTAAGAAATTATTATTATAATTTGATAAGTAATTTATTTATTAAATAATATTTAGTTTATTAATCTTAAACTAAAATTAAATTTTAAATATTTTAATATAATTGTTTTTTCTCATTTCATTCTTCCAACCAAACATGCGATAGTATTTACAGATTTCAATTCCGTCAGATTTTAAATCCTTAGAATTTCAATTTCTAACATTCCATTCCTTCACATTCCAATTCCTTAAACAGATTCTAATTCCGTCAAAAACATTCTGCGAACCAAACGAGCCCTAAGGGTAGTACCTTTTCTTTCTTCAGTTTCTTGTGTGGTTTATTTACCATTTAAAATAGGGGTCAATTGCATATATACCCACTAAAACTTGCATATTTGCATATATACCCAAAACATGCTTAAAATGCATTGTATATCATGCAAAAAAAACTTGTATTATGGGGAAATATGCAAGTTTTTAAGTTTTAGTGGGTATATATGCAATTCTCCCTTAAAATAGAACTCAGTCAATTCTATCCATGTGTAAAATACGATTTTAAAAGAAATTATATAGTAAGGATACTTTTATCTTAATTAAACCAATTTTAAATTTTTTAATAATGACCTCAAGTAAAGTGTCACACCCTACAAAGCGAAAACACGAGGTGCAGCAGCTCAAATATATCACGTAAGACTAAACATGATTTAAAAGAAAACATCGTATATTACCATAAGAGTTTCAAAATACGTTTAAACACAAGTTCCCAACGATAACATTCATTTTTAAACATAATACAACATTTGCAAAAGAGTGTCCATGCAATGCATCTGTAAAAAAATTTCGCTTACTGCTGATCACCTGAAAAACATGTCAAAATGGGTCAATTATGAAAATAGTTTGTGAGTTCTCTTCTTTTTAAGAATGCAAACATTTTAGTAAAATGTTATCAAGGTAAAATAATATCTATCATACTGTCACGAGCCCATCTCATACTAGGCTCGTAACAAATTAATTTAAGAGAAAATGATATCAATTGGTTGTCAAAGATGCAAAAAGGTCCGTTTTGTATACAACTTGTTTATGCATTGAGAGGCCACTACTTAAACTGGTTCAGCCGAGAACTTGCCCCTATACGCAACATGCTCTAGCCTAGCATGGAAAGTTGATACTATGCACTCCGGCTAGTGGGAGTGAGGGGATAGCCCCACCCCTAATAGCGTTATCCATAGATATTCACGTCTCATAAATGACTTAATAACTAGTAATAAGAAAGGGAACTTTCACGATTGTTCTCAAGCATCAAACATAAGCATACATATCAGTTTGCATAAAATAACATAGCACAAGTCAGTAAGTTAAGTCATTTTAGTAAATTTGTAAATTCATAAACGCACAACCAATTCAGTTTGAGTAATCGTAACATGCTTTACACCCCAAAATGAGTAAATCAGTAAAACGGGGCTGTGAAAACTCACCTTAGGAAGTAAGGCATGAGTACAAGAGCGAGTACAATGAGTATCACTAAGCAACCCTCGAACGTAGACCTCCCTAGACGCGACCTAAAGCAAGTAAAAATACTTATTAAATTCTAAATGATATGCTCAGACAAAATGAACAACAACTAGCTAGGTCACTCATTTTGACTCGTCAAAATACGTTACTTATACCAAAAACGTACAATTTCACAAAAACTCTTGCACACCCTTCGTGTCTACCGACAAACCTCAATATCACAATGACTAGGATAATAATCCTTCACTTTAGTAGCAAAATGGCGTGGTATAGGGCATTTTAGCTACTTATAAACGAAAATATCACCCAAAACTACTAATTAACACTGGACAAAATAATCAAAATCTGGCCAGATTTTAAGGTAACTTGAGCGTGACTTTTGCATGCCTTAACAAAACATTTAGACTTAGCTTTTATAGCAAAAGTGTATTTACTTTCTTAGGAAGATTTTGGCATAAAAACCATAACTTTATAATAAGTTTAAGTCCAACAAAAGAAATTTACAAGACAAACAACCCTAGAAAACAAAGTTGTTTGCACTCTTGACTTGTAACAAATGTTTGGAAGACCAAAATTTTGAGTCTTTAGCTAAGACCATCTGGACTTGAAAACTAACTCATAAAACAAAGTTCTAGAAGTAGAACTAATAATTTTTACTATGTTTTGAGTAAGATATGACCATGTAAAGTTTGTTCAAATATGTCTATTTTACAACATGTTTTGTGATGAATGTTTGGGGATTCAAAATTTTTATTCATCAAACAAGACCACTTGGATTTAAAAGTTAACTCACAAAATAAAATCCCATAAGTTCAATCAATGATTTTACTACAAATTGAGAAATTTATGGCCATGTAAAGTTGGGTCAAGAAAACTGCCTAGAAATGACAGATTTACAACTTATCTTGTAACTACAGTTTGGACTACCAAAACTCAAAATATTTGCATATAACCACTTGGGTTTGAAAGACAACTCAGAAATCTAGATCTCAATATAAAGAACAAGACTTGAGATGATGTAATGGCTTTCCAGAGTTGACCATATTTTCTGGACATAATCTGTCCCCAGACCTTTACTCATCCACAAGCATTATTCTTTAATCAAAAACAAGAAATCGAAACAAACAAGACTCTAAATTATTTTAACAGCCTTTTAAGGGTGTTTTCAAAGATGTAAAAAAAACTCAAGTAAATCAAAAACTCTTTTAACAAGCATGTTTGAAAAGACTAAATCTAGCAAACCTAGGGGTTTTAGTACAAGTTTTAACAACAGGTATTTTTATATCAAATAACTAAATTTTATACTTTAATTTTATGATTTTTGAGGCTATGATATTGAGGTTCTTGATGAAGTTAAGCAAGGTTCTTGGTGGAGAAGTAATTGGTTAAAGTGGTAGAGAATAGTTAGGGTTTTGCGGAGATGCGTCATCCTTAAGTTGTGTTTCATTTAAGGACGCGTCATAGGGGAAGAACGTGAAAGAATAAGTTTGCAAATAACAACGTCTTTCATAACTGGTACTCATAGAAATGAAGATGGATCATATTGGTGCATACTAAACGGAACACGTAAGTTGGTAATGAGAAAAGAGAGACGAAATGAAAGGGAAATGAAGAGGAAATGAGAATATGGCAATATTCTCATAGTGGGGTAAAACGATAATTATCTATGGTGTGTATATTTATCTGAGATAAATATAAGTATAAAAGGCAAAACCACAATCCTTAAGGAATGTGGTATTCGGCCAACAACCGAGGGGGGGGAGGAGTTTGACACCATGTCAAACTTGTATTACTTAATAGTTAATATTATGGACTTTTAGTGCAATAGAAAAGTTTTTGTATCCCTATAAATACAAAGGATCTAAACTAGAAATCATAACAATCCTCTAAATCCTAACTCTCTCTCTCTCTCTCTCTCTCTCTCTCTCTTCGTTTGATCGACTAATAACATCAAATAACATATATTTACTATAAATATCTCATGATTATTGCTTTTTTTATAGCATATATATGTTATTTGGTACTTAATTGCTATCTATTTGGTTATAGAATTAAATATAGAGTTATGGAGCAACTATCGTGGGAAAGATTGGAAAACGCCATAAAAGAAGCCAAAAAGAGAAAAAGTACAAGTTTTGGTCAGAGCATATGCCGTATACCCCATTTATTGTATACGGCGTATACATATTTACTTCGAAGAAAAATGCTAAGTGTTGAAGACCATACGGCGTATACCTAATTCCATGTATACGCCATATCAGCCTAAAGATTGGTGACGTACAAAGTTCTTACAAGGCGTATACATCGTATACCATCTGAAGTGTATATGTCGTATACACAGATGGGCTTGGGCTTTTTAAATGCCGGTTTTCATCACACATTAGGTCATGTTTTCATACCCTAATCTTAGAGGACGAATTCAGAGGCACCAACACGAGTTCTAGGGCTCATAACATCGAGAGATCAAAGAATCACACATCATAAATATTTGTTTACTTTGGTTTGATCATTATGACATTGTTTAATTTATCAAATCCGATTTATCTTTATTTATTTCTTATAAATGAAGGCTAAGCCTCTCAGTGCTTGCCTAGTTGTTATTTGATTAATGGCATGTTTGTTACGTTCATTCTAGCTTTGTTTTAGATCATTTATATGTGTGTATAGACTTACGTCCTTCCATTTACCACGTCTACGTGTATATAGTAATTTATTAGTAGGTGACCATCTCAAAATATAATTACTTGAATCATTAAAATACCTGGCAAGTAGCCTTCGGTGGTAATGACCATAACCATTGGCCTAAGGACATTAAAAGTGGTAGATAATAGGGTTTAAAATTTAGTGAATGATAATTAGGCAGATTACTAAGTAATTAAGTGCTTGGCAAACACATATTAAACATTATTATATAGATTTTTTGAGAAGCTTAATGCTTAGACGATAAATGGGATGCGACCTTGGCCATCGGCGTATGCAGTTATAAGAAGAAGCATGTAGGGAGTGTCGACCATGTCATACCTACACTACCTAAGACTCACGAGAACTTAGCTAGATGAACATTGCACATACATTTATGTCATTGATAGGATAGATGATTATCAAGGCAAGCATTTCCTTTATCTATTGATTATCTCGTTAATTTACTTTCCGTATTATTTACTTATCGTTTTTTTAGTTATTTTACTATTAAATATCGTGTGAATTTAAAGCACGTTCTTTTTATTAGTTTAATTTACTTAATTACAGTTCAAGTACCCTCGCTCCAGCGAATGACCCGATCTTACCGAGTCTATACTACACAAGAACAGGTACACTTTTGGAGAGTGTTGGTGAAGTCTCAACTAGATTCGGTATATAAATATTAATACTAGATTTCACACATCATTGAATGAACCAAGGGTCGAAACCCTGTTGGTTCGAATCCCTAATCGAGCTAAGTTGATTCTCAAGTCGACTAAACTCTTAATCAACATGTTACCCGATTTCACACTCTCCAACTTGCATAGGTTCGTAGCCCTAGTTCTACATGTATAGTACCGGTGGATATCTGACGCAGCTCATGTGGAAATTCTTCTTCCCAAGAAACCCTAATCGATTGTTTGAAGCATCAAGATCAAGAAGAAGATGATTCCATGCAAGTCAAGAAGGTCTAGGAGCTTACGTTACTGGAGGATCAAGTAAGTAATTCCTAAACTCCCTTTATACGTGTTAGTTGAGGTTATACCTCTGATTAGGAGATCTATCTATCAAGGGTTTGGTTTGCATAGCCTTTATGTTTTTATTTTCCATTGTGCATGTTTTATAGGCCACTCGGGTGACCACCAATACCATATAGTGGTAACAAAGCCAACCTAATCATATATAGCCTAGCTAGGGTTCTTAGTAATTGTTACTGGTATCATAAAAATTGAATCTTCAAAATTTTTTTTATGTTTTTGTTTGGTCTATTTATGCATATTAGGGTTTTAGGGTTTTTACTTGTTGTTGACAACTAGGATTTAATCACTTTTGTGATTGAATTAGGGTTTATGTGTTTGGATCACATAGGTTCGATCCATTAGCATTTTCCTAAACCTTAAAGAAGTCAACTTTATGAGGATACTAATGATAATCAAATAAAATCGTGTATCATGTATGGTTGAAGCATCATTAAATTGTTCGGTGTACCCCAAATCCTTATCTTCAACCTACCAAAGAAGTAAATATCAATAGTAAGTCCTAGTGACTTAGTTAGTATACATAGTTATAACGTAACACATGCATGCTAAGTTAAGGATGCTACGTGACCAATATTTAATTGGGCCCTTTTCTAGAATCTACTAATAAACTGTACTAAAACAACTTCTAGACTTAACAAAAGAGTGTTCCAAAAAGAACTAGAGCTAAAACAATAGGAAGACTAGTTGCACGATCTAGGTCACCTAGTAGTGATAAGATGCCTAGTACTTGCCTTAAGTGGAAAGCAACTGGCAGAATGTTTATACTCCAGAAAGGTATATGGACCCAAATTAAAATTGAGCCCATAGAAACTTTCTATGAGTGTGATCAGAATTTTACTTCTAACCCCAAGGAACCTAAATCAAAACGGTTTCCAAAGACAAAATCTTCTGTTCTTCGCAGGTTATCGAAATATGTCTTTGGATCTTCAACTCGGGTTGCTCCAAGCACATGACCGGGAATTTGAAACCGCTGATCAATATTGTCTGGAAGTTCATGGGAACTATACGCTTTGGAAATGATCATGTAGAAGCTATTCTAGGTTATGGAGATCTTCTTTTTATTTAATCACTCGAGTTTACTACGTCAAAGGATTGGGACACAACTTGTTTCAGTCATGCAATTTTGTGATGCAGATTTAGAGGTGGCATTTAGGAGAAATACATGCTTCATTCGGAATTTGGAAGGCGATGACCTCTTAATTGGGAATCGCGGAACCAACCTATATGATATCGATATTAATCAAATGGCCTCTACATCACCAATTTTTCTTATGACAAGAGTATCTGGAACAAAGTACTGGTTGTGGCATAGAAGATTATCTCATCTAAATTTTGACACCATCAAAAAACTTACTAAAGACAACATCGCCACTGGACTTTCTAAGTGAAAATACACCAAGGATCACTTATGTCCATCTTGCAAACAAGGCAAAAGAAAAAAGGCATCATATAAACCCAAACCCGTACCCAGTTCAGAAGCAAAGTTACATTTGTTGCACATGGACTTATGTAGCCCAATGAGAGTTGAAAGCATTAATGGGAAAAGTATATTCTTGTTATCGTCGATGACTATTCAAGATATACATGGGTTAAGTTTCTGAGATTAAAAGACGAAGCACCAGGCATCATCATCACCTTTTTAAAACGTATTCAAGTCCTTTTACAAGCTCCGGTCAGAGTTGTAAGAACGGACAACGGCACATAATTTACAAATCAGGAGTTGAGAACTTATTTTGAAGATGTTGGAATCACACATTAAACATCAGTGGTTAGAACTTCACAGCATAATGGGGTAGTTGAAAGAAGAAATTGCACTCTTGTGGAAGCTGCTCGCACTATGCTAATTTATTCTAGTGCACCATTATTTTTATGGGCTAATGATGCAGCCACTTCTTGTTTCACTCAGAACCGATCCCTAATCCACCCAAGATTCAATAAAACCCCCTATGAACTTGTGAACAGTAGAAAACCTGATATCTCTTATCGTCACGTGTTTGTCGCTTTGTGCTATCCGACGATTGATAGAGAAGATCTAGGAAAGCTGAAATCTAAAGGTGATATTGGGATCTTTATTGGTTATTCAGAAAACTCGAGGGCTTTCTGGGTGTATAATCGAAGAACTAAGAGGATCATGGAAATGATGAATGTGTAGTTTGATGAGATTTCACAGATGGCTTCTGAGAGACTTGCTCTAGAACCCGCGCTTAACCTGATAGCTTCTAATCAACTCAGATTAGGACCCGCACTAAGCCTGTAGACTCTTGGACACATCAGTTCAGGACTCGTACCTCAAGTAGCTCCATCAACAACCATTGAGAAACCTTTAGAACAAGAAATGGAGAACTTCTTTGAGTTAATGTTTGATGAATACTATGGTGGAGCTTCGATAAATGCATCACAACATCATTCCGCTGCACCCGCTCAAACCCATCAACTACCACCACCAACACAAGATGTATCTACTACCATCAAAGCTGAAGCACCAACTACAACAACCTCATCTACATCAACTCATGAAACTCCAAGTTATGAAGACATTCTACCAAGAGTTGATGGGCAAAACCATAACACACCATTTCAAGAAAAACCAACACAGAACCAAAACGATGTTGCGTTAGAAGAAGAAGTTTTGGAAAAACCCTTTTGCCACGGAATCTACTGAATCATCTTCAAGGTTACAAGAACCATCTAACTCGCATATGTTAAATCCACGGTATCCTTCTATAGTCAAGTGGACAAAAGACCATCCAATTGAACAAATTATTGGTGAACCTTCAAGGCTAATTCATATGAGAAAACAACTCGCCACAGACTCTGATTTGTGCATTTAAATTTTCTCCATAAGCACTAAAGAACCAAAGAACATTCGAGAGGCAATGGCAAAAAACGCATGGATAGAAGCGATGCAGGAGGAACTTCTTCAATACCATCTACATGATAGTTGGGAATTAGTTGTAAGACCAATTGACAAACACGTCATTGATCTTAAATGGATCTGAAAGAACAAATTGGATGAAGAAATGACTGTAATTCGCAACAAGGCTCATCTCGTAGCTAAAGGATACAAACAGGAAGAAGGGATAGACTTCGAAGAATCATTCACACCGGTAGCAAGACTTGAAGCTGTCAGGATTTTCTTAGCCTATGCAGCTTACAAAAACATCACAATATATCAGATGGGCATCAAGACTGCGTTCTTGAATAAAACCCTTAAAGAAGAAGTGTATGTGAGTCAGCCAGAAGGCTTCGTTGACATGGCACATCCAGACTATGTCTATAAGCTAAAGAAGGCCATCTATGGTCTAAAGCAAGCTCCGAGAGCGTGGTATGATGAATTATCTACTTTCCTTATTAAAAAAGATTCACTAAACGAACTGTTGATCCTACTTTTTTTACTCGAAAATACAAAGATGACATCTTGATTATTCATTTATGTGGATGACATCATATTTAGGTCCACTAATCCAAATCTTTCAAAACATTTTGAAAATCTCATGAAAAGCAATTTTGAGATTTACATAATGGGGGAACTAAAATTCTTTGTTGGTTTAAAAATACACTAGTTTCCTCGTGGCATCTTCATTAATCAAGCTAAATATACAATTGAGATTTTGAGAAAACATGGTATGGACAATTGTGATTTTGTTGGTACACCAGTGGTCACCTTTCCAAAAATTAGATCTGATTTATTTGGGAAACTCATTGATCTGAAGAAATATCGGAGCATGATCGGTTCTCTCATGTACCTTACTGCTAGTAGACCTGATATTCAATTTGTTGTTTGCTTATTAGCACGGTTTCAGGCAAAGCCTACCGGACTTCACCTCCAAGAGGTTAAACAGATCTTTTGGTATCCGAAGGAATCCGGATTTGATCTAATAGCTTTTTCAGATGCAGATCACGCACGTGATCAAGTTACATAAAAAAGTACATTAGGTGGAGCACAATTTTTTGGTGAGAAGCTAGTAAGCTGGTCTTCAAAGAAACAAGATTGTAATGCACTATCAACCGCTGACGCCGAGTATGTATCTCTATCTACATGTTGTGCCCAAGTTCTTTGAATGAGGACACAACTCACATATTATGTATTATGAAGTGCCATAGCCATCTCGTGCAACCCGATACATCACTCGAAGACCAAGCATATTAGAGTCCGCTATCACTTCATCAAAGAGCACATAGAAGAGGGTATCATTGAATTATTTTTCATGAAGACAGATTACCAATTCGCTGATCCATTTACGAAAGCCCTTCCTAAAGAAAGGTTTCATGATTTAGTTCGACGAATTGGAATGCGAAGCCTAACTCCTAAAGAGCTAGAACATCTTCTCGAATCTTCTTGAAAATGATTTCAAAAAGCTTCACTATAAATACTTTTGAAAATAAAAAACAAATAAAAAATTTGAAAAACAAACAAAAACAAATACAAAAAATATTTAAAATTTTCAAAAACCCAAAAAGATTAGAAAATTTCAAAAATTCAAAAACAATATAAAATAAAAAATCAAAAAATATTCTTTTCACGACATGTCTCTCGTATAATCGATATTCTGTACGTTTCTAGAAATGTCATTCAACAATAATACGGACATGTACAAATTCTTGAGTGAGAGTTAAGTAAAATGTTTTCTAAAACATGTCGTTTCTAAAATTTTCTTCAAAAAATGGCTTTCGTATACTTCAGTACGAAACCCGAACTTCAGATGATGACTTTTGACTTTTCTAGATTAGAACTCGTGCCTTTCAAAAATAAATATCTAGTGTACGCTTCAGTGCACTACATTTAAATCTGGTGAGAAATCATCATCATCTTGAGCACCTTTTTTTTCAAGATTTTTTGAAAGATTTTTTTAAAAATCTTTCAAAATACTTTGTGGTCAAAATAACTCCCTCCAAACCCTTAATTGATTTTAAACTTTATGTTAGGATTTAGAAAATCCGGTAGTTAAAAACTCGGTCACCTCAAGTATATGTATTCGTTAGAAAGCTCATAGTCGTAGTCATTTAGTGATATTTAGTAATTAGTTATGTAACACCGTGGAGGACGGACGAGTCTTTACCCACTGTATGCCTGATCCACAGCCCGTAGGAGGCGTTTCATGTAAGAACCTATAAATACCCTTTGCCTAGCGAGGCAAAGGGTTGGAGCTTTCATAATACATTTTTCTTTGTCTCACTAAAGTTCCTAACTCTCTTCCACTTTCTCTCTCTAGAACTACAAACCATTCGACCCTATTTGTGCTTGTTTGTGTGATTGTGAAAACCAATATGTGACAATTGGTATCAAGAGCCATGGTTTGATCATCTATCTTTCATGTTCTTAGATTTCTAGTGGTTTTCATAGGTTTTTGGGTTTGAATGAGTTTTGAGTAGTTCTCATCATTTGGATCATTTGTAGTGTTAAAGTTTGAATTTTGATAGAACTTTTGTGTTTAGAATCATAATAAGTGTTTAGGTTTTGGTTTGGAAGGCTTGAATCATCGTGGTTAGACTGTTTTTGGATTGAAAAGTTTAGTTTTTGAAAGTTTCTTTGAAGCGGTTTATCCCTCGGAGTGGCTTTCCTTGAAGCGGTTTGATCAGCTGATTAAGCGGTTTGTCTCTCGGGTTAAGAATCTTTGAAGAGGTTTGTCATATTTTGTGAAGCGGTTTGTCAAATAAGCGGTTTGTGGGTTGAGACAAAGAGACAAGAAAGGACAAAGTAGTGGAAGTAGTGGATGTACTTGTGTTCCCCTGCGGTTTGAGTGATAAGCGGTTTGTCACTTTAAGCGGTTTGTGTGTTAAGCGGTTTGTCTGTTCAGCGGTTTGTCACTTTAAGCGGTTTGTCAATTAAGTGATTTGACACTTAAGCGACTTGTCACTTAAGCGGTTTGTCAATTAAGCGGTTTGACACTTAAGCGTTTTGACTCTTATGCGATTTGACAGGTAAGCGATTTGTGTAGGAAGCGATTTGACTAAAGCGGTTTGTCAGGTGTGCGATTTGTCTTTTGAGACTTGTCATTTCTTCGTGATATGTTTTATGGTTTTCTCTTGATTTAGTAAAATCCCGTGAAAGAATCTATTTCCCTGTTTAATCAAAGAGTTGTAAAATCCCGTGGAATTAGTAATCATGTCTACAATCACTTCTTCCGTTGCTGATGACGTTCAAGCAGCAGGATCCGATACTCATCCTCCCATGCTTGATAGAACCGATTATGACTCTTGGGCTCAAAGAATCAGATTGTACTGCTTAGGAAAGGAGAATGGGGTTAACATCCTTAAGTCTATAGATGAAGGACCATTTCAAATTGGAATGACTAGGGACATTCTCGAAACTAGAACTGATGGAAATGTTACATTAGGGTTGGATAGACTAAGAATGTATGATGAGCTTGATGATAAGGAAAAGAAGAGATATGATGCTGACATTAGAGCCTCAAACATCATACTTCATAGTTTACCAAAGGACATTTACAAGCTGATCAATCACAACACTGAAGCCAAGTATGTCTAGGATAATGTCAAGATGCTTCTCTCTGGTTCTGAACTAACTAAGGAAGATAGAGAATCTCAGTTGTATGATGACTTTGAGAACTTAAAATGAATCCAGGAGAAAGTGTTACTGAATATTATGTGAGATTCCACAAGCTTGTGAATGATATGAGGAATATCAAGATGACAATGCCAAATATCCAGCTCAATTCAAAGTTTATGAACAACATGAATCCCGAATGGCACAAATTTGTCACTGCATTCAAACTAAACAAAGGATTGAGGAACACCAATTACGAGCAATTGTATGCTTATTTGCTTCAACATGAGAAGCATGCTGCATTTGAACGAATGATCATGGAAAAGTTCAATACCAATGCTGGAGATGCAAGTTCTTCTAATGATTCTACTGCATTCTACACAAATGTGGGAATAACTACCAAAGCATCACAAGTTATACCTATTGGGGATGGTAATCACAAACTTATTCCAGATCTAGGATATAAGCATTCAGACTCATTCATGGAACATCTTGTCAATCAACTAGCTCTAATGGTTAAGCAAAACCTGAACCTTACTCCCCACTCCAACGATCATCTCAGAACTGCATCTAACCTACACAATCATGCTACCGTTAAAGATGGAAGGGTAGTAGTGCAAAATGTGCAAGGAAGGCAGAATGCTTGTCTACCACATAATGAGCAAGGAAATGTTGGGGTTGGAGCTGGTTATGGGAATGCAGGAGTAGGTGCAGGTTATGTGGGAAATCAGAATCGAGGAAGGATTGCGGCTCAAGGTCAAGGTAAGCCAATCAAGTGTTACAAATGTGGAGGGGAAGGACACATTGCTAGGAACTGCACTCAACCAAAACGTCTACAGAATGCTGAGTACTTCAGGGATAAGATGCTACTAGTGCAAGCTCAAGGCAATGGAGCAGTTTTGGATGAGGAAGAGTTGTTGTTTCTTGCTGAGGGAAATGCCAAAACTTATGATGCAGATGTGGATGAACAACTAGTGCATGGTGTGGCCCAGAACAATCCCAATGTCTTTCAAGTGGCATATTGTGATGCATTTGACTCTGATGTTGATGATGAACCAACGGCACAAACCATCTTTATGGCTAACATCACACCAATGGTCTCTCCACCTCAACAAGCCAGTCCCTCCAAGGAATCCATCATATTAGAGGTATTAAAACTATACGATGTGGTTGATGTGCAAAAGATTCACAACGAAGTACAATCAACTGAAACAATTGAATCAGATATTGAAAATATGGGTAATAGCAATGTTGTCCTATATGATCAATATGTGAAGCAAGATGAAAGTAAAATTGTACCAAGTGATGCATCTTCTGCTGTCAATGATGACTATATTTTTGATGAATACACTGCATATGTCCCTGATGTGCTCGGTTGGTGCAAGTTTTAAAAATTTATAATCACGAATTAACCGAATAACCTATTAACACATACGAGCAAGTATACTCGTCCGCAATAGCAAAGTTTGGTAAATCGAGATCGTCCCAAGGGATTTTTTGTTTGAAATAGATTTGATTAAAAAGTTTCTAACAAGAAAGCTTGTCAAGGCCTCCTCAAATAAGTGTTCTAGTGAAAATATGAATCAAGAATATAAATATATACTTGTGTGTAGTCTTATAATCAACCATAGATAGTGTTCCTAAAGGTTTGGTGTATACTCTTAGTATGATGCACAAATCATAAGCAAATGATTCCCCAACCATGGTATTTGTTTGTAAAAATCATTCTAAGAACAAAAACATTTAGGTAATCCTTTCGGTCCTTATCCCAATGATTATCCTATAAAAGTTCCATTTGTTTGCAACATGTTCTCATTCAATTTGTTCTTACGAATCTTTCGACCCTTCGTGATGAAAATGTTCCTAGTCTTGTTTTAATAAGCAAAACATGGTGGTTGTCACTCACCATATCCCCATACTAGTTTGTCACTTCACTTTTTGGAATAAAACACAAGAGAAATCCTTTCAGTCCTTTTTCTTAAAACATGTTTTATTGACAAATCAATCCAAGACTAGTATTTTTCCAACAAACTCATTTAAACAAGATCATATATACATGCATCACATTTTGAGAACACTATTATGATTAATCACATTCCAACACACAAGTATATCACAAACTACTCCATGAAAACAATCATATCTAAACACAAGTCATAACAAGGTAATTCAAACAATTCAAGAGAATAGATTTCCATAACAAAGTTCATAGAATACCTAAACTTTTGTGATTACAAGAATTAGAAATCGTGGATTGTAGCAACCACGCGCCTCCAATCACCTAGGATCACCGCACAACTTCAAATTACCAAAACAATGGACAAGAATGGTTCCCTCCTTGCTCCTGGGCGTTTTTCAGTAAATACTAAGCTTTTGGGGTTGAAATAATAAGGGTAGTATTAGTTTTGGTGTAAACTAAAACTCTTTGGTTGTGTCACACTTAGTATACAAGTATTAGGTCCTTTATATAGCCAAAGCTCTTGCTTAACTGCCCAGAAAACATTCTCTCCAAGTTAATATCAAGAAATGATCGGACTCCAATGATTATGGGGAGTTAAGGCAACAATAAATGCGATTTGTGTAATCTGCATGCGTTTAAACCAGATCGGTTAATTGGCCGACCGAATCGGTTAATGTTTTGACCAACTGCCCAGCCGGATCCGGTTGCGGGTTGCGACCGATCGGCTGGGTTTTTCTATTTTGACTTTTTCGTTGACTTTCTCCTTTACGCTTCATTCTTTGCTTACGTAGATGATTTCCAAAGCCAAACTTGATCTTTCCTTGCTGTAGATGCTTAGAAATCACTACGCTTCCATATCATTGAGTCCACAAGCTTCCAATCTCAACTTCCTTCCTTTAGAATCTTCCAAATGTGCATAAAAACTTCATTTCTTCATTATTCGCGATACCTGGCTACATATACATACACAATACGCATCTTTGCACTTTTGCAATAGTTATGAGTAAATATAGCCGAATATCATGCACAAAACTGACAATAACGCTACTAAAAACATGTTCATTTTAGACGTTATCAGTCCCTGATGATTCCATAGCCACTGAACTAAATGCCTATAAGGAACAAATTGCTATATACGAACAGCGTTCTAAGCTTGAGTTGACTACCCGTGAGCAGGAAATAGATAACCAAATGCGTACACTTATCAAAAAAAGTGTTAGGAATTAGAAAATTCCATAGTGAAGATTCGGTCACCCCAAATATTATCTAGCATAAGTTAGCTCGTAGACATATTGTTAGTTACGTTATTTGTTAGTTTATTAGTTAGTTATTAGCGTAATTTAGTTTAGTGCAACACCGTGGAGGAAGGACGGGTCTTTACCCACTGTATGCCTGATCCACAGTCCGATAGGAGGACGTTAGCTTTGTAACTATAAATACCCCGTCCATCCATGGAAGGGGTGGTGCTTCTTTGAATCTAACTTTTCATATTTTTGTACACCAAGTCTCTACCAAGAACACCCTCTCTTATCCTTTCTCTCTCTAATGGCTAACATGTATTTCCATCATCCAAGACCACCTGAATCATCAACACAATAAATATTACGATCCTACAAATGGTACCAGATCCATGGTTATTGTGCTTTGATGATTTATTGCGGTTTGAATCATGTTTGTGGCTGTTTTTGTACTATTTTTCTTGGTCGGAAAACGTTTTTTTTAGAGTATTGTGGTAAAACTGTTGGTTAAAAAGTATTGTATCCGGTTTGTTTGGTCAAATATTATTAGTCCTGGTCTTTACACTGGTCTTTGTATGTCCAAAACTGATATTAGTATTCTCATTTTTTTGAATTTTTGGTACTTTTACGTGAAGACAGATGGTCATTCTGTGGTCAAATAGGTCAAAACTGATGCAGTTATATGCTTTTTCTGGGTTTCTTATGAAGTTGGTCGGCAATCTTGCTAGCAACTTGTGGTCATTCTTCATAGCGACTTGCCTAAGTGTCCAGATACATTGTACCTTATTTTTAGCGACTTGGTGTAGCGAGTTGAGTCAATAATCTGCCTAGCGACTTGTCTTTACAAGTCGTAGCGACTTGTCATGAGTGCTAGCGACTTGACCTTGCTAGCGATTTGACTATGCTAGCGACCTGGCTCATGTCCCTAATTAAAAGGTAGCGACTTGTTTGATTTCAAGTAGCGACTTGCATGTATGCCAACTAGCGACTTGACAGAGAAAGGAAGAAGAAGATAAAGACCATGACTCACGTCTTTAGGCTTATGCCATCATCAGTCAACTAATACCATATTTCAGTCAAACAAGACCTTGACCACAACTAATACCACATACCAAAAAAAAAATAACATCGACCTCTAATAAATACAAGATCTCAGCTTTCTTTCTTTCGTGGCATTCAAAGGCAACATCAAGACCACGAGGGTCTAAAACCACGAAACTCATTCATCACAGATCTGGACTCAAACAACATATACGAAAATCTAATACATGGTGAACAATCTCAGCTTCACTTATGTTTGTGTGTGGTTATCAAAATGCTTAGACCATACAAGATCTATACACACAAGAAGATTACATCACATATCTCACTTTACATTACTTTTGTTTGTTGTTAGAAAATCAAAGCAAGATTAAAACAAGACTGTTTTATCTTGTTTTTCTTTCGGTGGAAACAATAACAAGAATCAAAGTAAAACCTACCCGTGTACGTCCGTCTCTAGCCATCCCTGTGGCCTCATCATGTGCCTCGTACCATCCCTGTGGTGAGGTCTTGATGATTATCAAAAATGGAGAGACACATTCGTTTTGATTATGCATTAAGTTGGATTGATATCTGAACTTTTGATATCTTTTTTGTGTCGACTGATTTGGAAGAGATGGAAAAATGATGGGAGGCGGATTTATTTTTGACAGATTATTTAGGGTTTGGTTGGTATGTTGGGATGATTGCTGTGAGTGAGGTGTCTCTTGTTTGAGAGATATGAGGAGGGAGGCGTGTAACATTAGGTAGGGTTTGTGAACCGTTATGTGTGTGTGATGTGTATGCTTAATACCCGTGGAATTAGGGTAGTTTATGTTCTATATTGGGTTATTAATGGGCTGATGCACCATTAACTTGAACTTGGGCCTTGCATTCGTGGACTAAGTATAAGGGATATGATGGAAGAATTAGGGAAATATTATGTCACGATTTAATAAATACGATGGAAGAATAAGGGATCAGGTGGTATTCTCCTTTAAATTTGAACATTGGATCAATGTTTAAGTGGAGATCACGTGATATATCAAGAGTTGGACTAAGTATATGTGCGACCAAATTGGTATATTGGGTATTAAATTTGAGTATTTGTTAAATGAACTAAATTTGAGTATGTGATGGATCGAATTTTTGTTACTCAATGTGTACTATTCAAAATTTGTACTCGGATTTTGAATTAGATTTGGACCAAATTGGGTATGGTGTGGATCGTGTATGATGTGTTTGTGATTGAATGGAGTTGGATTATTTGAATGGACTGGACCAGGTATTTTATCATGAGTCTTGATAATGAGATTTGTTGAAGTGATTTAACGATGTGATTTGGTATGATGCTGAGATTCGTTGTAGTATGAGGGTTGGTACTTTGGTGTATACATTTTTACGGAAGATATTATGTCACGGCTCGCACTGAAAGTTGAACAAAATTGACTACGGGGCAGTTTGTAAGATATCTCTTATTTGATGTTGAAGTAAGGTTTTCCGGGCGCGTTTACTTAGTTCATCTTCTTTCTTTCTACTCTTCCGCGAAGATGACTTGTTTGGGCATTTATAGAGGGTGATAAAGACTTGACTATTTAGTTACGTTTGTGATTCTTTCAATCTTAACCCACAACGCAGCTATCACTTCGGTGTCTCACTCAGTTGAGAATGTCAAGAGGTTTTGTACATTGGGTACACCGTTTCTTCTTCACAAGAATTTGTACAAGTTTAAGTAACAAATCTAGGGAATTTTACTTCATGATCAAGTTTGGTATATCGGGTTTACTTCACCAGAAGGTCACAACATAAGCCGACAGAATTCGTGAATGATGTGTTTGCCAAAGTGTTTATTGGATGATTGATGATATTGTTGATGTTGGGGTAAGAATCGTTGATGAACTGCTACATGTTCCCCTATAACAGATATTCACCGAAACCAAAGTTGTCATAACACATTCAAGCTGACATTGTTTACGGTTTTGTCTTGATTTTGTAAAATCCCGCGAAAGAACCTATTTCTCGGTTTAGATCATAGACTTGTAAAATCCCGTGACAATGGAAACATCCTGGGAATGGTAAAGTGCATTTCCGGATCTATCTTGCGGTTTATTCTTGGTTTTGTAAAATCCCGCGAAAGAAACTATTTCTCTGTTTAAACCATAGAATTGTAAAATCCCGTGAGGATGGAACCATCTTGGAGAAAGGAAATTGTATTTCGGGATTTTTTATGATGCTGGTGCTACGGTTTCTACTTCAAAGAAAAAGAAAAAAAAAGGTGTACTTCATGAATTGGATGTGTGTTTGGATTATCGTCATGGCAGTTTGGTTATTACAAGGTTTTACGGGGTTATGTGCATTTAACCATGGTCGGGATGAAAACCATTATCATAGTTCACTCAAAACGTCAAAGGAGGCTAGATTTGAGTTTTTTAACCAGAAGATGTGACAACGGAGTTAATTCACTATTATTTATTTGAGGTTGAAGTGAATTATCGCGGGCGAGTGTACTTAGTATCTGAAGGTATCGGGGATGGTTGGATGAAGATTCTTCAAGATCCTTGTTCGAGCTTATTATCAAAAATGAAGACTTGGAAATCTATTGTTGGGTGACCTTTACCTTTTCTTTTTACCACTTGGGGGAATTGGGCTCTTATCACCTCAAAATAACTATCATTTTAAGGAGTTACGTTAGTGCTCGTCACATTCAATTGTGGATTTTCAAGAGGTAATGTACGTCTATTACTTGATGGTTGGTTGGGTGAAGAGTATAGAGTACTTAGAGATTCAATGGAGGATGAAGTCTCGGGACCGCTCTTTGTTACATATGTGCAAGTTTAAGTCACGAGTTCGGGTTAGTTTACTGTGGTCAAATTCATCATACTAGGTTTTCTCCATCAGCTGTCACGACAAAGAGCCTACTGAATGATAATGGGGATGATTACATGTCTTGCCAAGAGAGCTGAAAAGAGAGAGATTATGATGTTTGAACACAACAGTTCAAGCCTCGTTCCTCAAAGAAAAGAAAAGTGTACGTGTTAGTGCGCATTATCTTCTGAAGAAGAGAAATCTTCTTATTATGACCATTCTGATCAACATGCTTCATGGTTTTTCCATGCGCTTCAGTCATCAAGTGAACCGGACTACTGTTGATTGTTTTCTTATTCCACTTGCTCAACTATAATGATGATGGCGAGATCATGTGCTAATTTTGCGGGGGAGAAGTGTGAAGAGACTACATTTGGATGATTTCTCTAATTTAATCAAGAATGGCATTTCCGTATGCAATTCTTGAGGGGGAGAAGAAGTGTGAATTTACTGCATGGTTGATTGGTATATGAGAATAAATGGTCAAACGGCTCCAAACTCATGTAAGAACCGAGCTTCTTCTTATCGGGTCTTCATTATATGGAGTTTCTTCTTTAGAGCCGTTGGTTGACATCTTCATACAGACTGATGAGTTTAATGACAAAGTGCTTCCAGTTGCGGGGCTGATTTCTTTGATGAACATCTTTCTGTTCTTGTTTGATTGGGAGGGATTGTAGTTAAGGAGATTTGCTACATATAAGGTATTTGGAACGCATTTTGTGAGATGAAGATGTTAACTATCTAATCCCCAACTGGACAATCTTGATGAAGGTCGAGTCTGCAGTCTGTTATACATTTTTACGCTACATGTTAGAAGACTAAAGACGAGTTGCATTTGATTATCTAAAGACTTTTCTTAATTCAAGCATTCATCATAAAGATTGTCGGTTTAGGGGAGAGTACTAATTGGGGGAGAGTGAAATGCCAAAGTTAATCCCCAATTAGACTTTCTCACACATTCTTCAGCAAGTTGATTCTCAGAAAGACTTCAAGCGATCTTCTCAACAGATTTCAAGTACATGGGCTTATAGTGTGTTGCTGATTCTGAAGTGTCAAAACCAGCAAGGGGGAAGGAGACAAGCATCTAAACGAGAGTAAACTTGATGAACTTAATTCTTCTAAGTGATTGAAGATATCCCGGGAAGACGAATGTCATGACCGCAGAGAAACTCAAGGTTTTACGGCTTTTAGTGTTATTATTCCAACTACGTGGGGGAAGTGATGTTAGAGAAAGTTTATAAAAATAAAAGAGGTACACAAGTATGACATATTCAGGGGAGATAAATGTATAACATGAGGAAGGTGTTATCAGTTATTCTTTCGGTGGGAATGTGTGTACTTCGGGTTCTTGAGCTTCATACACGATCATCAGGGACGAAAGATGTGAACATTGGGGAGGTGTTTTTCATTACCCTCATGATGTGTATTCGGGAGAGTTCTTGGATATTGGTGTACTTCGGTTCTTGAGCTTCATACACGATCATCAGGGAAGAAAGCCATTGTTTACCACAAACATTGGGGAGGTGTTTTCTTTCCGGGCATGATGTGTATTCGGGAGAGATCTTGAGCATTATTCAAAGAGACTAACTGCATCATTTCAACTACTTGGGGGAATTGTTCTCTTGACACCTTTCGGAATGGATTGCTTCAAACTTAAGTGGAAAAGGAATTTGAGATGAGGTATTCAAATGTGGGATGATACGTTGCTGTTCTTCTTGTTGATGATATAACCCCGAACGAAGAATCTAGATTTTCGTTCTTAAAAGGAGCAGCAGGATTTACGATAATGGTGTGCTTCTTCGTACACCTGGCCAAGGGAAGCTTAAAAGAAAGCTTTGAATCTGCTCAGCTAAAGGATTTTCGGTTTGAGGGGAAGCTGCCAAAGTCTCACATTCTTAAAGGTTCTATTTCTTCTTTTCAAGAGCCTCGGAAGCTTTGGTGGTGGACGTTTAAGAGATGATGATCTCTATCTTCTACAACGGGGCTGTTCGATATCCTTATCTCGATACTCGTATCATCATCTTCTTAATTTATATCATCTACTTTATCTTTGTAAATAGGTATGAAAAAGCAAAATAGAAAATTATAAAACCAACAAAAGAAAATAGAAAATTATAAAACCAACGAAAACCCATAAAAATCAGAAAATTTGAAAAATACAAAAAATATGTTTTCTCAAGACATGTCTTCTGGTATCGATAACATCTCGGTCTTAGAAATGTCATTCAATAATGGCACGGGACCATAGATGAAGTTCGAGCAGAAGGTGTAAATATTATTTTTCAAAACATGTCTCAAAATATGGCTTACGTTACGCAGATCAGAACCCCGCTTCAAATAATCGCTTGCTTATTTCGCATGAACCCGTATAAAACTATGGTTTGCTATTATTTCGATAGCAACCCGCTCTTCAAGGAAGGAAAGTGTCTGGCTAAAATAATTTTAAAAAATTTCGTGCACTTATCCAAAAAACAAAATGAGGAAAGTATGTCGAAGGACTGCTGTTCCTACACAAATGTTTTTCCGTCTAAAATTCTTCAGAAAAATATTTGTTGTTTTCACAATGGTGGAAGATGAGTTGCTTGTAAATCAATCAGTTTCAGAGATTTCGTAAACATTGAAAACTCAATCAATGACTTTAGCGCTTTTAAATTTTTCAGAAAATGAGTCATTTATTAAGGGGGAGAATGTTTTTCAAATTTATATCATCTATCGGACTTATCTAATTATCCTAAATGCTTAACTGAAAAATGTTCTTAACCTACGTTGAAGGACTAGGTGCCTAGGATATGATTGTTAGGATTAGATGATTAGAGTTTGATAGACACATAAATCCCATACCTTTATATGATCTGATTGATATGTTGAATTGACTTTTATTAGTCGATTGCTGTTTGGGTGATGTCGACCACCATATATTTGTATGTGTTTTCACTAACGTATGCAGGTATATTGGTATATAAGAATGTTCCCGATCCGGATCCCACAAATGAAGATGATTGGATGCCGAAAGGAAAGGGTAACTATATCTTGGGTTGACAAATGAAGAAACTGAGCTTAATTGGACTTCTATGGAGAGTTGGCATGGAAAAATGCAACGTAAGAGGTCTCACTGCATCAGCAGATGGTTTTCTTCATCAGCAAATGAAGAAACGGAGCTTAATTTGACCTCAGTTGGCATTAAAATGCAACGTATGAAGTCCTACAGCAACAACATAAGCTTCTCAACCACCGAACGTATCTTTGTGCAGGATACCATTTTTAAACAATTTTTCAAAATATTTAATAAAATTGTTTTGAAAATGGAAAAATATTGTTTTGAAAATATATTGGACTAAATTTTGAAAATCACCGGACTTCATTTTATCAAAACTTAAGTCACTCAATCATCGACTACGGTCATCGATTGAGGGGGAGAGTGATTTAAAATAAATTATTTTCAAACAATAATTCTTCATAAAAGTCCGGATTGTACAAAATAAGTGGTGATCTAAAGATTTAATGTTATGTCATGGTATGATTTTTTCTTTAGAATCAAGATCTTACAAAATGAAATTTTTTCGTTCTTGTTTGATTGTGAAATTGTTTTATTTTACTTAAAGATCTCTTAAAAACTATCATACCTGACACTAAAAATCTTTAATGTCGAAAAACTGGTCCTTACCAGTCATTTTTCAAAATTAAATTTTGCCACGTCTTTCCCCAAAATCTTTTAAATGATTTAAATCAATTGGGATCACAAATCTCAAAAGGTTTGAAATTTTTGATCGGGGGAGAGATCGTGATTTAAATCTCAAATCTGTTTTAATGGAATTGGTTTTAGTCCTTTATAGGCACTCCTGCCTCCATGTGCCAAACGATTTCATATACATGATGCACATGATTGAGGAGGAGGATTTATCCAAAAACAAGATGAGTATTTAAACCTGGCCACATATTCTCTCATGTTTTCTAAACCTAATTAAATCACTTGGGATCCAAAATCTCAAAGGGTTTGATATTTTTTATCAGGGGAGAATTTGTGATTTAATAATGAAATTTGATAAAAGATGATCGTTTTGATTCAAGTGTGCATACTGCTCTCTCATATGTGCTAAACGCTTTCGAATCTCAAAGCACATATTGAGGGGGAGCATTTAAAAAGAAAACAAACTTTCAAGGTACAAAGATTTATATGTTTCAACATAAAGTACATTGATTGATTTTCAAATGGTTTCTTAATGGCTTTTGTGATCGTGGATGTGCTTCAAAAAAAATCTTTCCTCTATGTGCTAAATGATTTCAAATATCCTACGCACATATTGAGGGGGAGAATTCACCAAGAAAATCAAATGGCTTTTTCTATGAAAATTGTGATCAAAGAAAATATTTCAAAGCCCTCTTGCCTCCATGTGCTAAACAATTTCTAAATCATATGCACATGTTGAGGGGGAGGTTTTCTAAATGATCAAAACTATTAAGGTACAAATTGCTTTGATCTCGTATCACAAGTACCTTGATTATTTTTCCAAATGATTTTTCAATTGGTTTCAAGAAGGAAAGAACAATACCAAAAGACCGACCAATTTACTTTATGCATGGTGATATAAGGATGGTTAGGTTAGGCATTAGTTCCCACGATCCGCCAGAACCAGTGGGATCAACCCAGGGACAATCCACTAGATAGTGTAGAGTCCTTAGGTATGATGAAAAAAGGGGAAAAATGAGAAATGGGAAGAGTGCGGACTGAGACAGAGCTAGTACTGGAATAAACCCAATAAGGTTCTAGTAATGAAGTCTTGGTAAGCACTGAAGGGGTTGAAGAATGAAAAAGAAATTAATGTGAAAAGGGTGAAAATAAATAGCCCTCCAATAATTCAACCTTAGGGCAGATATCGGGTTCAATACATATACCTTGGTGTTTACTAAGGTAACACTGGTATTGAAGACAAGACGTCATGGACCCAATGACGCATTGCACTAAACTTCCCAAGCTACTCAAGTTCCTCTTAAAAGGGCTTGTTTCATTCTCACGGGGAACCTACATAATCTATCGACTTTCTCCTAGAGATTGTTGATATTGAAGAAGGAGACCCTCTCCCTAGTCTCCGGCATAGGAACCAAATGTGCACGATTGAGTCTAGAGCCAAGAGATCATCTACAATATCTCATTAGGACACAAAAATTAATGAAGACTTGCTGTTTCACACAATGTGGAAAGTAAGTATATATTAAGAGTCCTACGCATTATCCTTGTGGTATTGCCAGAACATCCGAGTGATATATAAAATATTCACAATGAAAATGGAAATCCTTCTAGAGCCAACATCAAACAAGCTCTTGGTGGGTGACATGTGAGATCTATCCAATAGATCAAGCTTGTGACAACTGGATAGAAACGATGGGGCGATTCATTCTTGAATCAACCTTGGTCCAGGATAAGGATTGACGGATACCTTTGAAAAACCGGTCGTTGTGCTTAAAAGTTCTTTTCTATAGCACATCGACTGTGTATTAATGTTTCAAATTTAAAGGGTATTTATGATTGATAATTGATTTTCCATAAAACCTTCGTTGTATTGCAAAACTCTTTCTATTAAGCAATACATGATTGTTTTCAAATCATTTTCATGAATCAGTGAATCTCAATTAACGGTTCACTCACTTGTTGTCTTTGAGACGTTCCGGTTTGAGAACGGCTAGAACAATTCGAAACCCTGTCAAGGAGATTCTTTGGAAATATGTCTCGATCACAAAAGCATTTGTACCGATCAACGGGAACCGTGGGCGTACCTCAATTCAACGAAAGTTATCAAAGACACTTTCGTGTGTTTTATTGCTAACTATTGTTTGCAGGTACATTTGGACGGTTGGTTGTACCGATCGTAATTGAGGAGTCAATCCAAAGCCGCATGCTCACAACATCCACACATAATTGAAGAAATCATGACTGGTGCATATCTATGTAACCTGGCTCGATATTTTATTCTATGCTTCTCTTGCTACGCAAATATCTTGAACCGAAAGCTTCCGCTACTCTGATGAAAGATGTCATGATCCAAAAGTGTGAGCATGTCGGTCCAAAAGTCAAAACATCACATGAAGGCAATACAATAAAGGGTGATCCAGAGATTTACTATGGCTGATGATCTCAAAGAAAGCTCGAAGATCATCAAAGATGTGGATCAGTTCAAAGACCTCCACTTAAAGTACAAAGCATTCGGACTTTGAAGTTGCACTATTTAAGCACAAAGATTGCGGAAGTGAAGAATTAAAGTCTACGAGCTCAAGATTGAAGATAAAATAGAATGCTAGGATTCGAAATGTAAAACATGGGGTGACCTCCCTTAGGGGGGGATTGTTAGGAATTAGAAAATTCCATAGTAAAGAGTCGGTCACCCCAAATATTATCTAGCATAAGTTAGCTCGTAGACATATTGTTAGTTACGTTATTTGTTAGTTTATTAGTTAGTTATTAGCGTAGTTTAGTTTAGTGCAACACCGTGGAGGAAGGACGGGTCTTTACCCACTGTATGCCTGATCCACAGTCCGATAGGAGGACGTTATCTTTGTAACTATAAATACCCCTTCCATCCATGGAAGGGGTGGTGCTTCTTTGAATCTAACCTTTCATATTTTTGTACACCAAGTCTCTACCAAGAACACCCTCTCTTATCCTTTCTCTCTCTAATGGCTAACATGTATTTCCATCATCCAAGACCACCTGAATCATCAACACAATAAATATTACGATCCTACAAAAAGTAATTTTAAGGAAGAGATATTAAAACAAGAGTCAAATTCCTTACAAGAAAAACTTAATAAAACTGTTAAGCAAAAGCAAGAACTGCAAGAAAATGTAAAAGTGCTTAAACAGGAATTCAATGCTAAGGAAACAAAACTTTTAAATGACTTTTCCAACCTAAAAACTTTGAAAAACAAACTTGAAAACAAGTTGTACGTACAAGGAAACACCATTAAGATCAAGCCACTTGATCAATAAGCATAGAGTGTTTAGCGATGAGCACAGTACTAGTCTTGTAGAGGAACTTAATCCTGAGGTTGGTAAGAAAGCAAAAGCTGCTCAAAAGGTGATTTATTATGAAAATAAAATCCTTAAGCCTAAACAAAAGCCTACTTGTGTAGAAAGCACTGAAGAAGATAGGAAATTAGAAGATGCCTCTAGGGAGAAAGTGGATAAGAAACAAAAAAATCCTTGGTGCATAGCGTATAATATCACATTTAAAACACCTAATTATGCTAAGGAAAACTGGATTGCCTTCAATAAGTTTAGACCTCAGACTCAGTTGACCCCTAAATAAGTGTTTTGGAAGAAAGATATGGATAAGCAAAAAGCTGATGATCTTGTTGAAAAGAATCCCCGTTGTAGGAAATTGCCTCTAGCTACTGTGTATCCTCCAAATACACCTATGCATTTAGTGCCTAGAACTCTTCCCACTCAAAGCAAAACCTTAGTCAGCCTTTATGTAGTTTACCAACTATTTGTTGACTTTGAGAAAACATGTAAGAAGAGAATCACTCCAACGGGAATTACTGAAGGGGAAAGGGGTTTTGAACAAACAAAAGAATGTTACCTAACTAAGGTCATGCCCTTCTTTAAACAACTAAAAGAACAATTTGAATCTCTTCAAAAGGCCATAGATACTGAGGTTAAAGATATGAAAAGAATGTTTAATGAAATGGAAAACGAGGTCAGAGATTATGAATGTGAGCTCAAAAGTAATGAGATTGAGAGGAAGAATCTTCACATCCTAAATGATAATTTGATTTCTAGATGTATTGCTCAAGATGTGTTTTACACTGTCACAAATTATTCTATTACTGCTTCTCAATTTCATGAATTATCTATTGCTTTGAAAGTCTCCCACGATCATGTCATTGAGCTTGAGACCACGAATTCAAAATTGCATGATAAAATTGAAAGGGATGATCATGATAACATGGTCAAACAATTTTCCAAACTAGAAGTTGAATATCTTGCTTTGCAATTAAAATATCAACATCTCAAAGAAAATGTTAAAACCTCAAATGCTAAGACATCCTCGGATGCTCCTGAGTTTGATGCAGTTTTTAAATTAAACAAACGAGATGAACATATTCGGGCTCAGTGCAACACGATCAAAAGGTTGAAAGCCCAAATTTCTCAATTGAAGGGAGAAAAGAATGAAGTGACTGGCTCCCATATGCCTCCTCTTTTAGATTCTCAGATTTCTCAAAACTTTCATCTTCAAAACATCATTAATGTATTACAACATGAAAATGAGTGTTTTCTAGAAGAAAATGAAAAGGTCAAACTACATTTCAAAGAGTTATATGAATCAATTAAGGTCACTCGTGACAAGAACAATGAAAAGATAACCTCTTTGCAAAATGAAATTGAGAATCTGAAGAGTCAGGTAAAAGGGAAAATGTCAATCACCATTGGTGAGAATATTGCACCAAAGGTGCCTACTTGTACTAAATATGCTATGACTGTGAAGTATATTCCCCCTCATCTTAGAAACAATGAACTTGCATATCAAACATATTCTTCGTACCTTAAGAATAGTCTAGAATGTCTTCGTGAGATTGTTGAAGAGGATAAGATAGAGAAACCAAATAATAAATGCGATTAGGGATGCATGCTTATATGCCAAACGATCTCAGGAGCTTTTAGAATGTTTAATATCTATATGTCCTAAAACTGGTACTAGGAAAGATAGTGTCGTTATGTCGTGTTCTATGCCGAAAGTCAAGCATGTGATCTTTGATGTGCCTCCTAGAATCTCGATCCCAAAGACTTAGACCAGGAATGCAAAAGTAGTTAAACCAACTAATGTTCCCATCATTCCTTCTACTGTGTATAATCATGACACTAAGGTAAGCGGGTCAAAGCCTCCAAGCAATAAAAAGCAAGATAGGACCTTGCAAGCCAAGAGTGATCAAGGGAAGAAAGTAGAAGACCACCTTAGGAACAATAAGTTTGAGTTGAATAAGACGAATCGTGTTGATTCTAGTATTAGCTATAAGCGCATCTTTGTAATTAATTCAACTCGCTACTATTTGCAAAACATGTAATGAATGTTTGGATTCTGGTATTTATCATGAATGTGCTGTGAATGAGTTGAAAAATGTTGTTAAATCCCCATTCAAAAATGTTAGAATTGCTAAACAGGTTAAGGATGCCAAAAGGCCAATTTGGAAAAAGGTTAGTAATTATTAGAAACCTACAGGGAGAAAGTAGAAGACCACCTTAGGAACAATAAGTTTGAGTTGAATAAGACGAATCGTGTTGATTCTAGTATTAGCTATAAGCGTACTGTAATTAATTCGAATTCTGCTACTATTTGCAAAACATGTAATGAATGTTTGGATTCTGGTATTTATCATGAATGTGCTGTGAATGAGTTGAAAAATGTTGTTAAATCCCCATTCAAAAATGTTAGAATTGCTAAACAGGTTAAGGATGCCAAAAGGCCAATTTGGAAAAAGGTTAGTAATTATTAGAAACCTACAGGGAGAAAGTTCAATAATGTGGGTTATCAATGGAAACCCATCGGCCTAACATTCAAAGTTAACGAATTTTGTCCAAATAGGAATAGATCTATGCCCACTAAGAAATGGAAACCTACTGGTAGGATCATCCCCTTAAGAAGTAGTCATACTACACATAGGCCAAGTGCTTCTACTAGTCTTGCATCCACTACTTATGATGTCATAGCTTCTATTTCTGATGTGGGTGTTCCAATCTCATTTATTAACCAAGTGGAACCCATTCTCGCATGGGGATCCAAATTATCCAGTAATCCATACTTGTCTGTGTTCAACTGCAGGTCGTACAAATCATTCTGTGGTATTTGAACTTAGGCTGTTCAAAGCATATGACTGGAGATTGCTCATGGCTCGTGAACTTCGTGAATAAATTCATCGATCAACTGTTAGATTTGGGAACGACCACTTTGAGGCAATTATGGGTTATGGAGATTATGTATTTGGTGACAGTGTGATCTCCCGGGTATATTATGTTGAAGGGCTTGGTCATAATCTGTTCTCGGTTGGTCAATTTTGTGACTCTGATCTTGAAGTGGCCTTCAGAAAACACACTTGCTTTGTTAGAGAACTAGATGGCGTTGAACTTTTAAAAGAAACACGTGGCACTAATCTGTACACCATCTCTATCGAAATGGTTATGGCATCATTGTCTCAATCACTTGAACTTCGGAACTATAAATGCTCTTTCTAGAAAGGACCTCGTAAGAGGCTTGCCCAGATTAAAATATGAAAAAGATCATCTTTGTTCAACATGCCAATTGGGAAAAAGCAAGAAATATGCCAATAAACCCAAACCTGCAAACTCAATTATGGAAGTTCTACATACTGTTCATATGGATTTGTGCGAACCCATGAGAGTGCAAACTATAAAGGGGAAGACATATGTGCTAGTTGTGGTTGATGACTACTCTCGGTTTACTTGGGTTAAGTTTTTGAGGTCAAAGGATGAAACTCCAAAAGTCATCATCAAACTTATTAAACAAAGTGCAGTTTGGCTTAATAAAAAAATGTCGAGAATTGTCCTGAATCGACAATGGAACCGAAGTTTGTAAACAAACAAAGAACTGAGTCAGTTTTATGAAAGCATTGGAATCAGCCATCAAAGAAGTGTTCCACGAACTCCTCAAAGAACGGTGTAGTTGAAAGACGAAATCGAACTCTTGTAGAAGCTGCAAGAACTATGCTGATTTATTCAAAGGTTCCAATGTTTCTCTAGGCGAAAGCCATTGTCACTGCATGCTACACCCAAAACCGCTCCCTAATTCATAAAACTCATGGAAAAACTCCTTACGAACTTGTCCACAACCGAAAACCGGATCTTTCTTTTCTACGTGTGTTCGGTGCATTATGCTATCCTACTAATGAAGGTCAATATTTGGGGAAATTGAAACCTAAGGCGGACATCGGAGTTTTCGTTGGTTATGCACCAAACCGGAAGGGTTACCGAATCTACAATAAAAGAACCCGAGACATCATGGAATCTATTCACGTCACGCCGATGATGAGTGCATCGAGCATACGGCTCCGGTGACAATCTAATTCAGGACCCGCTTCTCAACCTTTATCAATTAGTCCTAATAGTTCTTCTCTTGTACAGAATCACTCCCCTACAGCTCCATATGTACCTCCATCAGAAGAAGATTTAAAGAAATTGTTTGATCCGATGTTTGTTGAATATTATGAACCTCAGACTAATGACAATTCTGGACTACCAACTGCAACTGCTTCCAGTTCTACCAATATGGATGGTCCATCCGTTTCAATGACTCTCTCTCGAGAAGCTCCAGTTGTCGATCTCTCATCATCATCTTCGAATCCTGAATCCTCGACAGTACATCATGGAAATGTAACCGCTAATTATGATGGAGATAATCCCTTTGCTACACCTGAAGATGCCCCGTTTGAAAACATATTTGCCCCTAAACCAACACATGAATCATCTTCATCAGAGGATCCAAACTCTGCTACATCAGTTCCTCATCATCAACCACATGAATATCTCAGAAAATGGACACATGATCATCCACTGGATAACATCATTGGGAATCCTTCTCGTCCAGTATCCACTCGTAAACAACTTGCCACTTATGCCTTATGGTGCTTCTTCAATTCTGTATTATCAAATATAGAACCTAAAGATGTTAAAATAGCAATGTCTAAGGACAGCTGGTTTAGTGCTATGCAAGAATAAATCCATGAGTTTGATCGCCTTGATGTATGGAAATTAGTACCTGCTCCAGATTATGCTATGATTATTGCTCTTAAGTGGATCTTCAAAGTAAAGCTTGATGAGCACGGATAAGGCAATGCTAGTGGCTAAAGGATACCGACAGGAGGAGGGTCTTGACTTTGAGGAATCATTTGCTTCGGTTACGCAATTGGCTTCAAAGCTCGAATCTTCCGGCCAATCTTTGCTAGCAAGAATATGGTGGTTTATCGATGGATTTAAAGATCGCTTTTTCTTAATGGAGATCTCAAAGAAGTGGTTTACGTCGACCAACCCGAAGGTTTTGAATCCGAGCATCCTGCCCATGTCTACCGCTTAAAGAGGGCCCTTTTACGCTTTGAAGCAAGCTCCAAGGGCATGGTATGATACACTGTCAAAGTTTCTCTTTGAAAAGGATTCAACAAAGGAGCAGTTGATCCCACATTGTTCACCGAAAGTCGGCAAACACTTAATTCACGTTCAATTTTATGTTGATGATATTATTTTTGCCTCGACCGACCCTAATGAATGTGACCGATTTTCAAAGGAGATGGGCTCCAAATTTCAAATGTCAATGATGGGACAAATGTCATTTTTCTTGGGATTACAAATTTCACAAAGTCTCGGAGGCATTTTTGTTAATGCAAATAAGCCGTAAAAACGTTTATTTATATTTTACGATCTTCTAATGTTTTGTCGATAACAAACGTAAAATCATTTTAACGAAACAAATAAAATACGTAAATGGTTTGAGCCAATAGTTTTCTAACACACTTACGTTTTCACATAAAACACTAAAACAAGTATAAGTGATTTTATGATTTAATAAATACATATGTACAACAACTAATGTTTACATATTGGGCAAATATATACATAACTAGTATGTATTATAATGGGTAAAAACTACAACCCATGGAGCATATCCATAACCCATGATATTGACCCATATCCACTTGACTAGATGAATTGCATCTATTAGATACATTGTATCTAAGGAAATACCCATGGACCAACCCATAATCCATGACCCATAACCAAAAAACCCATGGGCAAAAGGGAGCGTCCCACGAATCCTAGTTAATACACTGGACGGATCCCTTGAGGGAGGGATTCGGGGAACATTAACTAGTTTTCTTCTATAAATAGTGAGCCATTTCTTCCTTTTAGGTTGCCACTCCGACACATACTTTCCCCAAGTATTGTAACTCTCTAACTACTTATCCTAAGGGATCTTTCTATGTAGTTTGTCTTTTGTTTTTGTGTGATTCTCTAGGTTCCTCTTAAAGGCGAGATCACAACTTCTTGAAGTCAAGCAAGCTCAAGTCCATGAGTTGCCATGCTTCGTCATCATCAAGACTACTGAGGTTCTCTTGTTGATACTTATTTCTTCCTCCATAGAAGTGTTCTGTCTAAGGCATTAGTGAAGGATGCCGAAAGAGTCAAGACGAAAGCATTAGTGAAAGGTGCTTAACGTCCGTGTCAAAAGCATTTGTGAAGAATGCTAAAGGAGTCAAGATGAAGGCATTAGTGAAAGGTGTCAAGCGTTCGTCTCAAGGGCATTAGTGAAAGATGCCTAGGAGTCAAATCAAGTGGCATTAGTGAAGGATGCCAATGTCGTATAATCGATGAGGTGCATCGTTATACCAATAGTGATAGTTTGCTTCCAAGGATGTTGATATCCTTGATGGTGTTGTAATAAAGAGTGGGGTCTCCTTCGGGATTAGGTGTTGTGTAGTGTTGGGTAGTAGTTCCTCCATTGTAATGAAACTCGGTACTTAGCCTAGTACCGGATAAAGGGTATGTATGTTGTGGTAGGTGTGGTTCACCTTGGTGAAAGAACCCGGTGGTTAGCCTAGTACCGGAAAAAGAGTAGGCGACGTTGTGAAGGCTTCTCCGCCATAAGGAGTTGGAGTCGTGTAGTGATTACGAACTCTCGAGTAGGTGACTCGGGGAGTGGAATAGGGCAAGGAAGGTGTCCTTGTTGCCGAACCACTATAAATACTCGTGTCGTGGTTATGTGCTTCTTACTCTTTATCTTCCATTACACTTTTATATATCTATCTATCAATGTCCAACATACACATCTAAATAGATTGACATAAGTCGATCTAAATATATTAAAACGTAGTTTTAATTGGTAAAACTATTCACCCCCCCCCCCCCTTCTAGTTTTCCACAATTGGCATCAGAGCTTCGTTACCAAGTTTCTTAGAGTATGTTGTACTTTAAAAACTTAATACGATCCGTGTATGTTTGAAAACTACAAAGAAGGAAATCTTTTAAAAGATTTTTTTTCTTATGTTGGATATTGATAGATTATTCTAACTTATTCTTTTCAAAGAAATCTTCATGCTAGGATCTCTCCAAAACCTTCATTTATATTCAAAGAATAATGAAGTCAACTATCAAGAAAGAATCTAAAAGTAATGACAACTTACTTAATCTAACAACGGATTACTTTAAGAGCTCATGAAGTACTTTTGGTCTTATGTCTTCACAAACCAAAATCAAGAGCATAAATGTATGTTTACTCTTCATTAGCTAGCTTATATCAACATGAATATGTTAATATCATTTTTTTATAATTGTTAGTCTTTCAAAAGTCTCCTTTCGCTACTTTCCCAACTTACTCATCATCGGGGACAGTATTCCTTTTGATCTCGTCAAACTAACGCCGTCGTCACAAATGGATTCTCGATAATTAATCAAATCCCATTGACCAAACATTATTTATTTTATTTTTTTTACCCCAAAACTATTTTTGTTCCATAAGCTATTTTATAACTTATAACAAAAATATTGCCAAACACTCTTTTTTTGTCTAACAGTAGCCGGATCCCTCTAGTTGTACTATACAAGGGATCCGGGGGAACTGTGGGACAAAAACCAGCTATACGCTTTTCAAAACCAACACTGCTCGTTTTCCCTCTCCCCACAAAACAAAAAAATGACCCAAGAGCTGGTTTCATCTTCATAGGACTCCATATCCTCAAGTATTCTTCTCTAGAACACCATTGTAAGTAATTACACTAACATGTTCTAATTTTCATCATCCTCATCCTAGGGTTTATGGTTTCTCAATTTTTTAATCAATTAATTTAATTAGGTTTTCCAAAATTGATCATTAAAAAGGGCTTTCACATAACTAAGATTACATTGTCTTCACAACATTGTTAATACAAATCAAAACCATAAACCCATCTCAACAAATTTTGCCTAATTGGAATATTTGTGTTTCTAGGACCAACCATGCCTAAAGCCACTCAACAAGACCACCATGATACCGTCCATTACCTCACCCATTACTATCGAAAAGAGGGATTGTCAAAAACCGATCGCAAAGTCTTCAAAAGACTTGAAAAACGACTTATCCACGAAGGTCGTGTTGTCAAAGAATGTTTCCTTGAAGGTACCAACATTCGTCAAGTCTTCTAGGCAATCAACTTTGATTGTCTTCTTGACATTGATGAACAAATTTGTCCGGTTTTCATTTTTGAATTCTACAAAAGCGTTAGGATCATTCGAAACACCGATGATAGCATTTCAATCGCCTTCATCATCAATAAACGAAGCTTCACTCTACCTCTCAACACATTCGCTCAAATCCTTCGCATTCCTTGTGAAGGAATTTGTATGTACTCTCAAGATTGGGCCGACCAGTATACCATACTCCTCTTGATGAACCTGAAACCATTCGAGACACCATTTTCAAAATTAGAGCCGACCAATCACGTCTCAACCGAAACAAAAAACCTCATTCACCGTGATCCCTTTTCAATGGAACTCTTCGAAATGCACCCCATCTTTAGAAAATGGGAAGAAATTCTTAGGGAAAACGTCATTAGCTTAGTCGGTAACAAGGATCATCCAAATGCATGTCTCGTGCAAATGATCTATTGCCTTATTCACCAAAAGCCATTTAATCTCGCCTATTACATGGTAAAGAGAATGGCCGGGGTATTCAAAGTTTCCAACATGGTACTTCCGTATGGTATGCTCCTAACACGACTTTGTAAGTATGTTAGTGCATTGCAACCATCTCCTATCAACGATGATCATTTCCTTTCCGATCACGTTATGGTACCTCTTACCAAACAACCCCCTAAACGGTTCATGGTCAATAGAAGAAAACCTAAAGCTCTCTTGGACTCCTCGGATGGAGAAGAAGAAGAAGAAGAATTAAGTGTCAACCCCTAAGCTAACATCGAATTGGACCCCTTTGACTACTATCAACAACTTCCGACTCTTCCAAACGAGACCGCGGAATTCAAACAATTAAGGGGTATGATTCAAAACCTAGCTCACCACGTCATGAAGTCGGGAAAGAGGAAAAGAAAGGATTGACGAAAGAGACTATAGGATTATTCTTGTTTTTAGACATTTGATTTGTGTTTGAATGATTATGTTTTAGCACGCTTGTTTGTGTTATCTTGGATATTATCATTACTGCTACCATCTATGATATGATTTATGTGATAACATGTTTTTTTTGCTGTTAAGTTTAATGGTTGCTAGCGCATATAGGTTGGTACAAATACTGCATTATCTTCTGTGATGGTTCTGATCTACAGATGCCGGATCCCTAGGATTAGCCTAGACGGATCTCTCCTTTGAGGGAACCGTGGGATCCGTGACAACAGATGAGCAATACAGATTCCCATACATCAAAACAGCTCACTATATCACTTCACACTAGCCAAACATAAGACCTTAGAACCAACTAAGTCTCCCTCAAGCATTTGAAAGCGTCACACTCACCCATAGCTTACCTAGGATCTATTTCAAAGTAATTTTGATTTATCAAATCATCAAAACTCACCATATTTCCAATTCAATACTCACACATTGTTTCTCACATTTCAAAACACTTAGGTGGACATTTTTATCAATTTTAGGAAATTGTTTCTAGTCATCCTTATCTCAAAATGGGTCAAAAACTAGTTTTTCAATTCTTTTATTTTTTGAGGATTTTTCAAACTCTATCTCAAGCTTACATCTGATTTCTAGAATCATTTATTATTACTTGACACCATCAAAATTCCTAGTGTCATCCTTGAACACCCATTGGTGATCATAAAGTCTCATTTTCCTTCCATAAAAGGCAATCATTAGCTACATCACTCATTGCCCTTGATTATTTAAGTACCCTTCCATTTAAGACTCTTAGATGGACTGAAACACTCAATAAGGTATATATATTAGACCTTACAAACATCATTGTTATGTTTTCTTACATACTAAGAGACGGATCCCTAGGATTAGCCTAGACGGATCCCTCATTGGAGGGAACCCTGGGATCCGTATGGCAAATTATGTCAACTCTAGCTAAAACAATCATTTCAAGCTCATCTTGCTAACTAAAACAATCATTTCTGAAGTTGAATCTTGTGCATGCTAATCATCACATTCCAAGAAATCTTATTGGCTTAAGTCTTGAATGCACTTGCCAAATCCCTTGCTGTATAAACCACATTGTTAGGACTCCTAAAGTCATCATCTTCATCCTCATTTTCAGCACTTAGAAACCTTTACAAACCTCTTTGAATCATCTCATCATGAGAAAAGCTCCTAGTGCTAACTCATCCACCCAAGAACCACCAAAGAAACTTGCTCGTGTTGTACACGAAATTTTCTCAACCGAATCATCTCCGGTCAAATCCATAAATGCTAGGATTTCTCCAACTCAACCAATCAAACCAATCCCCAAGAAGATTGTTCCCACAAAGATATCATCACCAAACTCTACAATTCCTACTAAACCAAACACACCCTTTTCAACCCAACCAACATCATTGGCGCCTAGAGCCATACCATTTAACACCTCACAATCATCTCCACATTCCTACAACTTAGAGGATATACCTCCTAGGCCATCTCATCATCCACCATTACTGACACACTATTCATTAGAGAAGATTGTACAACAAAACCAAGATGTTGAATCAACACTTGCACCGATGTCCATTTCTCCATTTCTCTCAAATGGTCCATTTTGGATTATGAGGAGACATCAAGTCAACCACCGTCACACATGGAAGTTGACACTTCCCTACATCCACCATCAACCCTTGTTGAGCCACCACTTAATGTGCCTCCACTAATTCCTCCTTCATTTGAGGATCTTCAACCTACCTCACTTGAACCTCCGCTTCAAGACACTCAACCTTTACCACCATCTGTTCAAAACCATGACAAGGATTGCTATCATTGTCAACATGTTGAAAGGTTGATACATGAACAACGTGAAGAGCAACGTTTCATGTTTTATAACCTCCTCGAATGTTTCGATGAGGTCAACAAACCTAAACAACCATGAGCCTAAGGATTAAAATGGTGTCCTAGTCTCAAACTTAACTTAGAGCGTTTAGGAATCCTATTTCATGTTTGATCATCCTCAAGCACGTGGTTGCTTCTTAAGTATTAGGTCACTCATTAGTATTAGAAGAATATGTATTACATGGCTAAATCGTTCTCTTAGTTTTAGAGATTTGTTGATTATCTCTTATGTTTTATTGAATTATAGATTATTTGCCATATTGCTTTGAGCATGTGTTTGTTGCTTGAATACATATCTTTCTTTGATGTTAACATTACTTGGTACATCACCATTGCTGAAATCTGTCATCAGACAGACGGATCCCTGGAATTTGCCTAGACGGATCCTTCCAAGAGAGGAACCGTGGGATCATAAGTGCAGAAGACCAATTCTCTACTAACTTGAGTCTTATTTGTAGGAAATTATGCACTATATACTTGTTTTCTAACCTTTATTTTGTAGATTTTCAAAATACACATGAAGACTTTGACACGCTAAGCTAGGGGAGCTTTGTGTCAAACCATACATTGCAAACCATTTGCAATACAATCCTCATATGGATTACATTTTGTTACATCCCCTTGCAAAGTTGCAATCATTAAGGGGGAGCGTTATCGTCACTACGACGAAACCATTTGCAACCATAGTTGCAATACATTAGCTTGATAGTTTTTATTTACTTGACGCCCTCACAAAGGGATGGACTCGTCAAGGGGAAGTTAAGACGAGAACTCTTCCCGTCACTTGCTCTCTACATCTTTTTTCTTTTACATGTTTTTCTTAAAACATTATGTTAGTTTCTTTTCGACGCTCTTTTTATTTCGACAAAAAGGGGGAGAAAAGAGTAAAAACTCCAATTCAAACTTTCACGAATTTTATTTTTTCCTTAAAATAATTTTATGTCTTGTCATCAACAAAAAGGGGGAGATTGTTAATACAAATAAGCCGTAAAAACGTTTGTTTATATTTTACGATCTTCTAATGTTTTGTCGATAGCAAACGTAAATAAATACATATGTACAACAACTAATGTTTACATAAGCCAATAGTTTGAGCCAATAGTTTTCTAACACACTTACGTTTTCACATAAAACACTAAAACAAGTATAAGTGATTTTATGATTTAATAAATACATATGTACAACAACTAATGTTTACATATTGGGCAAATATATACATAACTAGTATGTATTATAATGGGTAAAAACTGCAACCCATGGAGCATATCCATAACCCATGATATTGACCCATATCCACTTGACTAGATGAATTGCATCTATTAGATACATTGTATCTAAGGAAATACCCATGGACTAACCCAAAACCCATGACCCATGACCCATAATCAAAAAACCCATGGGCAAAAGGGAGTCCCACGAATCCCGGTTAATACCATTGATCGGACCGGATCCCTTGAGGGAGGGATCCGGGAACAAGAACTAGTTTTCTTCTATAAATAGTGAGCCATTTCTTCCTTTTGGGTTGCCACTCCCACACATACTTTCCCCAAGTATTGTAACTCTCTAACCACTTATCCTAAGGGATCTTTCTATGTAGTTTGTCTTTTATTTGTGTGTGATTCTCTAGGTTCCTCTAAAAGGCGAGATCACAACTTCTTGAAGTTAAGCCAGCTCAAGTCGATGAGTTGCCATGCTTCGTCATCATCAAGACTATTGAGGTTCTCTTGTTGATACTTCTTTCTTCCTCCATAGAAGTGTTGTGTCCAAGGCATTAGTGAAGGATGCCGAAAGAGTCAAGACGAAAGCATTAGCGAAAGGTGCTTAACGTCCGTGTTAAAAGCATTTGTGAAGAATGCTAAAGGAGTCAAGACGAAGGCATTAGTGAAAGGTGTCAAGCGTTCGTGTCAAGGGCATTAGTGAAAGATGCCTGGGAGTCAAATCAAGTGGCATTAGTGAAGGATGCCAAGGTCGTATAATCGATGAGGTGAATCGTTATACAAATAGTGATAGTTTGTTTCTAAGGATGTTGATATCCTTGATGGTGTTGTAATGAGGAGTCGGGTCTCCTTTGGGATTAAATGTTGTGTAGTGTTGGGTAGTAGTTTCATTGTAATGGAACTCAAGTACTTAGCCTATACGGACAAAGGGTGGCGGCGTTGTGGTAGGTATGGTTCACGGTGAAAGAACCCTAAGTGGTTAGCCTAGTACCGTAAAAAGAGTAGGCGGCATTTGTATGAATGGGCTCCCAGCCATAAGGAGTTGGTGTCGTGTAGTGATTCGCGAACTCTCGGTAGTGATTACTGAACTCTCGAGTAGGTGACTCGGGGGTGGAGTAGAGCAGGAAGGAGTCCTTGTAGCGAACCACTATAAATACTGCGTCGTGTTCGAATTATTAAATTTGGTTTATTTTTGATGAAACATTCACTTATATGCTTGTTGCAAACATTTTGATAATATTTGAATTTTTAGTTACATAGTAAAGCTTAGAATATTGAATAAAGATGATGTTATGACAAGGTACCCATAATAAAACTTAGAATATTTGAACTTTAGGTAAATTTTGAGGACAATAGTAGGGAAGAGTTGTCAAAACCGAAATTTTGTTATAATGTGTTAGGATCCTATATTTATTGTGTTGATGATTCGGGTGGTCTTGGATGATCAAAATACATGTTTGCCATTAGAGAGAAAAAGTTAGAGAGTTGGGAGCCTTTCAAGCTAGAGACTTGGTTTAAAACAAATTATGGAAGGTTAGATTGAAAGCACCACCCCTTCCATGGATGGAAGGGGTATTTATACTAACAAACATAACGACCTCCTATCGGCCTGTGGATCAGGGATACAGTGGGTAAAGACCCGTCCTTCCTCCACGGTGATGCACTAAGCTATACTACGCTAAAACCTAATAAATAAACTAACTAAATTATCGTAAACTAACCGACACCGTCTATGAGCTAACATATGCTAGACCTTAGATTGGGGTGACCGACACTTTAACATGGAATTTTCTAATTCCTAACAATCTCCCCTAAGGGAGGTCACCCCATGATTTACATTTTGAATCCTAGCATTCTATCTTTGACTTCGTTCTTGAGCTCGTAGACTTGAATTCTTCACTTCTGCAATCTTTGTGCATTTGTAGCGATTCTTCAAAGTCCGCATTGATTTGTACTTTAAGTGGAGGCCTTTAACTGATCCACATCTTTGATGATCTTCGAGCTTTCGTTGAGATCATCAGCCACAGTAAATCTCTGGATCACCCTTTATTGTGTTGCCATCATGAGAAGTTGTGACTTTTGGACCAACATGCTCACACTTTTGAATCATGACATCCTTCCATCGAGTAGCGGAAGCCTTTCTTTGGTTCATGATATTTGCGGCAATGAAGCGAAGCATAGTATGAAATATCGAGCCAGGTTATGTAGATATGCATCGGTCATGATTTCTTGAAATTAAGTGTGGATGCTGTGAGCATCCGGCTTTGGAATGACTCCTCAATTCGATACTGCAACCGTCAAATGTACCTACAAACAACGCAATAAAACACACGAAGTGTCTTTGATCACTTTCGAATTGAGGTACAGCCCACGGTTCCCGTTGATCAGTAATCGGTAGGATTACTAAGAATCTCCTTGACAGGGTTTCAATGTTCTCAAACCGGAACGTCTCAAAGAAGACAACACGGAAGTGAACCACCAATTGAGATTCTGATTGATGAAAAATGATTTGAAAAACAATCGCGTATTGCTTGAAGAAAGAGTTTTGCAATACGACGAAGGTTTATGAGAAAGATCAATTTTTCAAAAAATACTTTTGTATTAGAGAATGAGTACACATTCGACATGCTAGCGAAAAGAAGAGATTCGCACATCGAACGGTTTTTCTAAAAGTATTTTTCAATCAGAGATACTTTTAGAATTTGAAAACATAAGTACACATTCGACGTGCTGATTTGCACATCGAACGGTTTTTCCAAAAGTATTCGTCAATTCCATTCCTCGACCAAGGTTGATTCAAGATTGAATCTCCCCATCGTTTCTATCCAGTTGTCACAAGTTTGATCTTACGAGAAGATCTCACATGTCACCCACCAAGAGCTTGTTTGATGTTGGCTCTAGAAGGATTTCCATCTTCATTGTGAATACTTTACATATCACTCGGATGTTCTGCAATACCACAAGGATAATGCGTAGGACTCTTAATATATAATCTTACTTTCCACATTGTGTGAAACAGCAAGTCTTCATTAATATAGTGTCCTAACGAGATATTGTGGATGATCTCTTGGCTCTAGACTCAATAGTGCATATTTGGTTCCTATGACTGGGAGAGGGTCTCCTTCTTCAATATCAACAATCTCTAAGAGAAAGTCGATAGATTATGTCGGTTCCCCGTGAGAATGAAACAAGCCCTTTTAAGAGGAACTTGAGTAGCTTGGGAAGATGTAGTGCAGTGCATCACTGGGTCCATGATGTCTTGTCTTCAATACCAGTGTTACCTTAGTAACCACCAGTAGCATATGAGTTGAACCCGGTTTCTGCCCTAAGGTTGAATTATTGGAGGGCTATTACTTTTCACCCTTTTTCATATTCATTTCTTTTTCATTCTTCAACCTTCAGCTTACCGAGACTTCATTACTAGAACCTTGTTGGGTTTATTCCATTACTAGCTCTGTCTCAGTTCGCACTCTTCCCATATCTCACTTTTCTCCTTTTTCAATATTCCTAAGGACTCTACACTATCTAGTGGATTGTCCCTGGGTAGATCCCTCCAGATCGTGGGAACAAATACCTAACCTCACCATCCTTATAACTCCATGCATAAAGTAAAATGGTCGGTCTTTTGGTACAGTTCATTCTTCCTTGAAACCAATTGAAAAATCATTTGGAAAACCAATCAAGGTACTTGTGATACGAGATCAAAGCATTTTGTACCTTAATAGTTTTGATCATTTAGAAAAATGCTTCAACATGTGCATATAATTTAAAATTGTTTGGCACATGGAGGCAAGAGTTCTTTGAAATAATTTCTTTGAAATAATTTCTTGATCACAATTTCCTTAGAAAAAGCCATTTGAATTTCTTTGGTAAAATTCTCCCCTCAATATGTGCATAGGATATTTTAAAACATTTTATCACATAGAGGCAAGAGTTCTTTTGAAGCACATCCACGATCACAAAAACCATTAAGAAAACCATTTGAAAATTCAATCAAGGTACTTTATGTTAAAACATAAAAGCTTTTGTACCTCGATAGTTTATTTTCCTTTAAAATGCTCCCCCTCAATATATGCTTTGAGATACGAAATTTACATTAGAGAAGCAATTTGCACCATTGAATCAAAACGATCACCTTTATCAAATTTCATTATTAAATCACAAATTTGATCAAAATATCAAACCCTTTGAGATTTTGGATGATAACACTCAGATTGTGCATGTTTTTAGTAGCATTATGTGTACTTTTATATCTATTATTTGGTTATATTTGCGTGATTTTAGTACTTAATCGTATCTAGAGATGTTTGTCTAGTATTTATAACCAAGTGCAGGGGAATGGAGGAAAATGTGGAAATATGCAGATAATCGAAGATTCCCGTTTGATAAAGCTAAATCTCAAGTACCTTTGAAGACTTTAGTGATTGAAGAACCAAGTTCTACAAGGTAGAGTGAAGAGAAAAGATCAAGTTTTGTATCTCAGAAGATCCAACCGGATCCGGTTACACCTTCAACCGGATCGGTTGGAATTTGGTCGGAATTAATGTTTTTGCCATAACCGACCGATCAGTCGCAACCCGCAACCGGATCGGTCGGTGTGTTATTATTGAGGACCATCCGGATCGGTTGGTCATATGACCGATTCGGTTGGAGAAGCTGCAGTTGTCAAATCTTCATCACTAAGCTTCCCTTTGCATCCAAACGATTCTAGGTCCTTCTCTTGGTGTATTCTAGTCCCTTCCTCACTCCTTGGAGGCCAAGTTAAGCATTTAACACCCTAGGCCTTGGAAATAGTATAAATAGAGGCTAATTGTGAGCATATGAGACACACCTCAATTACAAATCTCTCTACTCATCAAACCAAGCCTTAAGCTCTTAAAATTCGTCCTTAGAAATCCAGGGAAGTTTGGAGTTCCAGAAGTTCCACCTTTGGAGGCCAAAACACCAAGAAGTCCACCACGATCCTTTGGGAAACATTACTTCATCATTTGTAATCTTATTCCAAGCATTGTAAGACTTTTAATCATGTTTTCTAATGATCAAAGTTATGAGTTTATGTTCATGTTTGCTATGAGTGGCTAGTTTCTTTATACACTTGCTTAAATGATGTTGATTATCATATGATTAGTTAGTGATTGTGTTAACATGTTTTAATTCAATTTCAAGTTAATTCTAAGATCCAATTGTGCTAAAGTTTCATAGTGACATTTGTTAATCAAGTTTGGCTAATTGGTAGTAATCGTTGGGGTCGAAAGAACTTCGTGTTATTCAACTAGTCATAATCATTTTGTCTATGGATGATTGTTTTTACCCATTATTCTTGATTATACAAAGGAACTAAGGTGTGGTTGTAATAGAAACGCTTTTTGATTATCAAATTGGATTGGTTGGAAACATCTAAATGGTCGTAAGATTAGTTGTTGAGAATCAATTGTAGCCTTTTGTCTATGATCGGTTACCTTTTGTATTGACCATTTCTTAAGCAATTTGATGAACAAGTGGATGTTTTGTGTTTAAGTTTATGTATGTAGACTTATGAAACTTGAATTGATCTTGAATTGATTGGTTAAACTTAATGCTTGTTTTTATAAACTAAACTCTTGATCAAAGTTTGACTTGTAAGAACAATAGATTAGTACACCAACTAATTATCATAACCAACATGTTAAGAGGTTAACACAATCACATTAATTTATGATATGATACTAGTTTAAGCAAGTGTAGTTTTTAATCATCTGAATTTCATATATCTATTTTGCTCTATTATATGTTTTGGATAGGCTATGTAATTCAAACTTGTGTTTAGATTCACTCAAATCCCTGCGAACGATCCCGACTTACCTTCATAATCTTGCTATAACGGACGAGTATACTTGCTCGTATGTGTTATTGGTAATATTGGTAATTCACCTTTTATAAATTTAAAACTTGCACCAACCGGGCACATCAAGTTTTTGGTGCCGCTGCCGGGGATTTGATTGTGTTTCAACAAGTTTTTGAATTCCCCTCAGCCGATTCAACTAAAAAAAAAAAATTTCACAGAAACCTTAACCGGATCCGGTTGTCCCTCAACCGAATCGGTTACAATTTGTCCCATCACTCAACTGGTCTAACCGATCGGTCGCATCCCGCAACCGATCCGGTTACTTCCTCTGTTCCATATAAAACTATTTTCGTTGTTTGTCCGTGTGTTTAGATATTGCCTGGATTCTCTAGGTCATTGTATGAACACTCGAGCAACGGGAATTGAACCAATTACACCTCTTACCAATCCCGAACGTTTGATTCGAAGAAGAAGGAGAACACGTTTCATACCATTGGAAAATCGTGTACCAAGAGTACCAAACCCACCATTTGATAACCTCATTGAAGCCAAAGTTGTTTACAATCCTTTCACCAATTTACCTTTTCCCATGGCGGACGATCAACCCATGTGGGGAACCAACCGAACCGTAGCACCAACACCCGAAAGTGCTATTGTTGCTATTAACCTTGGTGACAACTTCACCGTGAAGGGACATCACCTTTCTATGATCAAAGACCGACAATTCGATGGCCGTGCGCGGGCCGATCCGCATAAGCACATTGCCGAATTTATCGAAATTTGCGGCATGTTTCGTTATGGCGAAACCGATGTCAATGCCATCAAACTCAAACTTTTCCCATCATCACTCACCGGAGATGCTAAAGTATGGTACAATGAATTAACCCCGGGAATCATCAATACTTGGGAGGAGATGAGGCAAGCTTTTGTGAGCCGATTCTTTCCACCTGCCATGTTTGACCGATTAATGGGAGAAATTCGTGCTTTCAACCAAAACCCAAACGAATCACTTGTCGAAGCTTGGCTTCGAATGAAAGATTTGCTTCGTAGTTGTCATGGACATGGATTATCAAAAGGAACCATTATCCAAATCTTTTACCATGGACTAGATGAAATCTTTCAAGGCATCCTTGATCTTTGGAGGAATTTTCTCTATAAAACTCCCAATGATGCACATCAATTGCTCGAAGATCGAGTACTTCTCAAACTTGATTGGTCCAAAGATTCCAAAACCAAACCTCTCCGAAAAACCGTTGCTTTTGTCGAAAACACCGATACCTCAAAACTCATGGAGAAGATGGAAGCGTTAACCTCAAAAATCGACTCGCAGTACAAAGATATCAAAGATGAAATGAAGGAAATGCGAGACGGATGCAACAATTGTGGAGGAAATCATCCATCGTCCGAGTGCGACGATAAACCTATGGGTGGACCAAAAGAAGGAGAAGCAAATTACGCTCAAGGAGGATACCGTGGAGGAGGATATCGTAGTAATTATTACGGTCGAAATTCTGGAAATTGGCAAGATCGCCGACCAAGGGATGACAACCGTGATTCCCAACCACGAACCGACGATCCACCACACCAAAGTTCCGACAAAAGACGGAAGAAACCGAATTCGAAAAACCATGAGAGAATTCGTGGTCGGTCAAAATCCGCAAATGATTTTATCAAAAATCAATTTTTCAATCTCAAAGCCAAAGTTGAGCAAGGACAGAAAAATCATCAAGCATCTATCCAAGATCTTGAAAACAAGCTTGGCAGACTTTTTGACCAACATTCCTCTAGACCATCTGGTTCATTGCCAAGTAACACTCAATCCAATCCAAAACCATCAAATGATAAGACGTACCGTCCACCCCAAACAAGAAATGAACATATCAATGCTGTTTTCACAAGAAGTGGTCTCTCGTACGATCCACCACCTAATCCTAATACTCCTGTCACCATTGATAGTGAGGATGAAAACGAAGAACCAAACACAACTCAAACCACCAAAAAGAAAGACATTCCATCCGTCAAGGCATATACACCAAAAATTCCTTATCCTCAACGCCTAAAGAAAGAGAAGATGGAAGAGCGTTATAAGAAGTTTATCGAAATAATCAAAGAGGTTAGACTCAATGTTCCTCTCGTTGATGTTATAGCCGGAATGCCCAATTACGGGAAATTTTTGAAAGAACTTCTTAATAACAAAAGCAAGCTTGAGCAAATATCAGCAACTTTTCTTAACGAAGAATGCTCAGCTATAGTTCAAAACAAAATTCCACCAAAGCTCGGAGATCCTAGGAGCTTTCTTATTCCATGTACTTTCGGGAATAAAGTTAAATATGATGCTTTAGCCGATCTTGGCGCAAGTATCAATTTGATGCCTTATTCACTCTATTCCAAGTTGTGCAACAATAGCCTGAAACCAACAAAAATGAGCATCCGATTGGCAAATCATTCCTATCAATATCCTGTGGGAATCGCTGAGAATATGCTTGTTCAAGTCGGTAAATTCATTTTTCCCGTGGACTTTGTAATCTTGGAAATGGAAGAAGATAGTAAAGTCCCACTCATTTTAGGGAGACCTTTCCTGAATACCGCCGACGCAATCATCAAAGTTAAAGGAAAAGAACTCAACCTTGGAGTTGGGGAAGATCGAATCACTTTTCTTATCGATAAAGCAATGCGCTACCCACATTCCAGTGATGACACTTGTTTTAACGTCGATGTTATTGATGAAGTCACTGATGAGGAATTAGATGCATTACTGAACGAATCCGATCCATTCATGACTACTAAAAATCAATGAAACAGATTCTGATAAAGAATTTGATGATTTCATGAAAGTAGAATTTGAAGGAGATAACTCATAAGAAGAAGAAATGGAGGAAGAGGAAGAAAATTTTGAGGAAATTACTTTCAATGACAAGATGCGAATAAAATCCTCTATCGAAGAACCGCCCACGGATCTCGAACTCAAACCTCTCCCAAATCATCTCGAGTATGCTTATCTGGAGGAGAACTCACTTCTTCCCGTAGTCATATCTTCATTGCTCGAGGATAATGAGAAAGAAAGTTTAGTTTCCGTGCTCAAAAATCACAAACAATCTTTTGCTTGGAAAACGTCGATATCCCGAGGAATTAGTCCTAATTTTTGCAAACACAAAATCAACTTTGAAGAAGGGATTAAACATGTGGTAGAACGTCAACGTAGACTCAATCCCAACATGAAAGAAGTTGTTAAAAAGGAAATCATTAAACTTCTCGATGCTGGAATCATTTACCCAATTGAGGATAGCCCTTGGGTAAGCCCCGTTCACTGTGTTCCCAAGAAAGGAGGAATGACGGTTGTAACTAATGAGCGAAATGAGCTAGTTCCAACTAGAACTGTCACCGGTTGGCGTGTTTGTATTGACTATCGTAAGTTAAACAAAGCCACCCGAAAGGATCACTTTCCGCTCCCGTTCATGGATCAAATGCTTGAAAGACTAGCAGGAAATAAATTCTTTTGTTTCCTCGACGGATTTTTAGGATATTTCCAAATTCCCATCGATCCTAACGATCAAGAAAAGACCACCTTTACTTGTCCTTTTGGAACCTACGCATATCGGCGTATGCCTTTTGGTCTTTGTAATGCACCCGCGACTTTTCAGAGGTGTATGATCGCCATATTCCAAGACATGCTAGAAACCTCCATGGAAGTTTTCATGGATGATTTTTCAATCTTTGGAGATTCATTCGAAGCTTGCCTTTCTAATCTCGATAAAATGCTCGAAAGATGCTAAGCTGCACATCTTGTTCTCAACTGGGAGAAATGCCACTTTGTGGTAACCGAAGGAATTGTGCTTGGACACAAAATCTCTAGTGCCGGAATGGAAGTCGACAAAGCAAAGGTCGATGTCATCTCAAAACTTCCACCACCAACCAACGTCAAAACCGTTAGGAGTTTTTAGGAATGCCTTTGGTTTTACCGCCGATTCATCAAAGATTTCTCCAAAATATCTCGTCCGATGACGAAACTTCTTGAGAAAGAATCTATCTTTGACTTCGATGTTGATTGCATAAAAGCTTTGAATCATGAAATCTCAACTTACTAGTGCTTCGATCATGGTTTCACCTAATTGGTCACTACCCTTCGAACTTATGTGCGATGCAAGCGATTTTGCTGTTGGAGCCGTCTTAGGCCAACGCGAAGGAAAAAACTTTCGGCCTATATATTTTGCCAGAAGACACTGAATAGTGCCCAGCAAAATTATACCGTCACCGAAAAAGAATTACTGGCTGTCGTTTTCGCCTTTGACAAATTCAGATCATATCTTGTGCTCTCAAAAATGCGTTTTTACCGATCATTCAGCACTCAAGTATATGTTCACCAAGCAAGACGCTAAACCACGTCTTATTCGATGGATTTTGCTACTCCAAGAATTTGACATCGAAATCAAAGATAAGAAAGGAGCAGAGAATCTTGCTGCTGATCACTTATCTCGTCTCGAAAATCCTAATCTTGAGGAGTTGAAAGAAGAAGAAATCGATGATTATTTTCCCGATGAAACTCTCATGACCATCGACGGAAATGACGATCCTTGGTTTGTTGACTTTGCAAACTACCTCGCGGAGGAATTCTCGAAAAGGACTAACTCATGCTCAAAGAAGCAAATTCTTTTCGGAACTCAAATACTACTTTTGGGAAGAGCCATATCTTTTCAAAATGTGTCCCGATGGGATGATCCGAAGATGTATTTTTGGTTCCGAAACTCGTAAAATTCTTGACGAATGTCACCATGGCCCAACTGGGGGACATTATGGTCCTTCCACCACAGCTAAGAAAGTTTTTGATGTTGGATTCTATTGGCCAACAATATTCAAAGAAGCACATACACTTGTTCAAAACTGTGACGCTTGTCAAAGAAACACCAATCTCTCTCAAAGGGATGAAATGCCATTAACAAGCATTCAAGTGTGCGAAATATTCGATGTTTGGGGAATAGATTTCATGGGACCTTTCCTAAATCCCACAAATTCGAATACATTCTCGTTGCTATAGATTATGTGTCCAAATGGGCGAAGGAAGCTTTACCGACAAACGATGCTCGTGTCGTCGTTAATTTTCTCAAAAGCTTTTCGCCGTTACGGAATTCCCAAAGCACTCATAAGCGATCGAGGAACTCACTTCTGCAATCAACAAATGGAAAAAACCATGAAAAGATATGGAGTTCATCATCGATTTGCGACTGCTTATCATCCACAAACTAGTGGTCAAGTCGAAAATACCAACAGAGCTCTCAAAAGAATACTGGAAAAAATAGTAAAAGACAATCCGTCATTATGGGCAAGAAAACTTGATGATGCTCTGTGGGCATTTCGTACGGCTTATAAAACACCAATTGGTACAACTCCTTACAGACTCTTGTATGGGAAGACTTGTCATTTGCCGTTCGAAGTTGAACATCGTGCTTATTGGGCGCTCGGACAATGTAACACCGATCTCAAAATAGCTGGAGAGAAAAGATTTCGCAATTGCACGAACTCGATGAATTAAGACTCCAAGCTTATGAAAATTCCAAACTGTATAAAGCCAGAACAAAAGCTTATCATGATAAAAAGCTACGAATTCGGAAAGAATTCAAACCCGGAGATAAAGTTCGCTTTTAACATGAAATTCAAATTCAAAGCTTCGAAGTTACAACCAAAATGGTTTGGACCATATGTCGTTAAACATGGATATCCATCCGGTATGTCAAACTCTATGACAAACAAGGTGGAAGTTTCATTGTTAATGGACACCGAATCAAGTTATACTACGACAAGGAGCAAACGAATGAAGTTTCAGTTGCGACAGTGTCCTGGAGACACCATGAGAATGAATTCAAAACTATCACCTTTGTAGCACCATTTCCTAGAAGAATCCCACAAACTGTTCCATGGAAACCAACTGCTGAGTTCGTCTGGGACGATATTGAAGCTACTGGTGAAGAATTCATGTACATCCCGAACTTTACAAAATGTTCAAAGCTGTCCTTGCATTGAATAAATTCGGGAAGACTCGAGTCAGGTTGATGACTCGATAATAAAACAAGCGCTTCTCGGGAGGCAACCCGTGTGTTTCAGATTTGATTTTCTGTGGTCACTCCCCAAAGTTTTAAACCTTTGGTTGAACTTAAGTGTGGGGGGGTGCCATCTTTTAATAAAACCTTTTGTTTGTTTATAAGATTATATGCAGGTAATGATTTCTCCAGTGGACGCCAGGAATGAAGAAAGATTTTAAGCTGATAAACTCGCTGACATATCTGGTTTCATCTCTATTTTCCCTATTTCTATACTTTGAAGTTCGTTTATCATTGAGGACAATGTCTAACTTAAGTGTGGGGGGGTGAATAGGAAAATTAGAGTTTTCATGCTTAAATTTTAAATTTTGCTTGCCCTTGTGATCTAGTTGTTTTCACACTTTTAGGATTATCTATTAGAATAACTGGATCATTCCACTGGTAAAATTGGTAATATTTGAAATTTCGAGATGTGTTCCGATTACTATTACAATCCATTTTGGGATCGATGACATTTGCTAGCACATATTATACCCTTTCCACTAAATTGTGAGGATTTGAGCCTATTTCTTATTAGCATACACCTTTTATGCTTAGATCTTTTTGCTATGAGTGTGCCGGTGATTTTATTTATTCTAGAACTTTCACTTGTAAATCATTACCATGATGAGATTGCATTCGTATGCGATATAAGTGAATTCGTGTGATAAAGAGGCACCTTAGGATTTAACCCAAATGGCCTTCCATTTTACATCTAATGATATATTAGCTAGCCTCATTGGTTAGTTAACCACCCACATGGACCCATTTGTAGTGCTCATTTTTAGCACTAGATACCCTAGTTACACCCTCTGAGCCATCCTTTTCATTTTTGCTTCACCCAGAAAATACAAAAAGATTTTATACTTTAAACTTTAGCCTATCCCGTATCAATGTCTAATCGGTTGGTTGCTAGTTGCCTGGAAAGTGAAGATTGTTCAAATGATTATGAGTACCACATCCTATGAGATTGATTGAGCCATGCGTTATGTTCAAAAAAAAATGTGTTGAAAGTATGAAAATAATAGCCAATGTGCTATGTTCGTGGAACAATTGTCATGGCAAAGCAAAAAGTTGTGGAAAGCAGAAAAGAAGAAATTGAAGCTATATTCATTTATTTGGTTCGTGGAATGTTTGGTAGCTAGCAACATGGGTATTAGACTTGACTTCAATTTTATTTTAACACCAATTTCATAAACATTCCCATGCCTTATCCATACCCTTAACCCGAAGCCTATCATTATAACCCGAATAAAAGCCCTCTTTAGATGTCTTTACTTGGTGCTCACGCCACGTCGGTGGAGTTTTGTTTCTTGTACAAGCTTATGGTAATAATCTAATCACGACTCAGCAATGAGTGTGATTTATCTTGTTACTCCACTAAAAATGAGTGATTGAGTGAATTATATTCCATTATTTTTCGTGAGGTGTTCTGAAATGTTAATCATGCAAGAAAATCATTGGATATTGTCAAACATCTTGATGTTTCACCTTGATAATCATAATTGATGAATCCTCTCTCGTATTTATACTTGGTTGATTTGCATCACATTTTTCATAATCACGATCTGGTACCAGTGGATGTTTGTCCTAGATTTGCTTGAGGGCAAGCAAAGTTTAAGTGTGGGGGAATTTGATAACACTCAGATTGTGCATGTTTTTAGTAGCATTATGTGTACTTTTATATCTGTTATTTGGTTATATTTGCGTGATTTTAGTACTTAATCGTATCTAGAGATGTTTGTCTAGTATTTATAACCAAGTGCAGGGGAATGGAGGAGAATGTGGAAATATGCATTAATCGAAGATTCCCGTTTCAATAAAGCTAAATCTCAAGTACCTTTGAAGACTTTAGTGATTGAAGAACCAAGTTCTACAAGGCAGAGTGAAGAGAAAAGATCAAGTTTTGTATCTCAGAAGATCCAACCGGATCCGGTTACACCTTCAGCCGGATCGGTTGGAATTTGGTCGGAATTAATGTTTTTGCCATAACCGACCGATCGGTTGCAACCCGCAACCGGATCGGTCGGTGTGTTATTATTGAGGACCACCCGGATCGGTTGGTCATATGACCGATTCGGTTGGAGAAGCTGCAGTTGTCAAATCTTCATCACTAAGCTTCCCTTTGCATCCAAACGATTCTAGGTCCTTCTCTTGGTGTATTCTAGTCCCTTCCTCACTCCTTGGAGGCCAAGTTAAGCATTTAACACCCTAGGCCTTGGAAATAGTATAAATAGAGGCTAATTGTGAGCATATGAGACACACCTCAATTACAAATCTCTCTACTCATCAAACCAAGCCTTAAGCTCTTAAAATTCGTCCTTAGAAATCCAGGGAAGTTTGGAGTTCCAGAAGTTCCACCTTTGGAGGCCAAAACACCAAGAAGTCCACCACGATCCTTTGGGAAACATCACTTCATCATTTGTAATCTTATTCCAAGCATTGTAAGACTTTTAATCATGTTTTCTAATGATCAAAGTTATGAGTTTATGTTCATGTTTGCTATGAGTGGCTAGTTTCTTTATACACTTGCTTAAATGATGTTGATTATCATATGATTAGTTAGTGATTGTGTTAAAATGTTTTAATTCAATTTCAAGTTAATTCTAAGATCCAATTGTGCTAAAGTTTCATAGTGACATTTGTTAATCAAGTTTGGCTAATTGGTAGTAATCGTTGGGGTCGAAAGAACTTCGTGTTATTCAACTAGTCATAATCATTTTGTCTATGGATGATTGTTTTTACCCATTATTCTTGATTATACAAAGGAACTAAGGTGTGGTTGTAATAGAAACGCTTTTGATTATCAAATTGGATTGGTTGGAAACATCTAAATGGTCGTAAGATTAGTTGTTGAGAATCAATTGTAGCCTTTTGTCTATGATCGGTTACCTTTTGTATTGACCATTTCTTAAGCAATTTGATGAACAAGTGGATGTTTTTGTGTTTAAGTTTATGTATGTAGACTTATGAAACTTGAATTGATCTTGAATTGATTGGTTAAACTTAATGCTTGTTTTTATAAACTAAACTCTTGTTCAAAGTTTGACTTGTAAAACAATAGATTAGTACACCAACTAATTATCATAACCAACATGTTAAGAGGTTAACACAATCACATTAATTTATGATATGATACTAGTTTAAGCAAGTGTAGTTTTTAATCATCTGAATTTCATATATCTATTTTGCTCTATTATATGTTTTGGATAGGCTCTGTAATTCAAACTTGTGTTTAGATTCACTCAAATCCCTGCGAACGATCCCGACTTACCTTCATAATCTTGCTATAACAGACGAGTATACTTGCTCGTATGTGTTATTGGTAATATTGGTAATTCACCTTTTATAAATTTAAAACTTGCACCAACCGGGCACATCAGATCCCAAGTGATTTAATTAGGTTTATAAAACATGAGAGAAAATGTGGCCTTGTTTAAATACTCATCTAGTTTTTGGATAAATCCTCCTCCTCAACATGTGCATTGTGTATTTGAAATCGTTTGGCACATGGAGGCAGGAGTGCCTTTGAAGGACTAAACACCAATTCCATTTAAAACAGATTTGAGATTTAAATCACGATCTCTACCCCGATCAGAAATATCAAACCATTTGAGATTTGTGATCCCAACTGATTTAAATCATTTAGAAAAATTTGGGGAAAGACGTGGCAAGATTTTATTTTGAAAAATGACAGATAAGGACCATTTTAAGACATTAAAGATTGTAAGTGTCAGGTATGATAGTTTTTAAGAGATCTTTTAGTAAAATAAAACAATTTCACAATCAAACAAGAACAGAAAAAATTTCATTTTGAAAGACCTTGATTCTAAAGAAAAAATCATACCATGACATAACATTTAATCTTTAGATCACCACTTATATTGTACAAAGCAGAACTTTTGTGAAGAAACATCGTTTGAAAATATTTTATTTTAAATCACTCTCCCCCTCAATCCATGACATAAGTCAATAATTGAGTGACTTAGGTTTTGATAACATGAAGTCCGGTGATTTACAAAATTTAGTCCAATATATTTTCAAAACAATTTAATCAAATTATTCAAAATTGTTTAAAAATGGTATCCTGCACAAAGATATGTTAGGTGTTTGAGAAGCTTCCGTTGTTCTTTGTAGGGTTTGGAAGAAAACCGTCTGAGATGCAAAGTGAGACTTCTTCTTACGTTGCATTTTGAATGCCAACTGAGGTCAAATTAAGCTCTGTTTCTTCAATCACTTAGAAGAAAACTATCTGCTGATGCAGTGAGACCTCTTACGTTGCATTTATGCCAACTCTCCATAGAAGTCCAATTAAGCTCCGTTTCTTCATTTGTCAACCCAAGATATAGTTACCCTTTCCTTTCGGCATCCAATCATCTTCAATTGTGGGATCCGGATCGGGAACATTCTTATATACCAATATAACTGCATATGTTAGTGAACACACATACAAATATATGGTGGTCGACATCACCCAAACAACAATCGACTAATAAAAGTCAATGCAACATATCAATCAGATCATATATGGCATGAGAATAATGTGTTTATCAAACTCTAATCATCTAATCCTAACAATCATATCCTAAATTCCTAGTCCTTCGACACAGGCAAATATCATTTTTAATTAAGCACGTAGGATAATTAAGAAAGCTCGTTAGATGATATAGATTTGAAAACATTCTCCCCCTCAATCAATGACTCATTTTCTAAAAAGGTTTAAAAGCGAAGTCATTGATTGAGTTTTCAATTTTACAAAAACTCTGAATCTGATTGTTTTAAAGCAACTCATTTACCACCATTTTTGAAAAACAACAAATATTTTTCTGAAGAATTTATAGACGGAAAAACATTTGTGTAGGAACAGCAGTCCTTCGACATACTTTCCTCAAATAGTTTTAGGATAAGTGCACGAAATTTTTTTTTTTTTGAAATTGGTTTAGTGCAACACTTTCCTTTCATGAAGAACGGGTTGCTATCTGAAATAATAGCAAGCCATAGTTTAAGCACGGGTTACAGTCTGAAGTAACTGCAAGCCATGATTTGAAGCCCGGGTTACAGTCAGAAATAACTGTAAGCCATAGTTTTTGGACATGTTTTGAAAGAAATATTTACACCTCCTGCTCGAACTTCATCTAAAGTCACGTGCCATTATTGAATGACATTTCTAAGACCGTAGATGTTATCGATACCAGAAGACATGTCTTGAGAAAACATATTTATGGTATTTTTGAAATTTTTCCGATTTTTATGGGTTTTTGAAGGTTTTATATTTTTCTATTTTCTTTTTGTTGGTTTTATAATTTTGTATTTTGCTTTTTGAAAAATATTTACAAAGATAGAATAGATGATATAGTTAAAGAAGATGATGATACGAGTACAGAGATAAGGATATCGAGCAGCACGTCGTAGAAGATAGAAGTCATCAACTCTTAAACATTCACCACCAAAGCTTTCAGGGCTCTTGAATCGAAGAAAGAAATTGAGTCAACTGAAAGTGAGACTTTGGCAGCTTCTCCCCAAACCGAAAATCCATTAGCTGAGCAGATTCGAAGCTCTATTTCAAGCTTGCCTCAGCCAGGTGCACAGAGAAGTACACCATTATCATAAATCCCGCTGCTCTTTTCAAGAATAATCACCGTGATTCTTAGTTCGAGGTTATATCATCAACAAGAAGAACAGCACCGTATCATCCCACACATAAATAATCTTCTCAAATTTCATAACCACTAAAGTCTGACGCAATCCATTCCAAAAGGTTGTCAAGAGACCACTTCCCCCATGTAGTTGAAATGATGCAGTCCGTCTCTTAGTATAATGCTCAAGAACTCTCTCGAATACACTTCATGAGGGGAATGAAGAACACCTTCCCATGTTCACATTTTTCTTCCCCGATGAACGTGTATGAAGCTCAAGAACCCGAAGTACACCAATACCCAAGAGCTCTCCCGAATACACATCATGAGGGGAATGAAAACACCTCCCCATGTTCACATTTTTCTTCCCTGATGAATGTGTATGAAGCTCAAGTATCCGAAGTATACCAATACCCAAGGAAGGAATAACCGATAACATTGAAGAAGCAAGCCAAGTCACTGATTATCTCTGCGGATGACAATCTCTGCGGATGTCAACTCTGGAATAAATGATTATTTCTCTGAATCAACGATTAAGCACTCAAGTGAAACAACTGAGCATCCCCAATGTACACACTCTATCTCCCCTGATCATTGCGATACCATCGAAATCACCACACTAGTGTACCTCTTTTATCTTCAGAAACTTTCTCTAACATCACTTCCCCACGTAGTTGAAATACTAACACTAAACGCCTTGATGAGTAAAACCTTGAGTTTCTCTGCGGTCATGACATTTGTTTTCCCGGGATATCTTCAATCACTTAGAAGAATTAAGTTCATCAAGTTTACTCGTCATGAGTCAAAACTTGAGTTTCTCTGCTTGTAATAACACTTGTCTTCCTGGGTATCTTCAATTACTTAGAAGTATTAAGTTCATCAAGTTTACTCGCGTTTAGGTGCTTGTATCCTTACGCCTTGCTAGGTTTTGACACTTCGAATCAGAACTCTTTGTAAGTCCGTATACTAGAAATATGTAGAGAAGAACACTTGAACTCTTGTGAGAATCAACTTGTTTGAATAATGTGAGCAAGTCTAATTGGGGATTAAATTTGGCATTTCAATCTCCTCCAATTAGTGCTCTCCCCTAAACCGGCAATCTGATTGATAAATGCCCAGATTAAGAAGAAGTCTTTAGATAGTCAAATGCAGCTCGTCTTTAGTCTTCTATGTAGCAGAGAATGTAGAACCGACTGTAGACTCGACCTTCTTCAAGATTGTCCAGTTGGGGAATAGATAGTTAACATCTTCATCACACTAAGATCATCCCAATTAACTTTCATCTTGCAAATCCCCTTAAATGAATCCCTCCTAATCAAACAAGAACAGAAAGATGTTCATCAAGGAAATTAACAATCAGGCCGCAACGAACACACGAAATGGTAACACCAAGCAAACAATCACATCAAACAAGAACAGAAGGTTGTTCAGAATCATCATGTTGATGTGCACATGAAGCATTAACCGAAAGCACTTGTCTTTAAACTCATCAGCCCGTGTGAAGATGTCAACCAACGGCTCTTAGAAGAAACTCCATGTAACAATGACCCGATAAGAAGAAGCTCGGTTCTTACATGAGTTTGGAGCCGTTTGACCATTTATTCTCTAATATCAATCAACCATGCAAAAAATTCACACTTCTTCTCCCCCTCAAGAATTGCATACGGAGTTGCCATTCTTGATTAAATAAGTGAAAAACATCCGAATGTTCTATTCACACTTCTCTCCCGCAAAATCAGCACATGATGTCGCCATCTTCATTATAATCGAGCAAGTGGAATGAGAAAACAATCAGTGGTAGCCCGGTTCACTTGATGACTGAAGCGCATGGAAAAAGTATGAAGCATGTTGATGAGAATGGTCATAATAAGAAGATTTCTCTTCTTCAGAAGATAAAGCGCACTGAAGCATACACTTTTCTTTTCTTTGAAGAACGAGGCATGAACTGTAGTGTTCATACGTCATAATCTCTCTCTTTTCAACTCTCTTAGCAAAACATGTAATCATCACCATTATCATTCAGTAGGCTCTTTGCAGTGACTTGGTGATGGAGATGACCCAATATGATGAATTTGACCCTGAAGTAAACTAACCCGAACTCGTGTCTTAAACTTGCACATATGTAACAAAGAGCGGTGCCGAGACTTCATGCCCATTTGAATCTCTAAGTACTCTATACTCTTCAACCAACCAACCATCGAGTATTAGACGTATATCACCTCTTGAAAATCCACAATTGAATGTGACACTGAGCACTACAATGTAACTCCTTTAAGTGATAATTATTTTGTAGTGGTATGAGCCCAATTCCCCAAGTGGTAAAAGAAAAGGTAAAAGACACCCAACAATAACTAGATTTCCAAGTCTTCGTTTTGATAATAAGCTCGAACAAGGATCTTGAAGAATCTTCATCCATCCATCCCCGATACCTTCGGATACTAAGTACATTCGCCCGTGATATTTCACTTCAACCTCAAATAAATAATACTGAATTAACACCGTTGTCACATCTTCGAACCGCTCAAATCTAGTCTTCTTTGACATTTAAATGAACTTTGATAATGGTTTTCATCCCGACCATGGTTAAAAGCACATAACCCCGTAAAATCATGTAATGACCAAACTGCCATGACGAATATCCAAACACACATCCAATTCATGAAATACACCCTTTTATCCCTTCTTCGAAGCAGAAACCGTAGCACCAAAGCATCGGTAAGATCCGAATTACACTTTCTCTTCTCCAAGATGGTTCCATCAATACGGGATTTTACAACTCTATGGTTTAAACCGAGAAATAGTTTCTTTCACGGGATTTTACAAAACCAAGAATAAACCGTAAGATAGATCCGGAAATGTACTTTACTAATTATCAGGATGTTTCCATTGTTACGGATTTTACAAGTCTATGATTTAAACCGAGAAATAGGTTCTTTCGCGGGATTTTACAAAATCAAGACAAAACCATGAACAATGTCAGCTTGAACGTGTTATGACAACTTTGGTTTCGTGAATAACTGTTTTAGGGGAACATGCAAATGTTCTTCACGGTTCATCATCAAACATCAACATTGTCATCAACCATCCAATAAACACTTTGGTAAACACATAATTCACGCATATTGTCGGCTATAGCAATGATCACATGGAGAAATAAGCCCGATATACCAAACTTGAACATGACGAAAAATTCCCCAGAGTTGTTACTTAAGCTTGTACTAATCCTTGTGAAAAAGAAGCGGTGTATCCAATGTACAAAACCTCTTGACGTATCCTCAACTGAGTGAGACACCGAAGTGATAGTTACGTTGTGGGTTAAGCGAGAAAGAATCACAAACGAAACTAAATAGCCAAGTCTTTATCACACTCTATAGATGCCCAAACAAGTCATCTTCGTGGAAGGGTAGGAAGAAAGAAGATGAAATAAGTAAACGCCCCCGGAAAACCTTACTTCAAATCCCAATAAGAAATATCGTACAAACAACCCCGTAGTCGTCAATTCAAGCCATAACATCATATCCTCCGTGAGAATGTATAAACCTAAGTATCATACCTCATCACAACAAGTCTCATCATCAAATCTCCTTATCAAATCTCTTACAAATGATCCAATTATGAGAAGCCCATCAAATGGTCCAAATAAGAATCCCGCCCGAGATGTATCAAATTAAGCCCATATCCGATTAAAATCATTGTCATATCACTCATTCAAGAGAAATATCAATGCTTGTGTATCCATATTATGAGATACTATTCGGATTCAACAGATATCGATACTTATATACCAAATCTATCAAGTATCAACAATCAAAGATAGGATATCCTTGTTCCAAATTAGTGTGTCACAATCCCATAATATGTCCACTTACTCGGCAACAAAATAAGACATGTACCTCAAGGAATTAAACCCACGACAACAGAAATATGGTCAATGAAATCTCATTTGCAATATTAGAATGTGCATGAAAGACATAGGCCCACACGAGATATCAACAAATTAACCAGCCCATTGATATTATACACACGAAGCCTAACAATCACGGCCCATTCATTGAGATAATCTCATCACATTTCAAATCAAATCACACGGCCAAAAAAAACAATATCCGATCCAAAAAAAACATCACTAACCGGTCATAAGTAGTGTCAAACTCTAATCACATGGGTATATAAATCACACTCTCACACACATCTTACCCTAATCACTATTGAAACCCTAAATCCTCTCAAACTTCCGCCCCATCAAAATAATCTCTGCTCCCACCAAATATTCACAAACCCTAACATCAATCAAAAAAACAATCCGCCTCTCTCCTCCCTTTTCTATTCATGTACGCTACTTTATCTTGCACTCGGGAGACATAACAACAATCATCCTTGTAATCCATTTGACTTCGCCACAGAGATGGCTCGAAGGTCATTGGTGAGAAGGTTTTGATATGTCATAGGGATGGGTCGTGGTAGAAATAGCCATAGAGTTGGTTTTTCAAATTAATGAAATAGGCTTCACATCCTCATGGTCACGGGTAAGATTAGTATGTTCTTTGTTTAATTTTTTTTTAGTCTTAAAAAGGAGTGAAAGAAATAGAGTTAACATAGTTTTTAGACTCGTTTCTTTATCTCGAATAGTATCTCATGATCAATGAAGATTTTTCTATTTCGTGAATGGGACTTGTGATAGTCATGATGCCGTTTCTTTGGTACCACGAAACAAGAAACAACTGAGATCGATAAATTAATTTTTTCAAAGAGTCGAGTCTTGTAGTTTGGTTAATTGGAGAAGTGATTAGGATAGTAATGAGGTTGATTAAAGTGGATATGGATGAGGCTGTGGTAACTTTGTTTTTACAACAGTCCGAATTTTTTCGTATAGTTTTTGAACTTGTGATGTTGAAAAAAAAACTGAAGTCGAAGAGTTATGATTTGGTTTGAGGTCGTGGTTAAGTCTGAGTCTTCTTCTTCATCCTTTCTGTAATATAGTCAAGTCGCTACCATTTGATTCAAGTCGCTAATCATTTTAGCTTTTCAAACACAAGTCGCTACATCTTGTTAAGTAACAAGTCGCTACCTTTTTTCCAGTTAACAAGTCGCTAGCAAATAAATTAACTAAGTCGCTATAACGGCTTCAAAGTATAACTCGCTACAACTTGTAAATACAAGTCGCTAGGCAGACATATTATACAACTCGCTACACCAAGTCGCTAGGAAGACTTTTGACATTTTTTATTTTTTTATTTATTTTATTTTTCGATGAGTTTTCCGGTCAGATTCCGACCATATTCATATGAAACCCAGACAAAGAAAATAATGACTTATGCAGAAAAACACTTGATTTTGACCCAGTTTGGACCTGACCATGTGACAACTTTTAACCAATGTATAACTGCAACTTGACCACAACATTAACTGAAATGATACCAAAAGTCTGAAATAGACATATGCAACATTATAAAAACATAGGACTTTTGGACCAAAAAGGATACAAAAACATGAGTAAATAGTTTAAACAAGAACCAAAATGGATGTAGACAACTTGTTTAAAAACTGATAAACCATAAGAATAAGAAAGAAAGACTTTTTAGACAAAAAAATGATACAAAACCAGTTTTTAAAAACAATATTCGACCCATGAATCAATAAAACAAAATAACCATGGTACGGAACCACACAAATCAACACAACACAATAACCTTGGCTCTTGATACC
>OU343223.1:271542795-271693366 GCA_910596185.1 Chrysanthemum makinoi
GGGGTAAGGAAAGGCTTAGCCTTTTTGTCTATGTACTTTCTTGGAAGATGAAGCATACTAAAACGGATGAGTCTTATAGTTTGCTTGTGTACTCAGGGATGCAATGTGGGATTTGTGATCTGAGGTTTTGTGATCTTCCTTTTTGCAAATCATGTAAAACAAAATCCTATAGCAATCATCAGTAGTGTGATTTGTGTAATTGCATAGTTCACATTTCATTGAGGGTTTTGGTGTCTTTTTATGTTTGGTATTGCTTGAGGAAGTTGGTTTGGACTCCTTAATCTTAGATTGAGGAGGTTTTTCAGAGGATTCTATTTTCTCACTCAGCTTCCTAACAAGTTCAGCAAACTGATAGAATCAGTGACATTGGTCCTTTCATCAGTCAGGATCGAAGGTTTGGAAGATTCAGTAGGAATTGAGTCTTTGTTTTGGTTAGTGGAAGGTCTTTTCAGGATGGTTTTTCCATGTCCTGATCTCTCTTTTGGAGAGTGTTGGGAGTAGACTAAAGGGGTAAGGTCTGAACTGGGTAAGGCTCCCTGAAGTACATTCAGTGGAGGTAAAGGTGTGTGGGTTTCTGATTCAGACTCATTGATGGAATCAATGTGACTGGGCTCATCAGTGAATCCAATCATTTATTTGATAGCCTGACTTTCAGGTTCCAAGATTTTTCTAGTGTTAATGTTAGGCAACTTACTGTCTGGGTTGACTCTCTTAACCCAGTCACTAGACTTTGGTTTTAATTCTTGTTCAAAGGAAATGCCAGCAGGAGTGAAAGCTTTTTCACTTTGATTTTTACTTGTGGAATCAGTGAGTTGATCTTCTCCTAGGACTCTCTTTTTAGTTATAGGAATAAGATTGTGGATAGACTCATAAACTTTAGGATTTTGTTTTGCCTGAGAAAGTTTAGAGGTGTATGTATCCTGAAGAGTTAATGGTGCAGCCTCAAGGAGTGCAAGTTTAGCTTTAGTTTTTCTATACTTAGCTTAAAAATCTTTTTAATCCTTTTGATCAGTTTTTTTTTTCAAAATGTTGAGAGGACTGAAGCATTTTTGGTTGAAACTTGCTAGTTTCTGAAGAAGAGTTGTTTCATGAAAACTTGTATGAGGTTTGAAGTGGTTTTGGGAAACAATATTTTGCTAAATGACCCTTTTTACCACATTTAAAACATTTAGTGGTATCACTTGCTTTAGAACCAGAAAAGTTTAACTTGTTTCTTTTGATAAACTTTTGAGTGCAAGTAGTGCCCTCTCTGAAATTCGATTTGTAAATCATTTAGGTATTCCTAACTAGTTCTTTCATCAGCCTCATCATCAGATTTTTCTAGAAAATCTTGCACAACACAATTAGAAAAGAATGCACTTGATATGGGTGCAATGGTCAGGGCCTTTTTCGTCTCTTGAGCATTTTTTGAATAAGGGCATCTCATAAAGATTAAGTTGTCTTCATAGACAAACTTCTAATAGATTTCAGGGAGCTAAAGATTTTGAATGTGATTAGCATTTCTAAGACATTGAGAGAAACTTAACCACTTTTCAAGGAGACTGTTGACAAAGCTAACATTAATCTCATGCTTACACAGGGTGACACCATCATTGGACAGCTCATTGAGCAATGTCTTATAACGGGTATATGTCTTTGAGAGACTTTCAGAATCTTTGGCTCTGAAAGTGTTATACTCAAGTTTCAGGTCCACTATCTTGTTTTCCTTGGTATTTGAGGGACCCTCAAAGCTATGAACCAAGTCAGTCCAAGTTTGTTTGGCTGTGTTACAGTTAATGACTGATTCCATTATATCGTCAGGGAGACAAGATATAATGATGCTTTTGAGGCATTGGTCCTGATTGACCACCATTCTCTTATTAGGAGTCCATTGGGCTTCAGACTTGGGTAAACCTTCAGCAATATTAGGGACAAATGGACCATCATTAATACACTTGATGTAGTATGGTTCCATTCCAGTTAAGTAGCAAAGCATGCACTTTTTCCACTTATTGAATTTCCCAACTTCAAGTCAGGGAGCAACAACTGTAATTAAATAAGTTTTATAAACCAGAGGCTCTGATACCACTTGTTGTTCCCGCTAACTTGGTTAGAATTAACTACAAAGTTAATCTATCCAAGCTCCATGACTTAGTAATGTTATGAGAAATACTTTGTTAAAAGATAAACGTAAAGTAAAAGACACAATTTTTCAACGTTTAATTCTATTTTCAATTAACAAAGAATTATACCAAAGTGTTTGCGGAACAACACTTGGGATTGAATGACAAGTACGGTAATTCTCCTCACTAAAATTAAGCTAAGCTTAAGTACAACTATGCTAACCAACTAAGCTATTCTTAGGGACTTAGTTGTATTTAGAGGAGAGAAAGGTGTTTGTAAATGTCATCACATTAAGTGCACAAACTTGTCAACCTTTCAACTCCTACTTGTGGTTCTATTTATACACAATGATTTACAACTGTTATTGAAAAAGACAAAGATGACCTAAGCTAGTTGGACAAAATACCTGAGTATTTTGTCTCTGTTACAATGACTACTTTTGGTATAGGACAATGGTGCTTTCTGAATAGAAGTGATGACATTGCTCTTGTTCATTAACCTTTCAGGAAAAGTTTGACCTTCCCCTTTAATCGTTTCAAACTTATCCCGCCTTGTCCCGCCTTTACTTCAGTCTTTTATATTTAGTCTTCATAGTTGTTGAGGAGACTTGAGGTTTAGTGAGTTATTGTAATCACTCACTGAACCCATCATCGTCTTCTTTGGCTCAGATATCATTCACTGAGTCCCGCCTCACTGAATGGAAAGTCTTTCTCTAAGGCTTGTCCTGATCTTCCTGAAGATGACTCAATGAGTGACTATTTACTCAGTGACTTGGTAGATGTTTATAGATGTTTAATACTTAGGTTATTTCTATTCAAATCATAGTTTAAGGATACTTGGGTATTGAGTGAACCCAACAACTGTTTTTTAAGTAGTGTTTGCTTATATGAATGTCTTATTGCCCAAACTTATTGCCAGAAAGACCCCAGATCATGCACCATTAATTACTATATGTTAGTAAGCGCATATATAGTGGATAGGCCTATCGGGATTAACAAATCTCATTTGTGTTAGCCGGATAAGTAACCAGACGCACTATATTTGAGATACTAGTATACGACAAGTACCTGCACGGGGCCATTATTATATATATCATTGTTTTGATATATACAGTTAATGTTTTGCGTGTCATGAGCTTAGAGCAATAATACTGCTATAGTACTATTGTGGGATACACAATTGTCTCTTTAAATTGAAAACTTATTGTCCATTAATATATGTTAGGATTTAGAAAATCTTGTAGTTAAAGAGTCGGTCACCTCAAGTATATGTATTCGTTAGAAAGCTCGTAGTCGTAGTTATTTAGTGTTAGTAAGTAGTTTGTTAAGTAACACCGTGGAGGACGGACGGGTCTTTACCTACTGTATGCCTGATCCACAGCCCGTAGGAGGCGTGTCTTGTAAGAACCTATAAATACCTTTGCCTAGCAAGGCAAAGGGTTGGAGCTTTCATAATATCATTTTTCTTTGTCTCACTAAAGTTCCCAACACTCTTCACTTTCTCTCTCTAAACCTCATATTATACGCCCCATATACTTGTGTGTTTGTGTGTTTATGAAAACCAATATGTTACAATTGGTATTAGAGCTATGGTTTGATCATTCATCTTTCATGTTCTTGGATTTCTAGTGGTTTTCATAAGGTTTTTGGGTTTGAATGAGTTTAGAGTAGTTTTCATCATTTGGATCATTTCTAGTGTTAAAGTTTGAATTTTGATAGTATTTTTGTATTTAGAATCATTATAGGTGTCTAGGTTTTGGTTTGAAAAGCTTGAATCATCGTGGTTGGATTGTTTTTGGATTGAAAAGTGTTGTTTTTTGAAAGTTTCATTGAAGCGGTTTAACCCCCTCGAATAGGATTTCTTTGAAGCGGTTTGTCTTGAAAATCATGCGATTTGCCTCTCGGTGAATGCTTTCTAAGCGGTTTGTCACTATTTTATACGGTTTGTCCTATTTCGTGAAGCGGTTTGTTAATGAAGCGGTTTGTCTATTGAGACAAAACGACAAGAAAGGACAAAGTAGTGGAAGTAGTGGGTGTACTTGTGTACTAAGCGAGTTATCAATTTATGCGGTTTGAGTGTCACACGTTTTGTCAACTTAACAGATTTTTCTCTTAAGCGATTTGTTAATCAAGCGAATTGACACTTAAGCGGTTTGACACTTAAGCGATTTGAGTAGGAAGCGATTTGACAGAAGCGGTTTGTCAAGGGTGCGATTTGTCTATTGAGACTTTTCGTTTGTTTGTGTTACGTTTTACGGTTTTCTCTTGATTCAGTAAAATCCCGTGAAAGAATCTATTTCTCGGTTTAATCAAAGAGTAGTAAAATCTCATGGAATTTGTAATCATTTCTACGATCACTTCTTCCATTGCTGATGACGTTCAAGCTGCAGGATCCGAACTCGTCCTCCCATGGTGGATAGAACCGATTATGACTCTTGGGCTCAAAGAATCAGACTGTATTGTTTAGGAAAGGAAAATGGGGTTAACATACTTAAGTCAATTGATGAAGGACCATATCAAATTGAAACTACTAGAGATATCCTTGAAACAACTGCGATGGTTCATTGTATTGGGACTGGATAGACCAAAGATGTATGATGAGCTTGATGATAAGAGAAAAAGAGATACGATGTAGACATCAGAGCTTCAAACATTATACTTCAAGGTTTACCTAAGGACATTTACAAGTTGATCAATCACAACACTGAAGCTAAGGCAGTATGGGACAATGTTAAGATGCTTCTCTCTGGTTCAGAATTGACTAAAGAAGACAGGGAGTCTCAGCTTTATGATGACTTTGAGAACTTTAAAATGAAACCAGGGGAAAGTGTTACTGAATATTATGTGAGATTCCACAAGCTTGTGAATGATATGAGGAATATCAAAATGACAATGCCAAATATCCAGCTCAATTCAAAGTTTGTGAACAACATGAATCCCGAATGGCACAAATTTGTCACTGCAGTCAAACTGAACAAAGGATTGAGGAACACCAATTACGAGCAATTGTATGCTTATTTGCTCCAAAATGAGAAGCATGCTGCATTTGAACGAATGGTCATGGAAAAGTCTAATACCAGTATTGGTGATGCAAGTTCTTCAAATGACTCAACTGCATTCTACACTAATGTGGGAATAACTACCAAAGCATCACAAGTCATACCTACTGGGGATGGTAATCACAAACTCATTCCAGATCCAAGTTATAAGCCTTTAGACTTATTCATGGTACAACTAGTCAATCAACTGGCTCTAATGGTTAAGCAAAACTTGAACTTTACCCCACATACCAACAATCATCTCAGAACTGCTTCTAACCTTCACAATCATGCTATGGTTAAAGATGGAAGGGTAGTTGTGCAAAACGTGCAGGGAAGACAGAATGCTTATCTTCCACATAATGAGCAAGGAAATGTTGGGGTTGGTACTGGTTATGTGAATGCTGGTATAGGTGGAGGATATGTGGGTAATCAGAATCGTGGAAGGAACATGGCCCAGGGTCAAGGAAAGCCAATCAAGTGCTACAACTGTGGTGGAGAAGGACACATCGCAAGGAACTGCACTCTTCCAAAATGTTCACAAAACGCAGAGTACTTCAGGGACAAAATGCTACTGGTGCAAGCTTAAAATAGTGGAGCTGTGTTGAATGAGGAAGAATTGCTATTCTTAGCTGAGGGAAATGCCAAAACTTATGATGCTGATGTGGATGAACAACCAGTGCATGGTATGGGTCAGAACAATCCTAATGCATTTCAAGTTGCAGACTGTGATGCATTTGATTTAGATGTCGATGATGAACCAATTGCCCAGACCATCTTTATGGCTAGTATTTCACCAATGGTCTCTCCAAAGGTCTCTTCACCACAACAGGCCAGTCCCTCCAAGGAATCAATCATATCAGAGGTATTGAAACTATACGATGAGGTTGATGTGCAAAAGATACACGACAAAGTACAATCAACAGAAATTATTGAATCAGATATTGAAAATATGGGTAATAGAAATGTTGTCCCATATGATCAATATGTGAAGCAAGATGAAAGTGAGATTGTACCAAGTGATGCATTTTCTGCAGTCAATGATGACTATATTTTTGATGAATACACTGCATGTGCTCCTGATGATTCCATAACCTCTGAACTAAATGCCTATAAGGAACAAGTTGCTATATACGAACAACGTGCTAAGTTTGAATTGACTACCCGTGAGCAGGAGATGGATAACCAAATACGTACACTTATCAGAAAAAGTAATTTTAGGGAAGAACTATTAAAACAAGAGTTAAATTCCTTACAAAACAAAACTTTTAAGCAAAAACAAGAGCTGCAAGAAAATGTTAAAGTGCTTAAACAAGAATTTAATGCTAAGGAATCAAAACTTTTAAATGATTTTTCCAACATAAAAACTTTGAAAAACAAACTTGAAAACAAGTTGTATGTACAAGGGAACACCATTCAAACTGCTCACTTAATCAATAAACATAGAGTGTTAAGCGATGAGCACAATACTGACATTGTAGAGGAACCCAATCCTGAGGTTAGTAAGAAAGCAAAAGCAGCTCAAAAGGTAATCTATGATGGCAATGAGATTCTCAAACCTAGACAAAAGCCTACATGTGTTGAGTGCACAGAGGAGGATAGAGAATTAGAAGATGCCACTAGAGATAAAATGGATAATAAACTCAAAGATCCTTGGTGCATAAAGTATAACATCACATTCAAAACACCTAATTACTCTAAGGAAAACTGGATTGCCTTTAATAAGTTTAGACCTCAGACCCAACTGACCCCTGAGCAAGTGTTTTGGAAGAAAGATATGGATAAGAAAAAGGCTGATGATCTTGTTGAAAAAATCCCCCGTGTAGGAAGTTGCCTCCTGCTACTGTGTATCCTCCAAATACACATATGCATTTAGTGCCTAGAACTCTTCCCACACAAAGCAAAACCTTAGTCAGTTTATATGTAGTTTACCAACTGTTTGTTGATTTTGAGAAAACATGTAAGAAGAGAATCACACCAACAAGGATTACTGAAGGGGAAAGGGGTTTTGAGCAAACAAAAGAGTGTTATTTAACTGAGGTCATGTCTTTCTTTAAACAACTAAAAGAACAATTTGAGTCTCTCCAAAAGGCCATAGATATTGAGGTTAAAGACATGAAAAGAATGTTTAATGAAATGGAGAATGAGGTCAAAGATTATGAATGTGAGCTTAAATGTAATGAGATTGAAAGGAAGAATCTGTACATCGTAAATGATAACTTGATTTCCAGATGTGTTGCTCAAGATGTGTTTTATACTGTTACTAATTATTCTATTACTGCTTCTCAATTTCATGAATTATCTGTTGCCTTGAAAGTTTCCCATGATCGTGTCATTGAGCTTGAAACAACGAATTCAAAATTGCATGATAAAATTGAAAAGGATGACCATGATAACATGGTCAGACAATTTTCTAAATTGGAAGTTGAATATCTTGCTTTGCAATTGAAATATCAACATCTCAAAGAAAATGTTAAAACCTCAAATGCCAAGACATCCTCGGATGCTCCTGAGTTTGATGCAGTTTTTGAAATAAGCAAACGTGATGAACAGATTCGAGCTCATTGTAACACGATCAAAAGATTAAAAACCCAAATTTCAAAATTATAGAGTGAAAAGAATGATGTGACTGGCTCCCGACTGCCTCCTCCTTTAGATTCTCAGAATTCTCAAAACTTTCATCTTTAAAACATCATTAATGTTTTACAACATGAAAATGAGTGCGTTCTAGCAGAAAATGAAAAGGTTAAACTGCATTTCAAAGAGTTATATGAATCAATTAAAGTCACTCGTGACAAGAACAACGAAAAGATAACTTCTTTGCAAAATGAAATTGAGAATCTAACGAGTCAGGTAAAAGGGAAAATGCCAATAACCAGTTGTGATAATACTGCAACAAAGGTGTCTGCTTGTGCTAAATATGCTATGTCTGTGAAGTATATTCCCCCTCACCTTAGAAACAATGAACTTGCATGTCAAACATATTTTTCGTACCTTAAGGATAGTCTAGAATGTCTCCGTGAGATTGTTGAAGAGGACAAGATAGAGAAACCACTTGATAGTGCGATTAAGGATGCATGCTTGTATGCCAAATTGTGGAAAACTAGAAGGGGGGTTGAATAGTTTTACCAATTTAAAACTTCCTTTTAAATATTTAGATCGACTTATGTCAATCTATTTGATTGTTTATGTTGGACGTTGATAGATAGATATATAAACGTGTAATGAAGTATAAAGAGTAAGAAACACATCACCACGACACAAGTTATTTATAGTGGTTCGGCTACAAGGACACCTTCCTTGCCCTACTCCACTCCCGAGTCACCTACTCGAGAGTTCGTAAGCACTACACCAACTCCTTGTGGCAGAGAAGCCTTCACAACGTCGCTTAACCTTTTTCCGGTACAAAGCTAAATACCGAGTTCTTTCACACCAAGGCAAACCACACCTAACACAACGTCGCCTACCCTTTATACGGTGCTAGGCTAACCACCGAGTTCTTTCACACCTTAGGAGAACTAATCCTTCACAACGTCGCCTACCCTTTATTAGGTACTAGGCTAAGCACCTAGTTCCATTACTATGGAGGAACTACTACCCTTCATGACACGACACCTAATCTCAAGGAGATCTTCTCCTTGTTACAACACCATCAAGGATATCACCATCCTTGTAAATAAACAAATACTTATTTGTATAACGATGCACCTCATCGATTATAAGACCTAGGCATTCTTCCCAAATGCAACTTGATTTGATTCTTAGGCATCCTTCACTAATGCCTTTGACACAACGCTTGGCACCCTTCACTAATGCCTTCGTCTTGACACCTTTAGCATCCTTCACTAATGCTTTGACACGGATGATGATCACCTTTCACTAATGCTTTCATCTTTACACTTTTGGCATTCTTCACTAATGCCTTCAACCCATCATCTATGGAGAAAGGAAGAACTATCAACAAGAGAACCTTAGTTGTCTTGATGATGACGAAGCATGGCAACTCATGGACTTGAGCTTGCACGTCTTCAAGAAGTGGTGATCTCTCCTTTAAGAGGAACCTAGAAGATCACACAAAAACAAAAGACAAACTACATAGATCAATTAGATCTGAGGTTAGAGGGTTAGAATACTTTTGGGAAGTATGTGTGTAAAATCATGTGTAGAGAGGAAGAAATGGCTCTCTATTTATAGAGAAAATTCTCTATTGTTCCCCGGATCCCACAGATCCCTTCCACTTGGGATCCGGCTAGCACAAAGCTAGGGATCCGTTGTCCGCTCCTCTTTGCCCATGGGTATTTTTGGTTATGGGTCATGGGTCATGGGTTATGGGTTGATCCATGGTTTTCTTTCTAGATATAATGAACTTGGTTAAGTGGTATATATAAAACCATGGGTTATGGGTCAAAACCATTTGGTAGTATTTACCCATTTAGTATATACTTGTATTTACCCATTTTAGCATACACTTAGTTTAAGTATATGTTTAACCCAATATGTAAACACTAGTTGTTTGTACGTATGTATCTAAATCATAAAATCACTTATACTTGTTTTAGTGTTTTATGTGAGAGCGTAAGTGTGTTAGAAAACTATTAGTTCAAACTATTTACGTACTCTATTTGTTTCGTTAAAATGATTTTACGTTTGTTATCGACAAAACATTAGAAGATCGTAAAATATAAATAAACGTTTTTACGGCTTATTTGTATTAACAATCTCCCCTTTTTGTTGATGACAAAACATAAAATTATTTTAAGGAAAAATCTAAAATTCGTAAAAGTTTGAATTTGTAGTTTTTACTTTCTTCTCCCCCTTTTTGTCGAAACAAAAAGTGTTAAAAGAAACTAACACAATTTTTTTTTAAAAAAAGTGTAAAAATGTAAAGAGAGCAAGTGACGTGAATGGTACTCGTCTTAACTCCCCCTTGACGAGTCCATCCTTTGAAAGGGCGTCAAGGACATAACGTAAGATAAACTAATTGTGTTTGCAATTGAGTTTGCAAATGGTTCGTCTAAGTGACGAAAGCGTGCTCCCCCTTGAATATTGCAATGTTGCAATGGGGTGTCATGAAGTGTAATCCAAGATTGGATTAAGTTGCAAATGATTTTGCAATGTTGTTTGACACAAAGCTCCCCCTAGCTTTATGGTGTCAATATCTTCATGTGTATTTTGAATAACTACAAAACAAAGGTTAGAAAAATAAGAGTATAGTGCATAATTTCCTGCAAATGAGACTCAGGTTAGTAGAAATTTGTGCTCCTGTACCACGGATCCTACGGTTCCCTTGTTGGAGGGATCCGTCTAGGCATTATGGAGGGATCCGGCTATCTGATGACAGTTTCTTCAGCAGTGAAGAAATGTCAATGAATGCTATTTGAGGAAATGAGATATATGTACAATATAACAAGCACAACACACATAATAATCATAGCATATAAGTATTCATTCAATAAAACAAGTGATACACAACCAAATCTCTAAAACTAAGAGAATGAACTTAGCCATATAAGTACTACTAATGCTAATCTCATTACGAGACTTAGAATGTGACAATGTGCTTAAGTATAGGGATGGGTGGACTTGTTGAATTGATCCAACTTTGCAAGAAGATGATTAAACATGAAATGTATCTCATTTTGTACTTCTTGAACAAGTCCTTGAGTTTTTAGACAATTTGGGCAAATATTGTCTCGGTTTGGCTCCGAAGGGAAAAGGATGTTTTGAGGGGGCTCAATGTGTGTTTGAGGGTCATCATTTTGAGAAGTAGGGAGAGGTTCTAAAAATGAGGGTGGTAATGGAACTTCTTCCATATGATCAAGGTTGTTCCTTGTCTCCCATGATGTGCTAGTTGGTGTTGTAGGTGGTTCCCGATTCAATGAAAAGGTTGGTGAATGGGAGGTTCTTGGTGATGAATGGAAGAATGAATATATGTTTGGATGAGGAAGAGGCTCATTCAAGGAGTGTAGTCCATTCTTAATGAATGAAGGTTTTGATGGCTTGCTAGAACTAGCCATGTTTGGTTTGGAACTAGATGATCCCTTTTCTAGTTGGAAAGGTTTGATGCTAATCCTTGCGGTTCTCTTAGCTTTTGTTGGATGGGTTTGATGAGGTGGGATTCTAGATTCATTATCTCTAATGGGAGATGTTTCGGTGGATGAAATTTTATGGATCATTTGACCCTTTCTTTTGGATGATCCTATGTTTGAGGAGTTGTTGCTAAGAGCCTTAGTCATGGTGATGAAGGTGCTAATGTGAGCTTCTAATTCTGATTTTTGAAAGGTAATTGAGGATGGTGCCATAAACCTAAGATTGTTTGGTTTATAAAGAGTAATTTGAATTTGGGAATTAAATTCTTGACCACTTAGAAGAATAAACATGCTCTTGAGGTTTGATCAGCTCTAGGAGGATAATTAATGTATGCTAAGAGTGGTTAGAGAACCAAAAGGTGACATGAGTTTGAATATAGGAACTGGTTTATGCTCTCTGCATCTACGGATCCCGCGGATCCCTCTCAGTAAGGATCCGCCTGGTTAAAGACCAGGGATCCGGCTATCAGACAGGGTCTAGGTGAAATCATTATGCTTTTGTAAGGTTTGTTATTAATGGATTTCGAGGATTTGACTTAATTTTGAAGTCTTTAGCTGTTGGATATCTCAAATCCTTAACCATAACAAGTAATGGTGCTTAATGATGGTTTTGGCCAAGAAAATTTGACCTTGGATAGTCTAACTATATGTTTGACAATGATTCCATTTAATTTGATGTGGAGAAATGGTGATAACAAGTCCTAGAAGTCAGATGATGTCCTAATAGGAATTTACTAAAATCCTTAAAAATAAGAAGAAATGAAAAACCAATTTTTGACCTTAATTTGGATTAAAATATGATTGAGATCAATTTGCTAAAATTGAAAGATATACCTAACTAAGTGCTATCAAGAGTGATAGATAATGTGTGAGTGTTAGAGCGGAATTATGGTGAGTTTTGACTAGTTGAAAAATCAAAAATATTTCAGAGATGTATCCTAGATAGGCCATGGATGAGAGTGAGATTTTCAACTATTTGAGAAAACTTAGTTGGCTCTAGTATCTTATGTTTGACTTGTTGGAGGTGATCTAATAGATTGTTTTGATGTACCTAAATCTGTATTGCATATCAGATACCACAGATCCCACGGTTCCTTCTGGAGGGATCCGTCTAGTACAAATCCTGGGACGCCACTGCAGATCAGAAGGCTTTCAGCAAATGTGCATTTTGCACTCTTAGTAAATGCTCCTCCTAGTTGTTTCTATGGGAACTAAATGTACGAACACAACTACTATGATGTATGGCAAAGTAGAGATAGCTATAATTCCTAGAATGAGTGACGACGACCATTTAAAGGGTCGTAAAATCTCATTTCCCAAGTACCTACGTTAGGATTGTTTAGTTCCATGATATGGCAATACCTACAAACTACAAGCATAATTTAAAATGTTTACAAACCATCGTTTGAAATTGTTCATCAAAAGTTTGATTCTTCAAACCTTACCTTTCTCCTCCTTCTTCACTTCTTCACCCGTCCTCCACTCTTTATCAAACTATCTTCACTTCTTCTTCCTTAAGAAATTGGCGAAGCATTTGAAGATTCCCTTGGTTTGTTGCCATTTGGGTGATTCATTAGGGATGTTTGGCAATTGGTTGATGTAGTCCAAGGGGTCAAGATCGATATTTGCGAGTGGGTTGCTACTACTCCCTTCACCTCCACCTTCTCCTTGCCTTTCCCTTTCGTCCGAGGAGTCCATGGGTGGGTGTGGTCTCTTGCCTTCCACCATAAACCTTGTTGTTCTACCTTCGGTCAATGGTACCATAACCTTATTGCAAAAGCTATGATCAAGGGATTATGGAGAAGGGTCTAAAGCAAAGATGAATTTGGCGAGACGGGTTAAAAGCATTGTGTACGGAAGCACCATCTTGTCCATGCTTCTAACACTTGCCATTCTTTTGACCATGTAGTAGGCAATGTTGAATTGAGTATTGGTCACTAGGCAATAGATCATGAAGCTTAGACATGCGTTGGGGTGGTCCTTGTTCCCTACTAGGCACACCACATTTCTCTTATCCATCCTCCTACTTCCTATACAATGCATACATTTCCAAAAGCTCCATTTGAAAAGGATCCCTATGGATCACTTTTGACTTCCTTGTGACTCTTGATGGTGAGGCTCTTGGCATGAACACGGTGTCCCTCACCGTGGTTACTTCCGGGATCAAATTGTAGTAAATATCATGATGATCAACCATTGTGTGTAGTTGTTCCAAAGACCATTCATTCGAGTACATACAAATGCCTTGATATGGAACTCCTATAATTCTTCCAAACTTTATAAGTGAAAGACTAAACTCTCGCTCATTGATGGTGAATTCAATTGAGATGGACCCGTCATCATTTCTAATTATCCCCATTGTCTTGTAAAACTCAAGCACAAAGACCGGGAAAGTTTGTTCGTTTATATCCAATAAACAATCAAACCCAATAGTTGCAAAAACTTCCCTTACGTCGGTATTTGCAAGAAATGATGGATCAACAACTCTACCTTCATGAAAGAGTCTCCTTTCGAGCAACTTAAAGGCCTTTCTATCGTCCGGACTTAAACCATTTTTCCTATGATACATGGGTATGTAGTGGGCGGTGTCTTGGTAGTCTTGTTGCTTGTTGCTAGGCATGATATTCCTAAACAATACAACCCTAATGTGGTGTTAATGGTAATAGTAGCCTAGAGGGTTTGATCACAATTTTGCTCTCATCATCTTTGTTGAGTTCAAGAAATGTGTTTAATTTGTATTAACAATGTTAATTCTTTGATTTAGATTATCTTAGAAAACAATGTGGTGACAAATTATAATAAACCCATTTGAACCCAACTCTTAAAGATGAAGAAATTGTAATTCTAAGAATCAAGGAATTAAATTAACAATGTAGTGAAGATTATACTTACACAAGTGATTGTTAGACTCGAGAAGAATGATCAATTTGCTCCTAGGAAAGTACCTGGGTTTTTGTTAGTGAGTCTTTGAGGTGAGTATTATTGTGGGACATCCACAGTGATCATTCTTGATCATATACTGTCTTCTGTTGCACGGATCCCGCGGATCCCTCTCATTTGAGATCCGGCTAGTGTAAACCGAGGGATCGGCATATAACAGCAAAAATCAGCTCAAACATTCCTTGATAACTAAGGTTTGGGAGTTCTAAAAAGCCTAATGTTTTGGTGTTTAAGGTTCTAAAACTTGGGATTTGAGGTTTTTGAAGATTCAGTACTATTCCTATTAGACGAGGTTCCCTTTTTAAGAATTAGTCATAATTCTTGAGAAGCTTTTCAAACATTATAATAAAATCCCATTTTATTATAACATAAGAAGGTTCACATGGAAATTTATTGACATAGATGAAGTGTCAATAAATTCTTTGTGATGAATAATGATAATGGTCATCAAATAACCAAAATGTCATTATTACGAAATCATAGTGTAGTTTCTACAAATAAGTCGAAGAATACTATTTTTGATGATGACTTTAATTTAGATAACTACTAAAACAATTACTAATAAATCATGCAACTAAGATTTCAATAATAAAATTAAAAGCAAGTGATTAGTAATCATACTTTGGCTAAATATTCTTTTTGCTAAAGGAAATATTTAGATAAGTTCTTTATGCTCTTCTTGGTAACTCCAAATCCAAGTATGGATAATGCTGGCTAAATATTCTTTTTGCGAAAAGAAATATTTAGATAAATTCTTTATGCTCTTCTTGGTAACTCCAAATCCAAGTATGGATAATGCTTAGGAAAAAAATGTTAGAGCATTCTATCATTGTCCAACAATAAACAATATAGTGATTTTAAAATATGACGAAGATAATCATTCTTTGTAGTTTTCAAACATACATGGATCGTATCAAGTTTTTAAAGTACAACATACTCTAAGAAACTTGGTAACGAAGCTCTGATGCCAATTGTGAAAAACTAGAAGGGGGGGTTGAATAGTTTTACCAATTTAAAACTTCCTTTTAAATATTTAGATCGACTTATGTCAATCTATTTGATTGTTTATGTTGGACGTTGATAGATAGATATATAAATGTGTAATGAAATATAAAGAGTAAGAAACACATCACCACGACACAAGTTATTTATAGTGGTTCAGCTACAAGGACACCTTCCTTGCCCTACTCCACTCCCCGAGTCACCTACTCGAGAGTTCGTAAGCACTACACGAACTCCTTGTGGCGGAAAATCCTTCACAACGTCGCTTAACCTTTTTCCGGTACAAAGCTAAATACCGAGTTCTTTCACACCAAGGCGAACCACACCTAACACAACGTCGCCTACCCTTTATACGGTGCTAGGCTAACCACCGAGTTCTTTCACACCTTAGGAGAACTAATCCTTCACAACGTCTCCTACCCTTTATTAGGTACTAGGCTAAGCACCTAGTTCCATTACTATGGAAGAACTACTACCCTTTACGACACGACACCTAATCTCAAGGAGATCTTCTCCTTGTTACAACACCATCAAGGATATCACCATCCTTGTAAATAAACAAATACTTATTTGTATAACGATGCACCTCATCGATTATACGACCTAGGCATTCTTCCCAAAATGCAACTTGATTGATTTTAGGCATCCTTCACTAATGCCTTTGACACAACGCTTGGCACCCTTAACTAATGCCTTCATCTTGACACCTTTAGCATCCTTCACTAATGCTTTGACACGGATGATGAACACCTTTCACTAATTCTTTCATCTTTACACTTTTGGCATTCTTCACTAATGCCTTCAACCCAACATCTATGGAGAAAGGAAGAACTATCAACAAGAGAACCTTAGTTGTCTTGATGATGACGAAGCATGGCAACTCATGGACTTGAGCTTGCACGTCTTCAAGAAGTGGTGATCTCTCCTTTAAGAGGAACCTAGAAGATCACACAAAAACAAAAGACAAACTACATAGATAACTTAGATCTGAGGTTAGAGGGTTAGAATACTTTGGGGAAGTATGTGTGTAAAATCATGTGTAGAGAGGAAGAAATTGCTCTCTATTTATAGAGAAAATTCTCTACTGTTCCCCGGATCCCACGGATCCCTTCCACTTGGGATCCAGCTAGCACAAAGCTAGGGATCCGTGGTCCGCTCCTCTTTGCCCATGGGTATTTTTTGGTTATGGGTCATGGGTTATGGGTTGATCCATGGTTTTCTTTCTAGATACAATGAACTTGGTTAAGTGGTATATATAAAACCATGGGTTATGGGTCAAAACCATTTGCTAGTATTTACCCATTTAGTATATACTTGTATTTACCCATTTTAGCATACACTTAGTTTAAGTATATGTTTAACCCAATATGTAAACACTAGTTGTTTGTACATATGTATCTAAATCATAAAATCACTTATACTTTTTTTAGTGTTTTATGTGAGAGCGTAAGTGTGTTAGAATACTATTAGTTCAAACTATTTACGTACTCTATTTGTTCGTTAAAATGATTTTACGTTTGTTATCGACAAAACATTAGAAGATCGTAAAATATAAATAACGTTTTTACGGCTTATTTGTATTAACAATCTCCCCCTTTTATTGATGACAAAACATAAAATTATTTTAAGGAAAAATCTAAAATTCATAAAATTCGTAAGCCATTGCCACTGCATGCTATACCCAAAACCGTTCCCTGATTCACACAACTCATGGAAAAACTCCTTACGAACTTGTCCACAACCGAAAACCAGATCTCTCCTTCCTTCGTGTATTCGGTGCATTATGCTATCCAACGAATGACGGTCAAGATTTAGGAAAGTTACGAGCTAAGGCGGACATTGGAGTTTTTGTTGGTTATGCACCAAATTGGAAGGGTTACCGAATCTACAATAAAATAACCCGAGATATCATGGAAACTATTCACGTCACGTTCGATGAGCTGTCTGAGCAAATGGCTCCTGGACAATCTAGTTCTGGACCCGCATTTCAACATTCATTAAGTAGTCCCATTAGTTCTTCTCTTGTACAAAATCCCTAACCTACAGTTCCATATGTACCCCCATCGGGAGAAGATTTAAAGAAACTGTTTGATCCGATGTTTGATGAATACTATGAACCTCTTGATAATGATCATTCTACACCATCAACCGTGGCGGCTCCTAATCCAATCAACGCAGATAACCCTTCGGCTTCTGTGTCTCTATCTCAAGAAGCGCCTGCTACAGATCACTCATCGTCATCCTTAAATCCTCAATACTCGAGTGTACATCATAGAAATGTATCAGTCTACTTTGATGGAGATAATTCCTTTGCCACTCCAGAAGATGCACCGTTTGAAAATATATTTTCCCCTGAACCAACACTTGAACCATCTTTGTTAATACAAATATCGTCATTAAACGTTATTTATATTTTATGATCTTTACCTAAGTTTTGTTAACGACAAAAGTAAATTTAATTTTTATAAAGCTTAAAGCTTGTCAAGTTTAATATATATTAAAACAAGCTTTTCAAATAATATCTTCATCACTCAAGCATTTACATTTTGATTAATCATATTTTGATATGACTCTAAGCCATAATGTATGTTAGTATTTTTAGATCAAGAATGTTTTGGTTCCTTAAAACGAAACATTACATATGTATTACATTTTAACATATTTCTAAAAATAGAAAAACAAACACATGACATCATGTAGTACATCATTGAAATCCTTAGAAGATTTCACTAGATACTTTGTGTAGATTTAGACTCTACATATCTTACACAATCTTGATAGATATGGTTGACTTTGGTAAGATTTTGGTGATCTTGCTGTCAGACCCCGGCGACACCAAAACTTAACACGGACGGAACCCTTTGAGGGATCCGTGGTCCGTAGTGCCTGCTGAGTAATTTGGCTATAAACCAAACCAAGTTGTTTTTCATCCCTTTCTATCATATTCACATACATTCCTTCTCTCTAACATTTCTAACTCAGTTTCATATCATATTAATGATCTCTTTTGTAGCAAAGAAGATCAAGGCATATTCAAGCTTCAACAAGTTGTTGGAAGTCTTGTTTTTTTGTTGTTGTATGATTTTGTGTTGATTCATACATCATTTTGGTACCAAACCATCATAATCTTGTGAGTGTGAGTGGTTAGTATTTTAGTCCTTAAAATACATTGTGTGTGGGAGTGGTTGTACCCTTAAAAAGAACTCAACATCTAGCGTACTGTCGAAATAGTGTGTAAGCGAAGTGTAAAGGTTTCTCTGCCGGTGAAAGGAGCTTGTTGACTAGTGAAGTTAAACACTCGAGTGTGAGACTCGAGGAGTGGAGTAGGGCAAGGAAAAAGAGTCCTTGTAGACCGAACCACTATAAAAAACTTGTCGTGATTTGATTGTTTCTTTCCTTATCTACTCTTTATATATTGTTTGCATATTGATTATCATTCACTAACATATCTAAGATCAATATCAATTGATCTTTCAATAATTTTCAAAACAAAGTTTTTAATCGGTAAACCATTCAACCCCTTTATAGTTTTCCACAATTGGTATCAGTGCCTCGTTGCTCAAGAAATTCTAAAATATATTGTATTTTATAAACTTGAAACGATCCATGGATTCTGAAAACTTTAAAGAAGGGCAATCTATGCAAAGACCACCACTCTTTGAAACCAACGGATTTATCTATTGGAAAATCCGTTTTGAAACATATGTAGAATCAAAAGATATAGATATTTGGTTTGTTATAGTTAAAGGAGACTTTAGCTCTACAACAAAAGATATTTATGTTGATGATCAAAAGAAATTAATAGCAAAAAATAATGAAGCTAAAATGATGCTTTATAATGTTTTGCCTAGAAAAGAATATGAAAGAATTTTTATGTGTGAAACCGCTAAAGACATTTGGGAATCTTTGATTATTACACATAAAGGAAATTCACAAGTCAAGGATAACAAAATTGATCTTCTTGTTCAACAATATGAACAATTTGTTATCTCTGAAGATGAAACCATTGATTGTGGCTTTGCTCGCTTTAATACGATTATTACATCTCTTAAAGCACTTGATGAATCTTTTCGTAGTAAGAACTTTGTCAGGAAATATCTTAGAGCACTCCATCCGAAGTGGAGAGTTAAAGTGACGGCTATTGAGGAATCAAAAAATCTCTCAAAAATGTCACTAGACGAGCTAATCTTTCTACTATTTGGACTGCAACTGAATCACAAAATGAACTGCAAATATTTCTACTATTTGGAAATTAATAAATTGTTTTCTTATTTACTCTAAGAATTAGTTACAAATCATTTCACGAGTTATTTTATAACATGATTGTTGTCTTACCAAAATAACACAAAATTTAACTGCAATTTCACTAATACACTATAAATAATAAATCGTTTTCTATTACTCTATAAGCCATTTTAAAAATTTCCTTACCAAGTTATTGCTTCAAATACAAAATCAAAAACTACGATTCACTATTAATTTGCAAATAATAAAATATCTCCCTCATTACTCAATAAATAGTTTACAAACTGTTTCATAAACTATAGTACTATACTGTAATCATCTTACAAACTAATTACTTCCTTGAACAGCTTTGAAGGATAACCAATACCTTCTTTTGTAATTGAACTAAATCTTCGGAGAAGATCAAACTCTTTGTTATGGAAAAATAAATAATAAACATTTAACGGTCTTTCTTATTTCTCAAACATTGTGAGAAAACTATTTCCTAACTATGAACCCACCAACTCTTTTGAACGCTATGGCGCCTTCTCATATTATTTTTACTCCTTGTCTTCGAGGATGAGTGTGAACATTCATTCCGTATTCTCGAAACACTTACGACGTCTCATAATACATCGCCTTGTAACTCATCGGTTAAGTATGAGTGTTGTGTTAGAAATTTTTAAGTTATCACTTTTGTTGTACAAATCCTTACAAACAAGAACCGTTTGTTGAGCTAACGGACTTTTTACACTCTTGAGCTAATGGACTTACTTCAGTCTCGAACTAACAAACTAGGTGCACTATCCCATCATCCATCACATAAGCTCTCCCTTGAGCTCCTCTCATTTGCTGGCCATTATTTTGGGAACATTATTTCTCGAAATGTTCTAACTCTCCACATCTCATCACTACTTGTTACTGTTGTTATTTTTGCTCTCGTTGGATCCTTGAGCAATTTGAGCTCCTACTACTCAATCCACTAGGTTACGATACATCTGAATTGTTTCATCCAGTGTGAGTGGATCAAACGAAGTTACGTTCTCTTGAATACCGAGTGGAAGTTCTCAGATGAACTTATTGGTTGAGGCCATCTTTGGGCACACTACTGCCAACTCTTCAATGCAACGGATATAAGTCGTGATATTAATATCTCTGACAGCAAGGGTTCCAAAATCACCTTCATTTCCTGCATCTCATTCCGAGGGCAATACTTCTTGATTATAACTTCTTCAACTTAGTACGAGCTATCTTATGAGTATTCTCAATACTAATACATTGAGTAACAACATTCATCCTGACCAAGCATCATTCAGAAGTATGCTTGCGGCGTGTTTGACTTTGCAACCTTTAGCATAGTTGATGATTAGAAATACCGACTGTCCCACTAACCAACGAGCTAAACCAACCGCTCTTTCTATGACTTTGGAATTATTGAGCTTGTAGCTCTAGAACTCCTTGTAAGGGCAACCTCTGACCGCTGATATAACATTTATGCCTGTGGTGCCTTCAACTGGCCCTGCAACATTACTTTGGAGTTTCGTTAATCCTCCAATTATCTATATTTTATATTATCCCTTGGAATATACCAACTTGAAGCTTGATATTAATCAGAACTTTTGCACACTGATAAAACCTTAAGAGAATTCCTGATTTCACTTGGGAGCGTGAGCTAAGAATTCATCGTAACACTCACATTTTCCCCAGACATCTCAACATCAGACTTTTCAAAATCTTCATTTGAATTGGATCGATAGCTCACAAATTCGAGCTACAACCGAATTTACGGTGTATACGACGCCGTTCGGTTATACGATTAGAAGAAGCATTATATGAATGAGGCACTCATTACCTCTCTGGAAGAGATCCAAATTGATGAACGCCTGAACCATATCGGAGAACCTGTTGAGAAATCAAAAAACTTAGGCAAGTCACATTTCTATTGCCAAGATTTGATGGTAACTCGAGAAGGGTTCCTGAATTCACATAGGAACGTGAAAATGAACTCAAACACACCGTCAGCAGACGACACTCACTGAACTTCGGGACGAAGTTCCCATAAGGGGGTGAGACTGTAACCACCGGTGAATTTCACCTTGTATTAAATAAATATAATATTCAAATGAAAGAATACTTATCTATTTTCTACGTCTATATATTTTTAGATTAAACATTATCGGTTTACCTGGTCACAACAACTAACTAATGTGACGTAAATTTCCATAAGATTAAATGACTATTTTACCCTTTGACTTTTAAAGTCAATCTTCAACTATTTGACTTTTCCCGTAACGTAAACGCAATAACTGTAATCGGTAGTTGTCCGGTAATTTTTTTTAGTTAAATAATTCACTCAACTTCGAATTTTCTCTTTGAAAGTTTTTGTTCACCTCTGTCTATTTAACGAGAAGTTATCTCGCAAAATGTGAAAACCGCACACAATGCATACTCAAACATTTCAATAGCTAATTATATACATACTTGATGTACTTTTCGATCACTATGCTATTTTCAGAACGTCACTATTCTATTTATATAAAGTTAGTTATAAAAATACTTATTTTTAATTTTGACCACTATTTTATATGTGCTATTTTATTTTTACATTTTTATATGAACCTTACACATTTTATGTTTTACACGTTTATAACTTATGTCTTAAAATTATAATGACATTTAAAATACTTTGATACACTCATGACTAATATAATATATTAAAATAGAGTATATTGACAAGTTTTAATATTTTTATAAATATTATATTTTTATGTTAACGATTTTAAATTTCGTGACTTAAAAGTTTAACATTAGTAATTACTGGGACCAAACTATACCCTTTAAAACCAATCTTCACTTATCCTCCTCAAAATCTTATATAATAAACACTAAACGTATTTTCTTTATGCTATCACACGTGCATGCATTTCAAATTAACATACAAGCTACGTGTGCTCATTTAAGTTTGCATGCATGCCATCATTCCACGTCCGCATGTATTTCTTCTTTTCTAAGTCATTCAGTACATTATCGTAACTACAAATGATCTTTAAGACTATATTACATCAAACTTTATACATGTACGTCAACTTATTATACCAAATTTGCTAGCTTCTCTATGATCATGCAAATAAATTCAAACTTCAACATGAGAACCAAGGTTGCAATATATGTGCATGCTATACTTCTTCACAAGTTGCAAACAAAGTAGCTATTATCAATTTGTAATGGTATCGCTATACAAAATTCGCTAAGCGACCTTGCATAAGGTATGGTTTCGCTATCTCGATAGGCACTCGAACACAACACAACTCAAACATGACGATCAAAGGACCGACTCGGTGTTGGATCATTCGTATTCATTTTCGATCTCAGTCTAAACTCGTTTGGCTAGGAGGTAAACTTTTAAATCCCGTTCACGTTTTAATCATTAATCACAATGGCGTAAGAAAGTTCTGGCGACTTCTTTTACTTGTTTTCACAAACAGATTTAAGTTTTGCTATGTTCATAATTTAGACTCGCTTGTTTAGCAGTAGCCATAATGATGTACTAGTTATATATTTCATTTGGTTTAGTTAAAGAGTTATTTTATTGGTGAGTTATATGTCAAATAAACGACTTAACATTTTTGTGTCCAACTTGTTTAAAAGAAAATGTTTACGTGAGCAAAAAAAGGTTAGTGTGCGGTTGGTCCTTCTTAGTTTATCTCGTTTGCATAACTTAAAATATATTTTAGATCTATATAAAAAATTATTTGAGCAACACTTGTACTGTTGAAATGTTAACTTCTAAATCTTTTATAAAAAGGGGTCTTAATTACCAGTAGTAATTTACTTTCAAGTGAATCCTTTTGAGCCACTAAAAAGTTTTAGACTAAGATTGTTCAATGAAACATATAAGTAGCCTAAGATATCTTTTAGGAGAGTATGGACACGATGGCATCGAAACTAAGTTAATATATTAATAGAGATCTATACGTACCTATAAGTTAGTAAAGTGCTAATGTCAGTTCACCTTACCAAACTAAACAATAAAGTGTTGGACATAAGGCTGTCATAAACATGTAACCAAAAAAAAAGGGACTACTTTATTGTAACAATGGTATAATCAATATCAACACGTTATAAAACTCTCTTGCATATTTAACTTTATTATTTATAAACCTAAGATGCGCTTATTTTATTTTAGGTCGTCATTAAGCTCGCGACTTCCCTTATATCATTTTACCTCGTCATTTGCTATCATCTTTGCATGACGGTTGTACCAATAACGTACCGTTGTGTCGGTACTCTTGTATCATTGTGCGTTACTACCTCGTGATACTACCGTGTTACATTTCTCGATGCTAGTCGTGTTAGTTGTGATTCTTGTATTTCTTCGGACTAAGGTGAGTTTCACAGCCCCCCATTTTACTGTTTTACTCGTTTTGGGGTGAAAAGCATGCTATGTTACTTAAAACTAAATTGGTTGTGCATTCATGAAATTATGGATTTACTGAATTGATTCAATCTACTGAGCTATGCTCTGCTATACTGTGCAAACTGGTATGTATGCTTATGTTGGCGCTGAGAACAACTGTAAAAGTCCCCTGGTAATATACTACTTATTAACTCTTTCCCATTGTACGGGACGAGCCGTTGATAACTATGGATAGCGCTATTTAGGGGTAGAGCCATCCCCTCACTCGACTAACCGGAGTGCATAGTATCACCTCTCATGCTTGGTTAGAGAATGTTGCACGTATGGGCAATTTTTGGCTGAATCGGCTTAAGTAGTAGAACTTTTATGCCATGAACACGCTGCATACATAATGGATCCTTTGAAACTTTGACAACCAATTGATTTTCCTGTTTTGGAAACTACTTGTGTATTAAAAACCTGTGAACTCACCAACCTTTGTGTTGACACTTTTAGCATGCATTTTCAGGATTGCAGGCGATAGCTAAACTTTGGAGGCGCTTGGGCATTGGCATGGCATGATCATAGAAGACTCTGATATAACTTGGGGATCATTTAAATTCTTTTTATGGGCTACATTCCACAACATACAGTTTGAAAGACGTAAACATCAATCATTATGAAATAAGATTTTTAAGTTAAACTGTTGTTCTATACATTGTGTTGTGGTACCAATCGAGTAGCACCCTGGTAACTCTTACTTCCGCTGAAACCATTATTTTGGGGGTGTTACAGATTGGTATCAGAGCCTCGGTTATAGAGAACTGGGTATTTTTGAAACCTAGACTATAACTACTTTTACGAAAACTTAACCATATGACCGATACATGCCTGCCTGCCAAGCTGATGCCTCGATTTTGACTTGTTGAAGTCATACTTGATGAGATATGTATTATATTACTATCCACTTAATCTCACTATGAACTATTATTTCTTTCATATACGTATGTTTAAGTACCACAGCGCTACGCCTTATCCCTCACATAAATGGAATGCTCGTTTTACTTTTCGTAACAACTAAAAGTACAGGACATAATGCTAGTGTAACTGAGCCGAGTATTTCAAAGTTCATGTGAATATAGATTGATCACCTATATTCATCAGTGAGAAGGGCATAGACTGATCACCTATGTCCAACCCTGAGATGAACTTTACAATGCTAGGAATGGTTATTTTGGTTTTGGGGAAACGAAATGATTTTGTATGTGTAAACGAGCATGGACAGGATAAAATTTTAACCCTACACACAACACACTGGCATCACAATACTTATTCATAGTGATATTTTTCCACTTTTACGGAACGTCTTTCATCGGCTTGTATGTTACGACTATGAATTACTTTCGGAATTAATGAAAACGTTTAATCGTGCTTTACGTTGGGTCGAGTTAGACCCGATTGGTCACCATTTGAATTCGAGTTGCGTATCTCGATACACTTGATATCGTAATAAGTTCATTGAACTTACGGGAATGTTTTGGAATTAATCTTGACTATATTTGCTTTTGGATTATTTGATACTGAGATTTTGGGTCTCGTTGCGAATTTGGAATTGCTACTTTATTTTAGCCTTGCGTTGATCGTGGTTTTGTTACGGACCCCTACCCAAGCCTTATCTTGGAACGATTGTTGTTGTTTATTTTCCAAATTGATGTCGTTCACTCGATATTATTCAATCGACTATATCCACTCGATGTTGTTAATCTTTCTGAACCGATAATGTTCTATCGACGTTGTTTCATCAACAATACTCGACTAAGGTTATACCTGATGTAGTACCTCACGTACTATTGGCGTTGTACCCTATGCTCCGTTGATGTATTCCTATCGATGTCATTCTATCGACGTTGTTTTATTGATACCGTTTTATCCATGTTATCCTACTATGTTGTTTTAAGAATGACACTCTGCTGATATTGTTCTGTCGATGCTATCCTATCGATATGTACCTTACACTCAATCGATGTGTGATCCTTTATCGTACCCATTGGGAACTATTGACGTTTACTCATATTTGGAGCTTGACTTGATCTCGACTTGTAGTCGGATTTCTTTTGAAAATATGACTATGAACTCAAACGTTTTACCCTTCTTCGTTAAGTACTAAATACACTACTGAGCCAATCGACTGATTGCTAGTAGTAATTAACTCTCTCCTCCGGATTTGTACTCTGAACTTGCTACTATGCCCAACAGAGATGATAAGACCGTGAGAAGTAACCTGAACTGCCTTTAGAGGCAGATTCCTACTTCTTCACTCGTCCTTTAGAAATACCAGTGGTCTTTGCTACCCTCATATGAGATCATGAGCCGTGCTGTTATTCTCATATGAACTGAATTCGATTACTCTGTAGACCATTTTACGGTCGCCCTACAAAATGTTTCTGCTATCGAAATGTCGATCTTATGCCCGTTTTACTGAGAAGTTTTGATGATTACCGTTAGTATAGATTGGTTGCCCAAATGTCGTGCAACTACTTGCTGTGAAGAAAGGATTGTTCGTGTACCTTATCATGATGAGACTTTGACGTTATACGGAGCCGGTAGTACTGATGGAATTTTTCTAGATTGAATATCATTTCTTGCCCCAAAGCCCAGAAGCACATAGAGAAGGATAATACCCTCTTTTTGGCTCGATTTATGGAGAAGAAGGATAAAGAGAAGGAAGTAAAGCAGATTAGTCATGTGCCGATTGTTCGAGACCTTTCCGAAGTGTCCCCTGAAGACTGAGTACCTCCGTCTAGATAGTTAAGAGTTCCAAATAAACTTAGTATCAAGTGTTGCTGATCTATTTGATCAACTCCAAGGATCGAGTGCTTACTCAAAGATCGATTTGTAATCTGGGCATCATTAAGTTAGAGTCTGAGAGGATGCACTGAAGACTAAATTTAAAACCCATTATAAGTTTCAAGTTATGCCATTTTGGTTAACTAATGCACCTGCCGTGTTCATAGATCACCTGAATCGAGTGTGCAAACCCTACTTGGATAAGTTTATGATAGTTTTCATAGATGATGTCTTGATTTACTCGGAGTGGAAGAAAGGGGCACGAAGAACATCTGAGACTCATCCTAGGACCACTTAAGAATTGACTTATTGAATTATACGCTGGAATTAGTTATTATATCTACATCGACGGTTTGTTTACTCTCTTTACTAGAGTCTCTTTCTCAAAATGTGAATTTTGGATTCTGATCGTGAAATTTCTTAGTCCCGTAATCGATAGTCAGAGTATCCACGTAGATCCCGAAAAGATTAAGTCTATTAGAGACTCGGCGACTCCTACGACTTCGACTGAGAAACGCCAAATTTATAGAACTTGCTAACCTTTCCCTTCAACATAGATTCTATACCTAACAGAAATATTACTTATGATATATTAAATCACTATTACTGAGTCGTTGCAACACCATGTCATATCTATCCCGTCCCATTAACATTCTCTCAGACGTTGGGATCGAGGTTGCCTCGTCACTCATTACCTTAATAGTGCCTCTTCTATCCCAAAACTCTTACTTAATTGATGAGTCGGATTATATCCCTTGCAGTTCTAGGAATGACACATCACGACATCTACGAAGGAAAACCCTTGTTGAACATAAATAACGAGTGAACTACTGAAATTTTAACAATCTAGAAACATACCACGAGTTAACTTGTAACTCGAGCTACTATTTATAGGAACAAATACCTAACTCTCTACTTATCTCTAGAAAGTACCAACAGGCTGCTCAACTACTCCCCCTTATAAAATAGTAAACTGTGTCGTTTTCTAACGCAAATTGTAATCAATCATCTTGTCAACCATTTCGAGGTCAATCTACCAAATGTTGTACTACTTCATCACTGAATCAAAATTTCGACCCTACCTGTATTTTATGAACAACGAGTCTTCCTTAAATTGTACTACAAATTTTGTACAAATTACCTCGCGGACCACTATATTGTAATAAACCGATTTATTACTCTGCTTCTACTTCATTTGACAAGAAACACTTTTGATAACATTTTGTAAACCAAATTACAGTTACCTTACAACTTTACCACAAACTTATGAACAAGCTCTGCCACTGAATCACAAAATGAACTGGAAATATTTCTACTATTTGGCAATTAATAAATTGTTTTTTATTTACTCTAAGAATTAGTTACAAATCATTTCATGAGTTATTTTATAACCTGAGTGTTGTCTTACCAAAATATCACAAAAATTAACTGCAATTTCACTAATACATTATAAATAATAAATCGTTTTTTATTATCCTATAAGCCGTTTATAATAAATAAATAAATAAAATTTCCTTACCAAGTTATTGCTTCAAATACAAAATCACAAACTACGATTCACTATTAATTTGCAAATAATAAAATATCTCCCTCATTACTCAATAAATAGTTTACAAACTGTTTCATAAACTATAGTACTATACTGTAATCATCTTATAAACTAATTACTTCCTTGAACAGCTTTGAAGGATAACCAATACCTTCTTTTGTAATTGAACTAAATCTTCGGAGAAGATCAAACTCTTTGTTATGGAAAAATAAATAATAAACATTTAACGGTATTTCTTATTTCTCAAACATTGTGAGAAAACTATTTCCTAACTATGAACCCACCAACTCTTTTGAACGCTATGGCGCCTTCTCATATTATTTTTACTCATTGTCTTCGAGGATGAGTGTGAACATTCATTCCGTATTCTCGAAACACTTACGACGTCTCATAATACATCGCCTTGTAACTCATCGGTTAAGTATGAGTGTTGTGTTAGAAAATTTTAAGTTATCACTTTTGTTGTACAAATCCTTACAAACAAGAACGTTTGTTGTTGAGCTAACGGACTTTTTACACTCTTGAGCTAATGGACTTACTTCAGTCTCGAACTAACAAACTAGGTGCAATATCCCATCATCCATCACATAAGCTCTCCCTTGAGCTCCTCTCATTTGCTGGCCATTATTTTGGGAACATTATTTCTCGAAATGTTCTAACTCTCCACATCTCATCACTACTTGTTACTGTTGTTATTTTTTCTCTCGTTGGATCCTTGAGAAATTTGAGCTCCTACAACTCAATCCACTAGGTTACGATACATCTGAATTGTTTCATCCAGTGTGAGTGGATCAAACGAAGTTACGTTCTCTTGAATACCGAGTGGAAGTTCTCAGATGAACTTATTGGTTGAGGCCATCTTTGGGCACACTACTGCCAACTCTTCAATGCAACGGATATAAGTCGTGATATTAATATCTCTGACAGCAAGGGTTCCAAAATTACCTTCATTTCCTGCACCTCATTCCGAGGGCAATAATTCTTGATTATAACTTCTTCAACTTAGTCCGAGCTATCTTATGAGTATTCTCAAAAATAATACATTAAGTAACAACATTCATCCTGACCAAGCATCATTCAGAAGTATGCTTGCGGCGTGTTTGACTTTGCAGCCTTTAGCATAGTTGATGATTAGAAATACCGACTGTCCACTCTAACCAACGAGACAAACCAACCGCTCTTTTCGTGACTTTGAAATTGTTGAGCTTGTAGCTCCAGAACTCCTTGTAAGGGCAACATCTGACCACTGATATAACATTTATGCCTGTGGTGCCTTCAACTGGCCCTGCAACATTACTCTGGAGTTTCGTTAATCCTCCAATTATCTATATTTTATATTATCCCTTGGAATATACCAACTTGAAGCTTGATATTAATCAGAACTTTTGCACACTGATAAAACCTTAAGAGAATTCCTGATTTCACTTGGGAGCGTGAGCTAAGAATTCATCGTAACACTCACATTTTTCCCAGACATCTCAACATCAGACTTTTCAAAATCTTCATTTGAATTGGATCGATAGCTCACAAATTCGAGCTACCACCCGAATTTACCGGTGTATACGACGCCGTTCGGTTATACGATTAGAAGAAGCATTATACGAATGAGGCACTCATTACCTCTCTGGAAGAGATCCAAATTGATGAACGTCTGAACCACATCGGAGAACCTGCTAAGAAATCAAACAACTTAGGCAAGTCACATTTCTATTGCCAAGGTTCGATGGTAACTCGAGAAGGGTTCCTGAATTCACATAGGAACGTGAAAATGAACTCAAACACACCGTCAGCAGACAACACTCACTGAACTTCGGGACGAAGTTCCCATAAGCGGGTGAGACTGTAACCACCGGTGAATTTCACCTTGTATTAAATAAATATAATATTCAAATGAAAGAATACTTATCTATTTTCTACGTCTATATATTTTTAGATTAAACATTATCGGTTTACCTGGTCACAACAACTAACTAATGTGACGTAAATTTCCATAAGATTAAATGACTATTTTACCCTTTGACTTTTAAAGTCAATCTTCGACTATTTGACTTTTCCCGTAACGTAAACGCAATAACTGTAATCGGTAGTTGTCCGGTAATTTTTTTTAGTTAAATAATTTACTCAACTTCGAATTTTCTCTTTGAACGTTTTTGTTCACCTCTGTCTATTTAACGAGAAGTTATTTCACAAAAGGTGAAAACCGCACACAATGCATACTCAAACATTTCAATAGCTAATTATATACATACTTGATGTACTTTTCGATCACTATGCTATTTTTAGAACGTCACTATTCTATTTATATAAACGTTAGTTATAAAAATACTTTATTTGAATTTTGACCACTATTTTATATGTGCTATTTTATTTTTACATTTTTATATGAACCTTACACATTTTATGTTTTACACGTTTATAACTTATGTCTTAAAATTATAATGACATTTAAAATACTTTGATACACTCATGACTAATCTAATATATTAAAATAGAGTATATTGACAAGTTTTAATATTTTTATAAATATTATATTTTTATGTTACCCGATTTTAAATTTCGTGACTTAAAAGCTTAACATTAGTAATTACTGGGACCAAACTATACCCTTTAAAACCAATCTTCACTTATCCTCCTCAAAATCTTATATAATAAACACTAAACGTATTTTCTTTATGCTATCACACGTGCATGCATTTCAAATGAACATACAAGCTACGTGTGCTCATTTAAGTTTGCATGCATGCCATCATTCCACGTCCGCATGTATTTCTTCTTTTCTAAGTCATTCAGTACATTATCGTAACTACAAATGATCTTTAAGACTATATTACATCAAACTTTATACATGTACGTCAACTTATTATACCAAATTTGCTAGCTTCTCTATGATCATGCAAATAAATTCAAACTTCAACATGAGAACCAAGGTTGCAATATATGTGCATGCTATACTTCTTCACAAGTTGCAAACAAAGTAGCTATTATCAATTTGTAATGGTATCGCTATACAAAATTCGCTAAGCGACCTTGCATAAGGTATGGTTTCGCTATCTCGATAGGCACTCGAACACAACACAACTCAAACATGACGATCAAAGGACCGACTCGGTGTTGGATCATTCGTATTCATTTTCGATCTCAGTCTAAACTCGTTTGGCTAGGAGGTAAACTTTTAAATCCCGTTCACGTTTTAATCATTAATCACAATGGCGTAAGAAAGTTCTGGCGACTTCTTTTACTTGTTTTCACAAACAGATTTAAGTTTTGCTATGTTCATAATTTAGACTCGCTTGTTTAGCAGTAGCCATAATGATGTACTAGTTATATATTTCATTGGTTAGTTAAAGAGTTATTTTATTGGTGAGTTATATGTCAAATAAACGACTTAACATTTTTGTGTCCAACTTGTTTAAAAGAAAATGTTTACGTGAGCAAAAAAAGGTTAGTGTGCGGTTGGTCCTTCTTAGTTTATCTCGTTTGCATAACTTAAAATATATTTTAGATCTATATAAAAAATTATTTGAGCAACACTTGTACTGTTGAAATGTTAACTTCTAAATCTTTTATAAAAAGGGGTCTTAATTACCAGTAGTAATTTACTTTCAAGTGAATCCTTTTGAGCCACTAAAAAGTTTTAGACTAAGATTGTTCAATGAAACATATAAGTAGCCTAAGATATCTTTTAGGAGAGTATGGACACGATGGCATCGAAACTAAGTTAATATATTAATAGAGATCTATACGTACCTATAAGTTAGTAAAGTGCTAATGTCAGTTCACCTTACCAAACTAAACAATAAAGTGTTGGACATAAGGCTGTCATAAACATGTAACAAAAAAAAGGGACTACTTTATTGTAACAATGGTATAATCAATATCAACACGTTATAAAACTCTTGCATATTTAACTTTATTATTTATAAACCTAAGATGCGCTTATTTTATTTTAGGTCGTCATTAAGCTCGCGACTTCCCTTATATCATTTTACCTCGTCATTTGCTATCATCTTTGCATGACGGTTGTACCAATAACGTACCGTTGTGTCAGTACTCTTGTATCGTTATGCATTACTACCTTGTGATACTATCGTGTTACATTTCTCGATGCCAGTCGTATTAGTTGTGATTCTTGTATTTCTTCGGACTAAGGTGAGTTTCACAGCCCCGATTTACTGTTTTACTCGTTTTGGGGTGAAAAGCATGCTATGTTACTTAAAACTAAATTGGTTGTGCATTCATGAAATTATGGATTTACTGAACTGATTCAATCTACTGAGCTATGCTCTGCTATACTGTGCAAACTGGTATGTATGCTTATGTTTGGCGCCTGAGAACAACTGTAAAAGTCCCCTGGTACTATACTACTTATTAACTCTTTCCCATTGTACGGGACGAGCCGTTGATAACTATGGATAGCGCTATTTAAGGGTAGAGCCATCCCCTCACTCGACTAACCGGAGGGCATAGTATCACCTCTCATGCTAGGTTAGAGCATGTTGCACGTAGGGGCAATTTTCGGCTGAATCGGCTTAAGTAGTAGAACTTTTATGCCATGAACACGCTGCATACATAATGGATCCTTTGAAACTTTGACAACCAATGATTTTCCTGTTTGGAAACTACTTGTGTATTAAAAACCTGTGAACTCACCAACCTTTGTGTTGACACTTTTAGCATGCATTTTCAGATTGCGGCGATAGCTAAACTTTGGAGGCGCTTGGGCATTGGCATGGCATGATCATAGAAGACTCTGATATAACTTGGGGATCATTAAATTCTTTTTATGGGCTACATTCCACAACATACATTTTGAAAGACGTAAACATCAATCATTATGAAATAAGATTTTTAAGTTAAACCGTTGTTCTATACATTGTGTTGTGGTACCAATCGAGTAGCACCCTGGTAACTCTTACTTCCACTGAAACCATTATTTTGGGGGTGTTACAACCAAGGATAATGTTAAACTAAAACCTGCTGTTACATCAGGAGTAGGACATGCTAGAAATCAATTTAGATCTAAAACTACTCAACAACGACATAAAACACCTTTTGCCAAACGCCCCTTTCCTAAGAGCAACCACAACATACAAATCAACTATCAACATAACGGTTGGAATCAAAACTTCTCTAGACCATATCAAACTCCAGATTACATGCCATGGAACCCTTACCCATCATTTCCATATATGAACCAAGTAAATGGTATGTTAACCCAAACGGACCCATGAGATATTGGGGACCAAACGCTTGAGTTATTTGTGTCTTAGGTAGGCTTGAAAGTTGGATTGGAACCTGATGAGTGGATAAAACATAGTGGATGCTCACGACACATGACGGGCAACAAAATTCTCTTCTCAACATACCAAGAGTATGACGGAGGTAATGTTACTTTTGGTAGCAATCTCAAAAGCAAAATCATTGGCAAAGGTACGATCGCTCATAACTCCCTAATTATTGAAAATATTGCTCATGTCGATAGGCTAGGATTTAATCTACTTAGTATTAGCGTTGTTCCCCGTTCACTATCGTTTAAAACATTTTAAATATATAAAACAAGTTAATAGTGAACTGTGACTGAAATTAACATAAGTAAAACACATAAAGTAATTTTCAACATCATATTCTTATTAGAAATAAATCAACAAAGAATACGTTACCCAAGTACTTGTGGAATTGTACTTGGGATTGAAATGACAAAGTTGGGTGACTCCTCTCTAAGCTCAGGCTAAGTCTGAGCACAACTCTTAGAGCTCACTGAGCTATATCAGGAACTAAGTTGTATTTGGAGGAGTGAAAAGATGGCTTCGCGTGTGTGTTTTACAATTCACAAGCTTACCTTTCCTCCATCTCTTATGCTATTTATACATGTATGAGTTTTAACTCTTTCCTAAGTGACAAACTGACATCATACAGAAGACACAATACTGATGTATTTTGTCTCTGTTTACAAAGACTATTCTAGGTAAGAGACAAGACTACTTTCCTAAGTTCAGTGATGACACCGAGCCTGATCTTTTGCCATTCAGGGAAAGTTGACTTTGGTTGATAAGGACGTTGTCTTATCTGATTCAATCTTATCCCGCCTTGTCCCTCTCTTTCTTCAGTATTTTCATCCTTGAGTCTTCTACTTGAGTTTGTCTTCAGTGTAGCGGTGGAGAGGAGTCTTAGGGATTCAGTGAGTTATTGTCATCACTCAATGAATCCATCATCTTCTTCTTGACTCAGTCTTCACCCTTTAAGTTCCGCCTTACTGAGTGGAGAACTTCTTATAGCTCTGTACTGAGTATCGAAGATGACTCATGAGAGGCTATTCACTCATGACTGTTAGAGTTTAACGGACTAAACACTTGGGCTATTTTCTATTCAAATCCTAGATTAAGGGGGTTGGGTATTTACGAACCCAACGGTCTCCCCTTATTTGGATATACAAATAGCCTAAGTGTGTGATCAGTGTAAGTGAGCAAATGGCTTCTTCTTACATTGAATGTACTAATGAATACAATAAGGAACACTGAGTAATTTAATAAAACATACATCTTTTATTGATAAGATTACATAGTTCCTATCACTAGTACACAAGATAAAACAAAATGATGTCAGTTGAGATAGATCCCAGTGCTTCAAGCTTAGGCTTCTTTTTGAGGAGTGTTTCTTTGTCAGGGTTCTCTCTTATCTTGGCATCAGGTCTTGGCAGGAACCTGATGTTTGTTGGGGTTTGGATCTGAGAGGCCACTGGTATGTAGCTAAGCATTGCAGCCACACCGCTGATCAATATCACTCCATCTCTGAAATGATGGGTTTCCATAGACATCAATGTGGAATAGCCCTCTTTCAGGATTCTCAATCACTAAACAGTTCCACAAACTTAACACTTCTGGCAGTTCCCTATTACACTCCGGCCAGGCACTTTTATCTCAGGTTGGAACTCAACTCTTCCTTTTTTGCCGATGATTGTGGTTGAGATCCTTGTGGTGCAATTAGGTCGGTCAATTCTATTGGCTGGAGAATCCCTCGCCTTTCATATCTTTTATCGAGCATTTTCATCAGTCCTTAACCACCGTTCTTCTTTTCAATAATGGACCAAGCTCATGAGTTCGTGATCCCAAAGTCGTGAATTTGGGATCATGAACCTCGGTATCTTTTATCATCCCCTCTGAACGCTCATGGCCGTGGTTTGGTATTGATTCCTCGACCGTGATCCTTTCAGAAGCCTCGCTTGTCATTGTCCGGGTAATGCTCAATTCGGTTCGATGGCTTCAGCTCTTCTTTTCTTCCAACTGCTTTCTCATTTCAGCCATCCTGAAAGTACTGAGCTTCCTTGAATTTTGTCCGCCTGACCTTTTGGAGTTTCTTAGGATCAATTCCCATGTTCTCAAACTTCTTCACGACTACCTTGCTGCTGCTTCTCTGTTTCTTATCTTCTTCAGCCTTGTTTCAATCTCTATTCTTCTTTAGCAAGATATTTACTTAGTCGTTGAGGTGAGAAGGTATTCAGGTCGCCGATTTTAGGAATCTTCTCGCCCGGAGTTGTCATTTTTCCTTTCCCGGCCTCGAGGAAGATGAAGTTGCTACCAGGTGGTGGTGTTGTTGTTATGGTGTGATTACCGCCGCTGTTGTTGTTGGTGGATTGATGAGATAGGTGTTTGTCGACCGGTGGTGATGATGAGATTTGTGCCATGATGTTGATGGTGTTGGCTCCCCTCGTGTGAGAAGGAGGTTCTTCATCAATATTCTCCCTCAACCGCTGCGAGCTTCAGTGAGGGCAAGAGTTGGAGTTGGTGCCGGGGACGGAGCCGCTGGAGCCTGAAGGCCTGATAAATTTCAGAGATCATAGCCTTAATGTCTGATGTGTCGGAATCGCTGACCTTTGCTTCTAAATTAGTCCGTGAAACTTCCAGAGCAGCCATTCTAGGCCCAAGATTCTAGGCCGAGTGAGGATGCCTCGAGTCAAAGTAGCCACCACATTCAAAGAGTCCAATGTAGCTTGAAGAGACCGGATCTGGGATGGAAGACCGAACATTTGCGCACTTGAGCATATCGAAGCGCTCAGCTGAGGCTTGAGGATTGTTTCAAGCACGCCTCAACGCTTCTAGCACTTTAGAGTTGAGTGCCGGGTCTTCTTTGACAAATTCCTTGATTTCATCTATCTTTGTACCTACACCTCAAGATGCCCGAGGAATTTAGCCATGTTGTCATCCACGTGAAGGTTTTCATACATCGATCCCCTGCTCATGAACATTTTCATCAAAGCCATGTACCTCAGCCTTTAGATCAGATAACTTGCGCAGCCTCAAGTGTTGTTCCCAAGAGTGTCAGGACCCCTGAGTATAACCTTCGAGACGCTTTGGTGATCCATCAACAAGCTGCCTTTCAAGATGGAGAACATTATCAAATCTTTCAAATTCATCGTGGAGGAAGAGGAGTCATCATTGCCGCTTGCTGGTGATTCAAGATGCTCCGTGGATCAGCCGAGGTTCTTGTTCAGCTTGAACCTCGCCCCATTTCTTCTCCACCTGATAAAATTTCATCATCGGCCAAAGACGCCATCTTCGAAAAGAGTATGCCAGCAACATCGCAACAGTAACTGTGGGTTGGTGATGGGTTCCATATCACGGTGGTATGTTTCCTCTCGAAGTCTTTGTCCCCGCTGACCTCGGACACTCGTGGGCGCTTCCCTGCCTTCACTGAGTCGATTGGTGTGGGTTCCGTGACGGCGGTTGTCATTTTCCTCCGAGTCTTTGTCCCCAGAACCCCCGCGAACCGTGGGCGCTTTCCGCCTTTAGCAGAGTCAGGATGCTTATATCCCTATCAGCCGGGTTGTTTGGTTCCTCTCGAGTCTTTGGGATCGATCAGGTGCCCTCAGACAAAGGCTTTGATTTGCTAATGTCATCCTTGGCGTTGTGGAAGGCGCCCTACCAGCGGGTTGTATGTTTCTCCTCGATCTTGGGAGTAGTGGTTGTGACCAAGGGCACCGACCGTGATGTATCGTTGTCCTTCATTGTCACGGGGTGGATGTTGCCCTGGTCATCTGGGTGTCTTTTAGTCTCGGGCCTTTGTGCCTTTTAGGTTATGTTCCAAGCCTCGTGGCCCCGGGACTGGGTTTAGTCTTAGTCCCACTGCGACTTCCCCTTTCTTTTTAGAGCAGGGTTTGGAGACATCGATCCTCCCCGGGTTGTTTACAAAGAACCATATGGTCCGCCAATTCAATAGGAGTGACAAGGGATGGGTCTTTTTGAAAATTTGATTGGCTCAGCTGCCCGGTATAGCACCAAATTTTCTTCCGAGGATAATTTGAACCCAGAACACTTGCAAAGCTAAGAGACAAACCTAGGATACGAAACGTATTTCGTCTTAGTTTTGCTCTGTAGCTTGGTTACGAGATCATCAGAAATGATCTCCCCTATGTCCAGTAGGACCCCATTCATTAGCAAGATGCCATCATCAACTGAATAGAGTTAACTTGTTCAGTGGATGACTAGTTCTCGCCGAGGACCTGAATCACAAAAGTGAATAAGGTCCTCCAAGCCACGGGAATGAGCTTTGGTGACTGGGTCTTGTCCAAAAATGTTGGATCTAAAACGATTTGTTTTAACCCATCCTTCACTGTGGAAGGTTCAAGATGGGCGACATAAACTCCTTTGTTATAATCCAACCCTGTTGAAGTGCAAAACGCTTTATAATCCAGGGTGAATTGTTGTTGCCCCCGCGGAAGACCGACGATGAGATATTCCCAGAGGTCCTGAGGTTGTTCTCATCATGGAGGGTGTCGTAGGCCTTGTCATTGCCCAAATTCCCTGAGGAGATTTTGGTAAACAATGGAGGACACTGAACAAAGGCCATTTTCGGGCAATTAAACAAAAATTTCATAATGTCTTTGTAGGCGGGACAGCTGTGGTATTCAAAGTTGCCTATGACATTATTAGTTTTAAATTCAACATTTGTAAGATCCCCTACCCATTGAGAAGCAAACTGGAGAGATTGTGTTCTAGCCATTTCCATTAAATATTTTAGGGTTTTAAAATTTTTTGACTAGAATGATCAAAGTTTTTTGATCTCTCAAGTTTGTGATGAAAACTTTTGTAAATGTTTACAAGAAGGGTTTTCCAAAAGAGGTTTGAAGAGTTTTTTGAGCACACACAAATATTTCTGAGATTTAGAAATGATTTTGACAGAGTTTTGTTGCGTAAAATAATTTTGTGTGTTGTTTGTTTTGGAAGAGGGTATTTATAGAGTGGTGAGAAGGGTGATTTGTGCACAAATGGGAATATTAAGAGTCGGTTTTTGAAAAATGTTTGAATTTCCACATTTAATGCTACCCCTCCATTACCCGCAGAGAAAATCGCTTCAAGGGGAATGGCAGCCGCAAAGAAAAGTGCACTTTGCAGAGATAAAATATCAATTTATATTTTTGGAGAGAGGCATTAAATGCCGTGGGATGACAAGAAGAGAAAGAGACATATATTCCTTTATTAAATTAGTGTGGTTACCAACCTAGGACATTTAAGTAACTGATACTTGGAGCATTTAGTTACTTATTCAATGCTCTTTGTCAAATGTCAGGACCCCGAACGAGTTTTACTCATTCAGGAGAGGTTTGTTTTGGATGTTTAGGAGGATGAACCATTTTAGAACTTACTAAGATTGGTTTTCGATACCTGACTTTCAATGTCAAGCATTCCCAATTCGTTTCCCTCCTAAAGGTAGGTTCATCCAAGGGTTTTGTGAAGATATCACCATTGATATTCAAGTAGGGATGAAATGAAGTTCAATGTCTCCCTTCATTATGTGATCCCCGATGAAGTGATATCTGATATCAATGTGTTTGGTTCTTTGGGAGGATGGGTTGGTGGAGATTGCAATAGCATGGTGTTATCACAGTAAGATGGGCACCATTTTGTAATGGATGTTATAGTCACCGAGTTGACTTTTCATCCATAATACATTGGCACAACATCCTCGCCGTACTACATATTCGCCAGCCTAAGGACATAGCCACCGATTGTTGCTTTTAGCACTCCAAAGAAACCGCTTTTCTCCAAGAAATTGACAGGACCCCGAGGTACTTTTTCATTCATGTTGCGCAAAGATAATCGTAATCGAGTAACCCTTGAGATCAAACCCTGAGCATTTTGGATAATAGAGTCCAAGATTTGGGGTTCCTTTCGTGCACTGAGTATTCTTTTGTCGCAGGTGAGATGGGATTCTTTAGGATTGGACTGATATCTTGCTATTAGACAGACTGAGAATTGGATGTCCGGTCTAGAAGGTAGATACATCGCTGAGCCTACAATCCTCCAAATGAGTTTGATTGACTGATTTGCCGCTGAGATCGTCCAAGGTTGTTAGGTGGGACCATTGGAGTCTTCACCGAGGCACGTCGATATCATATTTCTTCAAGAGATTCGTGTATTTCTTTGATCGATGGATATTCCTTTATCGCTTGTTCGATTTGTAGTCCAAGAAAGTGAGTTCCCCATCATGCTCATTTCAAACTTCTTTGTCATCTTTTCAAACCGTTTGCAAAGTTTGTAGTTTGTTGAGCCAAAGATGATGTCATCAACATACACTCGGACTAGTATCACATCCTGTTGAGTTCTATAGACAAACAAAGGTGTTGTCTATCTTCCTCCGACAAACTTGTTTTGTATCAGGAAGGCCGAGAGAGTTTCATACCATGCCCTTGGAGCTTGTTTAAGTCCATAAAGGGCTTTGTCAAGCTTGCGCACATAGTCGTGAATTCACTACTCTCAAAGCCTGTTGCCGAACATACACATCTTCCTTGAGATCACCATTTAAGAATGCACTTTTAACATCCATTTGGTAGACCCTGATGTTCATGTATGTTGCATATGCAAGGAAGATCCTGATGGCTTCCATTCTTGCAACATGAGCAAATGTGTCATCATAGTCAATGCTTCTTTTGACTGTAACCTTGGCTACAAGTCCGCTTTGTTTTTAATGACGCCATTTTCATCAGCTTTGTTTCAAAACCCACTTCATTCCTATGACAACTACATCCTGAGGAAATTTGATCAAGGTCATGACCTTGTTTTATCAAACTGTTGAAGTTCTTCTTGCATAGCCCGAACCTACTTGGGTGTTTTAGATCCTCGACACTTTGGATTCTATATCCGATATAATCAAGATATAGACATTCATTGGTCAAGTCAGTAGCTAGATTAGCAGCCCATGCTTCTAGTGAGCATGACCTCGGGTTCACCAATGATGTTTACAAGCTCAATGTCCCGAAGTTCTTGTCCACTTACTTTGTGGTCCGATCCAGCTTGATGATGTCACTGGAGTTCAGATGTGAGTTCAAGAGCCCCGTAATCATTTAGAACATCCGTAGAGATGTCTTGTTCGGGCTTGAGGTTCATGAGTTACAGGTTCCTCGATCATTTGATCGTTTCCTATCTCACAGGGACCGACCGATTATCAATGAACTCACTGATAGTTGGTTGGGATAGGTTGTGAGGTAAGACATAGTATGAGATGTCAAGATCGCTTGATATGAGGAATTGAATTCGTTGTTGTACTCATGAGGATATCTTGATGAGTTATCAATTCCTATTTCTCCATCGAGGTGTTGGTGAACCCGATGCTTTAGCACTTTCATCAAAGGTGACATGAAAGGTTTCCTCAACTTGTTGTCTCCTTGTGTTAAAACCCTGAAGGCTTTGGAGATCAGTGAGTAGCCTAAGAAGTATCCATCATCACCTTTTGCATCAAACTTGCCTAGATGATCCTTGTGGTTATGAATGAACACAGGACATCCAAACACATGAAAATAGCCGATGTCAGGAAGTCTACCTTTGAAGATCTCATATGGGGTTTTATTATGTCTTTAGACAATGATTGACCTGTTTTGAGTGTAACAGCAGCTTTGATCGCTTCACCCGTAAATGCTTTGAGAGGGTCGAGCCATTTAACATGGTTCTAGCAGCCTCAATGAGAGTTCTTTTCATTTCAAAGAACCCCATTTTGTTCGTGGGTATATGGTGACGAAATTTTGATAAATTCCTTTTTCATCACGTAAACTCTCAAGCTCTTGATTTTGAACTCGCACCATTGTCACTCGATTTGTTTAATAGTAATGTCATTCGTTTTCAATCTTCCGATGGACATTATTGTATCACCGCCCGACTTTTTGGAAAGAAAGCATACCCAAGTGTATCTTGAGAACTCATCAACAATGACAAGAGTATACTTCTCATGCGGATTGATCCGGATCGACAGTCCAAAGAGATCCATGTGCGGAGGTGAAGGCGCTTTTGATGGAGAAATTTTGTTTGTTTTGAATGATGCTCGTGGTGTTTACCTTTTCACAGTGCGTAGCATGGTTTGTCTTTTGGAAGACCGATGGTAAGCCAAGGACCTTGTTTTTGTTTTGCCGTTGTTGAGGTTTTGAAGTTTAGTGTGAGAGTCTCTAGTGCCACACCAATTGATTGTTTCAGTGGCTTTAGCAAAGAGACAAGTTCCATCTTGGGAGAGTGTTGACGTGTCTAACACATAAACATCATCTCTCCTAAGAGCTATCAACACAACTTCCTTGTTGGCATTGAAAATGGTACCTTGTTTATCATTGAATTGTACAATGTATTTAGCATCACATAGTTGACTGACATTGATGAGATTGTATTTGATACCATTGACAGAGGCTATTCTAGAGAAAACTATTCCATTGCAGCTTTATCAACCATAACCTTCTGGGACATAATGAGTTATCACCAAATACTACCGGCCCCGTTCCTTTACATACTTGTGCAGATACTCCTTCACACCAGTCATGCTTCTTGAGCATCCACTGTCTAGATGCCAAATAGGCCCTGGCATGTCTCGCACAAGCAAGTAAACTGATTTAGTTTCTTAGTGAGCCACTTACTAGTGGGCTTGGGTCTCAAGGTCTCTCTGAAATTTGCAATCGACTCATGGTCGGTGGTTGTGTATAGTGCTACCACTGGTTTTGCATTTAGAGGCGAGGATGACCAGCTGACTCGGTTGTTTGGAATTTCTCCTTGCATGGATAACACCGTCATGCCGGATGTCTCATGAGCGGATTTTCGCAAATCTCACAGATGTATTCATGAGACAATCATCCCATGAGGGCAAAGAGGAAAAGGTTTTGCTCTATTTTGTGAGCGGTTTTGGAAGATGAGGCATACTGATGACCAACTTTGGTATAGTTTGCTTCACCGACGAAGTTACATCAGAAGTGATCTGCAGCTCTGGATCATCCTTTTGCGATCATGCAAAAGAGGATTCTATAGCGTTGTCGGTATGACCGGTGTAATGACATAGATCACACTTCGCTTGTTTTGGAGGTTGACTTAGACTTTGAGGAACTAGAGGAAGTCGACTTTGTCTCCTTGATTGTTCAGTGGACCTTTTCAATGGATTCCATTTTTCAAGTAGCTTCCTCACAAGTTCGCTTGTGAATTTGGTCACTTCTGGGGACATAGGATGTTGAAGTCTCAGAGGAGTAGACTCTGTTGGATTGGTTTTGTTTGTCTTTCGTGATGGCTCTACCAAGTCCGACCTTTCTTTGGTGAATGAGGATTGAATTGTGAGTGTAAGCTCAGGAGCAAAGACCAAGAGGTTTCAGTGGTGGAAGCTGCAGAGATTCTCGCTTCGACTCGAGATGTGTTCAAGACTACCGGGCACATCGGGAGTCCAAGCATGCTTTTGAGCTTGACTTTCGTGCTCTAGAATCCTTCCGAATCGGTTTGGAAGCTTACTCGTGATTAACCCGCTCAATCCAATCACCGGGCTTGGGATTAGTCAACATATTTGTAATCATGCCACCGCACACAAATGGCTTAGAGACTGGTCTTTGTGAGAAAGTCGTGAGATGATCTTCACCTATGACTCTCTTCTCTATGGGGCTCCCACAAAGATCAAAGACCTGGATTCTTAGCACCCAACTATTAAGAATATCATTTGCCTTTTAAGTTCATCTTGAAGATTCTGATTTTTAACTAGTTCGTTGTTTTGAATTTGCAAAGTGACGTTCTCAAGCTTAGCTTGTTTTAAAATAAGCAATTCATCCCTACACTTATTCAATTCAAAACTTAACTTGTTGTACTTAGAAAAGAGATTCAGTCTTTGCTCTTCTACAAACATAAGGTCTACATTTAGATAATTCATATAAGATCGCCAATCGTGAGTCATCATCCATAGAAAGTAAAATGTTTACCTTCTTCATTGTGATGTTGACCCATTCCCCATTCCTAGCATGATTCTTTCCCAACAAACTAGCTTGTCCTCTTCTCGAGAGGGCCATCACAGACCGACATGCGCCATTTCATCATCTGATGACACTGCTCTTCCAATGGGTCTCAAAGAACAAGGCCTTTGTTTTTACAATACGATTGAACACTTTTGTTGTTTCGAGGTTCGCTCGGAGCAATGCAAGCTTAGCTTTGACTTTCTTATATTTTGCTTCAAAATCACTTTTGTTTTGATCGATTTGTTTGAAGGTTTTGATGAGACCGATAGATTTTTGGTTGAAATTTGCTAAAGCCCGAGGACCGATTTGACCCGATGGTTTATAAGAGGGTTCAGAAATTGTTTTTGAAAAAGCTTTTGCAAAATGACTCCTTTTGTGACACTTAAAGCATCAAGGTCCTCATTTGCTTTGGCATTTGAAAACCTTTGTTTCTTTTTATAAACCTTCGAGAGTTAGCAAGGAGTGCCCTTTCCTCGGAATTCGTTCGTGTCATTTAGGTACTCCTCACTTGATCTCTCATCAGCTCATCATCTAATTTTCCTAAAATCTTGAACAAAATTGTTAGAGTAGAAAGGCTTGATATTGGTGATGAGGTGGTGGTCGGGACTCTTTGACTTCCGAGACTTCTTTAAGTCGGTATCGATGTTTATGAGGTTTTCCTCATAGACAAATTTCCCATAAATTTCATGAAGCTCAAGATTTTGGATATGATTAGCATTCCTAAGTCCCTGAGAGAAATTCAACCACTTCTCAGGGAGACTGCTGACAAAACCAACATTGATTTCATGTTTGGACAACTTAACACCATCATTTGACAGCTCATTTAAAAGAGTTTTGTACCGGGTGTAAGTTTGAGATAGAGTTTCTGAGTCCTTAGCCCTCAAGGTGTTATGGCACTGCTCGTGTCCATTATCCGCTTTCCTTGGTATCGATGGTCCTTCATGACTATGAACTAGGTCATCCCAGTTTGCTTACTGCACTACGTTTTATAGACTCCATAATATCGTCAGAAGACAAGATATTATGATACTTTTTGAGTCTTTGGTCCCGGGTTGACCACTCTCCTTTCATCCTCGTCCATCGAGCTTCGTGTTTGGGGAACCCTTCAAGAGCTTTGGGACAAATGGACCTTCATTTATACACTTGATATAATAAGGTTCCATCCCAATCAAATAGCTAAGCATTCGCTTTTTCCATTTGTTGAATTTACCAACTTCAAGTCTAAAAGGCAAATTTAATAAGCTCCACCCTTTTATCGACTAGTTGGGGTACATCAATTTCAGCCATTTAGGATCCTAATTTAAAAACTTTTAGAGCTGCCTAAAACGAAGTTTTTTATAATTATGTCCTTGCTTCGACATACCACTTGTTGTTCCCTCGCTCACTATCATTAAAAAGCTTTAAATGTATAAAACAAGTTAATAGTGAACTATGACCTAAGTTAACATAAGTAAAACATACGTAGTAATTTTTCAACATCATATTCTTATTAGAAATTGTAGGACCTTACTTTTATCAACCTTATCAAAAACCCAACACTTATACAAGTATAACCACGTGAAACCAAACACAAACGTTATGCTTAGAAAGAATAAGAAGAAAGGAAAGATGGTGACTTGAATGATATGAAATCCGTGCATGTGAGAGGATAAAGATAAAACACAAGTTGTATTGCTCCAAAGAAAACACACACACACACAACACTATTAAGAACACCCTCAAATGACCATTTGAGGGGTATTTATAGTCCAAGGGACTTGATGCCCTAAAAGGCTTTCCATGGGCTCGGTTTGGACTTGGATTGGGCTTGGGATTCTTAAGCTTATAAACGTCTAGAATAACTTAACTCTTAACCAATTAGCTTAGCCCAATCCATGAGCCCGATGACTATTCTATCACGATATCTAAAACACGTTACAAAGTTCCTAAATGTGAATGACCATCACTTCTAATAAAACTATTAAGGCTAACAATCTCCCCTAAGGGGTGGTCATTCAAATGATGCTCCACTTGATAAGATCTTTACTTTTCTCGAGCTTGAACTTTGTGTGTAGATATAGAATAGTCTTGATTCTTTGTTCCTTCATGCTTTGTGATCGATAATGTAGTTGTTCAGCCGTTGTTAACTTCGTTGGATAGGTATCTCCTCGTCTTTCTCCACCATGCTCATACTTCTATTTGACTTTTGGTTACCAATGATGTAGTTCTCGAGTCTTTAAACTTTGTGTAGCCTTTGATTATGATGAGAACTTTCATGTGTGGTTGGTATGAGCATGTAGAATCTCGCGATCATCAATCCGCCCCTGAGCTTCCATAGAGAGAAAACATAAAAAAGGTTAGTAATAAGCGGATTCCGGCACTTACAAGTTTGAACTTCGAGGGTGTTAACAAAGATAGTGAAACACGTCTCTAATTCTCACAAGGCCGCTTCTCTAACGAGTCCCACAAGTGAGATAACGCTGATGTACCAAGTACACCTACATTAGGATCAGCCGAGGTACCGGGCATCACCCCACCGATCAGACCGCTTGAGACACACACAGCTGCGTAATCCACGGAGTTACCGTGACTCCGCCGGGCGCTTGATGTTGACCCCTCGCGAGAGTTTCCATTCAATCACTAAAGATCACAAATGTGAAACTTCTCATAAAATGTTCCTCGAAAATTGCTAAGATCTCAAGAGACTCTATAATATATCACGTGTGTCCTTATTGATGAACAACAAGCGATGTCATGTCATGTGTTCCTATGAGATCTTTTGATGAATCTCATGGCTCTAGACTCAATAGTGCATTTTGTTTTTCCTGAGCGGAGACTAGGGAGAGGGTCTCCTTCTTCAATACCAACCAACTCTAAGAGAAGGTCAATAGATTATGTAGGGTTCCCAGGGAGAATGAAACAAATCCTTTTAAGAGGAATTGAGTGGCTAGAAGGTTAGGTGCAGCAAGGCCACCGGTCCATGACGCCTTTGTCTTCAATACCCGGGTCATCTAGTGACAACCAAAGAGTGCATGAATTGAACCCGGTTTCTGCCCTAAGGTTGAATATGGAGGACTATTTCTTTTCACCCTTTTTCATTTCATTTCTTTTTAATTCTTCAACCCCTTCTTTCTCCTTTCTCACATTACTCCTTTTTCAATCATTCCTAAGGACTTCTAGTTCTAAACTATTGGTGATGTCCTTAGATCCCTCCCTCTCGGCGGATCATAGGACGGATTTCCTATCCTTAGTCACCTTATAACTCCATGACTGTCCCATGTTGCCATAAAACCATTTTTCTTGAAAATCTCTTAGAGTGTTTATGATATAAAACATGTTTGAGACACTCATGAAGTTTTATATTTTCGTAAACACTCCCCTTCACATGTGCTTATGAGTTTTGATGTAAATCGCATGTGAGAGTAGAGTTCGCACTATTTGAATTGATCGGCTCATGATAGACAACCCCACGAGACACGCAAGTTACGCTGCCTAGTTAAAGAGTTCCAATCCCGTTTTAGGTGACAACTAGCTCTAATAACTAACTTGAAGATGTAAACACTCCCTGAAAAGGAGGTTAGACCCATGAAAGTGCATATCTATCACAAGTTTCTCGAGTTGGTACATTTACTAACATTGATTCCCCGCCAATTCATTGGTTCCATCCGAAGTCGAAGCTCATTGTGAGATTCAAACACCGATCATTAAACATTTTTTGATCACATTTTAATCACGTCTCTCCACCTCAAAATAAAGCATGTTCGATATTTTTGATATAAACGGATTAAACAACATTTTAGAATCTTTTGGGAGACAAACGGATTTGATTTAAGCATGAATTTGGAATATTTTAGTATTATACTCCCCTTTAATAAAGCATAATCAATTAAAAGGTTTTAGAGGGAGTTATCTTGAGCATAAAATATTTTGAAAGATTTTGAAAAAATATTTTGAACAATCTTGAAAAGGTGCTCAAGATGATGATGATTTCTCACCATTTTTTTTTAAATGTAGTGCAATCGCGTACACTGTGATTTTTCTTTAAAAGCACGAAGTTTTGATTTGTAAAATAATCAAAAGTCATCATTAGTCCGGTTTTGCATCAAGTATAACAAAGCCATTATTTTGAGAAATTTTGAGAAACGCACATGTTTTAGAAAATTAAAGAACTCTCGCCAAGCATCCGTACATACCAGTATCATTGTTGAATGACATTTCTAGAAACGCATGAATATCGATATAATGCAGAGACATGTCGTGAGAAGAATATTTTTTGATTTTTGATTTTATATTGTTTTTGTATTTTTGAAAAATTTTATATTTTTATATTTTGCTTTTGTTGGTTTTTCAAATTTTGTATTTTGTTTTTCAAAAAAATATTTACAAAGTAAGCTTTTGAAAAATCATTTTCAAGAAGATTCGAGAAGACTTTCTAACTCCTCGGGTTAGGCTTCGTGATTCCAATTCGTAACCAAATAGTCAAACCTTTCTTTTGGAAGGGCTTTAGTTAATAGATAGGCGAGTTGGTAATCTGTCTTCACGAAGAATAATTCAAAAGTACCTTCTTCCACATGTTCTTTATGAAGTGATAGCGGACTCTGATATGCTTAGTCTTTGAGTGATGAACAGGATTGCATGATATGGTTATGGCACTTTTCGAGTCACAATACATAGGTATTTTATCGAAAGTAAAGCCATAATCTGTAAGTTGTGTTCTCATCCATAGAACTTGAGCACAACACGCAGATAGAGACACATACTCTTGCTGAAAGTGCATCTTGTTTCTTTGAAGACCAGCTTACTAACTTTTCACCCAAAATTGTGCTCCTCGGATGTACTTTTGTCAGTAACTTGATCACTCGTGGTCCGCGATCTAAAAAGGCAATTAGATCAAATCCGGATTCCTTCGGATACCAAAGTCCCATGTAAATGGATGTCTTCAGTACGTAAAGATCCGTTTAACCTCTTTGAGGCCGGGTAGGCTTTTCCCGAAACCGCGCTAATAAGCAAATAGCAAAATGAATATCCGGTCGATTAGCGGTGAGGTACATGAGAGAACCAATCATGCTCCGATATTTCTTCGTATCAATAGGTTTCCCAAACAAATCGGCTCCAATTTTGGTGAAGTTACCATTGGTGTTCCGACCGAGTCACAATTATCCATACCATGATTTTTCAAAATCTCAGCTGTGTATTTAGCTTGATTTATAAAAATTCCACGAGGGGATTGATGTATTTGTAAACCAAGAAAGAATTTTAGTTCCCCATCATGGACATTTCAAATTTGCTTTTCATGAGATTTTCAAAATGTTTTGAAAGATTCGATTTGTGGACCAAAAAATAATGTCGCCCACGTAAATCGAACAATCAAAATGTCATTTTTGCATTTTTGTGTAAACAAGGTAGGATCAACTGGTCCTTTGGTGAAATTGTTTTGGATAAGGAAAGAGACAGCTTTTGTCATACCACGCCTGGAGCTTGTTTCAATCCATAGATTGCCTTTTTGAGTTTGTAGACGTAGTATGGATGTTCCATGTCGATGAAGCCTTCTAGTCGACTCACGCATAACTTCTTCTTCTTCGAGTTCCATTCAAGAACACTACCTTAATGTCCATCCGATAAACCGTGATGTTTTTGTGTGGCGCATAGGCCAAGAATATCGACCGCTTCTAGTCTAGCTACGGGCATCGAATGACTCTTCAAAGTCTATCCCTTCCTCTTCTCAGATCCTTTGGCCACAAGACGAAGCTTTGTTGCTAATTACGCATCATCTTCATCCCTTTGTTCTTCCATAACCATTTGAGATCAATGACGTGAATGTCAATTGGTCTTGGAACCATTTCCCAAGAGTCATGTAGACGGTATTGGAGAAGTTCCTCCCCAGACGCTTTATCCATGCGGGTTCTGCCATTACCTCGCGAATGTTCTTTGGCTCTATATTGCTAATGGAGCAAAGGTAAATTCGCAATCGGTGGCAAGTTGACGCTTCGCCCCGAATTGGCCTTGAAGGTTCACCAATAACTTGTTCAATTGGGTGGTCTTTAGTCCACTTCGTAGGTAGGGATACCGCTGGTTATACGTGGCGCGAATTAGATGGTTCTCGTAAGCATGAAGATGATTTAGGCGATTCCGTGGCAAACGGGTTTTCAAATAAGTCTTCATCTAACGTTGCATCGTTATGGTTTTGCTCATCAACCGGGTAACGGGTGCAATAAGCGTAGTAGATGTAGATGATGTAGATGGAATTGGTGATTGGTTTCACCGTAGTATATGCATTTTCTCTTGGTGGTGGAGGATGATTTTGAGCTGCGCGGAATGATGGTTTGATGCATTTGTCGAAGTTCCACCATAGTATTCATCGAACATTAACTCGAGGAAATTCTCCCATTCTTGTTCTTTAGGATTGTCAACGGTTGATTGAGCTTTTGAGGTAATGAGTCCCAACCGATGTGTCCGTAAGTCTCATTGGTTTAGTGCGGGTTCTAGAGTCTAGTCTCTCGAAGCCATATGTGAAAGTTCACAAACTTCACATTCATCGCCTCCATGATCCTCCTAGTTCTCCGTTATACACCCCGAATGCCCTCGAAGTTATCCGAGTATCCAATGAAGATTCCAATATCACCTTTTGCTTTCGCTTTTCCAAGATCTTCTCTCAATCGTTCGTAGGATAGCACAAAGCCAAACACGTGAAAGTAAGAGATATCCGTTTTCGTTGTTCACTATTTCATATGGGGTTTTATTGAATCTTGGATAGATAAGGGATCTGCCGAGGAAACAAGCAAATGCAAAGATCGCCCCCAAAAGAAATAACGGTGCACTAGAATAGATTAGCATCATGCGCAGCAGCCTTACAAGAGTTCGATTTCTTCTTTCAACTACCCCATTCTCAGCGTGGAGTTCTAACAACCGATGTCCGATGTGTAATTCCAACATCTTCAAAATAGATTCTTAACTCGATTAGTGAATTCAAGGCCGCCGTTCGTTTCTTACAACCCCTTCGGAGTTTGAAGAAGTACTTGAATTCGCTTTAAAGGTGATGATGATGCACGATGCTTCGCCTTTGACCTCGAAACTTAACCCATGTATATCTCGAATAATCATCGACGATAACAAGAATATACTTTTTCCCATTAATGCTTTCAACTCTTATTGGGCCACATAAGTCCATATGCAACTTTGCTTCCGAACTAGGTACGGATTTGGGTTTATATGATGCTCTTTTGCTTTATCCTTGTTCGCATGATGGACATAAGTGATCCTTGGTGTATTTGAACTTTGGAAGTCCGCTGACGATGTTGTCTTTGGCAAGATTGTTGATGGTGTCGAAATTGAGATGGGATAACCGCCTGCGCCACAACCGTGACCGTGTTCGTATGCTCGTGTCATAAGACATATTGGTGATGAAGAGGCCATTTGATTGATGTCGATAGCATACAAGTTTGTATCACGATTCCCCGTTAAGAGATCACAAGTTTCTAACGGCAAGCATTTTTCCTAAAAGCAACCTCTAAATCGCATCACGTAATCGCCTCACTGAAAACAAATTGTGTCCCAATCCTTCGACATAGTAAACGAAAGTGATCAAATAATTTCCAAAAGGTAGGTCTCCATAACCCATGATAGTTGTTACATGATCATTTCCAAACGTATGGTTCCCATGAATTTCAGACGAAATTGATCGCCAGCAGCATTCCGGTCATGTGCTTGGAGCAACCCGAGTCGACGATCCAAAGACAAATTTATAACCCGCCAAGAATAAAAAGAATATTGTGGAAACCGCTTTGATTTTGGTTCCTTTGGGTTAGAGGTAAAATCCTGATCACACTCAGAGGTTTTCTAGGGAATTCGGTTTATCACTCATTGTACCATTCTTGAGTGTGAAAGTTCTACCTGTGGGTTTCCAAATATCATCCCTATAGTATCCACTATAGTTCCTTGCCAAGAGTGTAAAGCCTAAGTTTTGCAACTAGTCTTCCTACTTGATTAGCGTAAGATCTTTTGGAACGTTCTTCTTAACAGGCTTATCATTCACATTCTTAGAAACACAATCATCTTGAACATTAATTAAAGATTTCTTGCAAGTTAAACAAAGAGATTCAACACATTCATTATACTTAGCAAGGTTCATAGGTTCAAGCATATCTGATGAAATGTCTTTCTTATTCAAAAGCGGTAAATTCCTAGGGTGTTCTTTCTACTTCTCTTTATTGAAGCTACTACTCCTAGAGGCATGCGAGACTCTATTGTTCCTTGTATTACTCTTAGGCTTTAGTCTCATGCTCCTAGAGGTGCTTTCTAGTCCTGTAGAAGGTAAGGCACACACATTAGGATTCACATTTTTATGAAGGGAGGTGGTTTCAGCTTTCCTAGTCTCTTTAGAGTGCTTATCTAGACTTATGTCGTTTGTTCTATATGGTTTAGATGTGAGGCGCACGCATTAGTGGTACTCATCTTAAAAGGCCGTGTTAAAACTTTTGGTTTCGATAACCGCTTTTCCCTTTATCAACATTTTGTTTAGGTAGGGTGGAGTGACCGGTTTTGATGAAACATTTTTCTCATTGACTTTGGAGGAGGTAGAAAGAGCATTTTGGTGTGGAAACCGGTTTGGGAACATTTGCTCTCTCCTACCAATGGTTTAGTAAACTTAGTATCCACGCTCTTTCCTTTTTGACTTTCCATTGAGCCCTCAAAAGATCATGTTTCATGTCATTGTAGGCACGCCATACCTATTACAATTTGTCATTTTCTTCTCTTTCGATCAAGTTGTTTAAAATATGAGACATTTTCTTTTCAAGTTTTTCAAGAGCTTTTTCATATTTTGAAACAATTTCTGAGGTCTCATATCGAGTCTTTCATGATCTTCAATGTAATATGTTTGCAAAATGATGGACATAATATCGAGTCTAACATCTTCAAGAGAGAATCATTCAAATTTTCCAAAACTTTGATGTGTTCAAAACATTCATTAGCTTGCTTTTACCGTGGATTTATGGTCCTTGACAAAGTCACCGCTTCTTTCAAAAACGCTTGTTCGAAATGAATTACCCTCGCGACTGATGCCGTTAACGGAGGTTCAATTTGAGTTTCAAAAAACTTTTTCTGTTCATTATCAAAACTAGTGAACGGATGTTTGTTGTAATGTGGGTTTTAGTTTTAAAAGGTCTTGAAGATACCCAATTCTAGTTTTAACGTCATCTAAAATGCTTCTAGCATCACTTGTGTTAAAAGGATTGTTTAAAGACATTTGTTGATTTTAAAGAGATTTGGAAACTACAACCGGTTTTGAACTGATTTTGAAACCGGTGTTGACTCTTTGTTTGAAACACTTGGTGTGATGGAAAACTTTGACTTTTCCTTTTGATTAACAAAAGTAATTCCATTAATTTTGTTCCATTTGTTATAATCAATTGGTTTGAGATCTGGATTCTTTTGTTTCATTTTTGATCTACTCTCCTTAGATAGTTCCAACGTTTCAAGAGAATCATGCACAATTATGGGTTCATGCAAAACATTTCCATTGCTTTAACACATTCTCGAGATTTCGAAGCTTTCGAGGAAACTAGAGGTGAGTTACCAAGAGCCATTTTATGAGTAGTATGAAAAATCGGATTTACTTGATTAGAAAGAATCTTGTTTGTTTTATGAATGACCCGCTTGTAAGAAGCAAATTATCCAATTTTTGATAGTTTCATTTTTATCCAGAATTTCATCAAGAAGAGAATCTTCTTTTTTAAAAATCACAATCAACTGCTTCTTCTCTTTTCAAGATCAAAAATGTTGTTTTTGTTTAGAAAGTTGCTCATTTAGATCAGAAATTTCCTTGTTTAAAAATTTTATTTTCAAGTTCGTATTCACATCAAGTGTATCGTACTTGATTTGCAATTGTTTTTCTTAAAAATGTAATCTCCGGTAACCAATTTCTAATTATGATATTTTGTTTGTATGAAATTCATAGGCTCTGGCATTCTCTTTGTTTCCTCATCAAGCTCTTGGTCAATTTAACATTCAAGGCCTTAACTTCGCATTGACCTTACTCTTCACTCAATTTCAATGCCACGCTTATTGATTAATGATTCAAAATAAGCACGTTTTTCCTCATCGGTCCCAAAGATTTTGTGCCACACGCCTCCACTAGGATCCACATCCGAGTTTCGAGTTAGTATTGCTACAACCGGATTGTCCGTGTATGTATCATAAGTAGGTGCGCTGCGCCACAGAATGATGTTCGTCATGAGTAAACACATCAAATATGACATTGTTATAGCATGAATTAATGATTGGTACCTCGATATCCGCTACGCCATAGACGTGAAGTGCCGAGTCGTTGTCGTACTTAGTCTCCTCAAGATTTGCCATGAATATGCGGTTCGCATTGATTTCTGGTCTTCCAAATCATCCACGATAGCGAAAAATCATTTTCCTCAAGACTCAACCGCATCCCCGCTTCGTCAGCTAACAAAGATAGCTTTCCTAAGAAACTCAAGATTCTTCTTGTGTGGCTTAAGTGGGACAGCTGTGCCATGTGACCCATTCCTGACAGTTATAACACTTAACACGATTACCCGATTCACATTTCCATAATTCCCTAACGATCGAGGCAACATTCCCATTCGTTACCCATCTTTGCTCTATTCCCAACATTCTCGTCCCATCGATTTCCAACATTCTCAATTAACCGATTACCTTGATATGGAACGACTGATTACCATACGAAATCGGTAGCATATCCTGCTGATTCCCAATAACTCCAACCATTTGTCCTTGATTACCCATATTCACACCCTACCGGTACGATTTTCTGATGAGTGTTTGATGAAATCGTTGGTTGTTGTTAGTTGGTGTGGAATAGCGACCTCTGAATGCTTTTCCCAATAAAGAGAATACTTGAGACAAAGCTTCTTTTGGTTCCATTTCAAGATCGGTGATTCCTTGTTCTGGTATTGTGGATACGGTTGTTGAATGACTTGTTGTTCCGGTGGATAGAATTGTTGTTGTGGTTGTTGAATGTATTGTTGCAAGTTGTTGTTGGAAGATGATGAAGCTTGTTGTTGTGTATTATTCGAAGGTTGAGTCTTTGCAATAAGCGTCAATGGATCATGATTCTTTGCCAATCTTTCTTTCCTGACTTCATTCACTTGACTTGGTTTTGTTTGAGAAAATCATTGAGTTGATCAAAGTTCACCTGATGAAGGTCTTTTGTTTGGTTGACAATAGTGACAGATCGTCCCCATTCTTACGGAAGATTGTTCAGAACTTGATGTTTTGAGCGATAGTTCGGGTGCTAGCTTGTTTCGATTAGCTCATTCATCAAAGTGCAAAACCTTCCATAGTAGGATTCAATGGATTCTCCTGGGGTTGAAGTAAACTTTTCCCATTCAATTAACAAACTTGTTCTCCATGTCTTGTTGACCAATTTACGTTCCGTGACAAAGCCGTCTAACACATTCCCACATATCGAAAGCAGTTTCACAACCGTCTCTGCTAAAGACAAAATTTCTATTGGTAAACCGGTTGGACAATATGAATTGCCATGTCATGCATCGACTTGTTTATGATCCTCTTGATGTATTCTCGATTCATTTTGAAGAGAGGATGGTGGGCGGGAGGTGTTGCGTTAGGATCTCCGGGATATGGACTTGTCGAGGCTTGAAGGGTCCATTACGAATGGATTGAATCATCGATTTCCATTTGGTTTGGTCTTGATGTAGCGAGAGCATACGACTTGTCCATTGAAGATAACCACCTTTTGCCAACATAGGAGGGCGGTTTTGGCACCGCTGCATGAATGTCTTGTTGAGTTGCCATTGATGAAGGTATGTTATGATAAAGTTGATGTAGGATCGATTCAACGATAAAGGAGTTGTTGTTGATGAAGATTAAGCTCGGTTGAGGTGTTTCGAAAGTCATTTTCGTGAACCTTGGTTCTTAAAAAATTTTTAACCAAAATTTGAAATTCACTATAAAAATCAATTCTAAGGACGTATGAAAATTTTGAGTTATGACAATTTTGCGCCAAATTTGACCCGAAAAATTTGAATTTAGGCCCAAAATTTTGAATTTTTGACCAAAATTTTAATGCTTAAACCAAAATTTGAATTCCGTAAAATTGAGCGTTTAGTCTCTCAAAAAATTAAATTTTACTCAAATTTTTTTTAAACCTTTATCATTAGAAAGAGCTTTAGCGACGAACAATGAAGTTACTTAGTAGGAAATGGTTACGAGTAGGATGGATATGGCTTAGCGTAGGATTCCTGGCGGAAGGAAATGCTTATCGCGTAAGTTTAAAGTTAAGGCGTGAGAAAAGTTATAATGTAAGATTTAGCTTATGCGTAAGAAAAACTTAGGCGTAAGAAAAATACTTAAGCGTAAAGTGTTCTACGCGTAAGTCTAAGCTTATGCGTAAGATTAGGGTAAAGTGTAAAAGATATCCAAAAGTCGAAGTGTTCCACAAACTTATCCAAGTGAGGGAAGCGAGTGTTCCACTAAACTTATCCAAGTGAGGGAAGCAACGAGTTATCGTTATAGCTCGAAGAATCGCAAAAGTTATGCGTAGAACCTATGCGTGAGAAGCAGGCGTTGACTTTCTTACGCGTGAGAACTAGGGTTTTGACCTACGCTGCGTAAAAATTTCCAGTGATTCAAACGATTTCTCTTGCAAAGATAGCCTTAAAACACTCGAATAACCCTTAAAATGTTGACCTTTTTCACCCAAAGTGCTTAGATAAGTTACAGTAGAATCGACCAATGAACCAAACACGAGTTTAAAATGAAGAAAAACACGTAAAGCTTGAACTTTTGCAAAAGCTGAAACTTTAGCACCAAATAAACCTTAAACCACAAGAATCTTGAATTTTTGAGTGCAAAAATTAAAGCTTTAAGCGTGACAAATATGTAAAACGAGAGCCTTTACGCGTAACCCTTCAAAACAAACACAAACACTCCTAAACCATTGTTAGGCGATTGATACCAATTGTAGGACCACTACGATATCAACCTTATCACGAAATACCCACGTTAACCACAGTTATGCGTAGAACTCGTGAAACACAAACACAAACAATATGCGTAAATAAAGAATAAGAAGAAAGGAAAGATGGTGACTTGAATGATATGAAATCCATGTATGTGAGAGGATAAAGATAAACACAATAAGTTGTATTGCTCCAAAGAAAACACACACACACACACACTTTCAAGCACACCCCTCAAATGACCATTTGAGGGGTATTTATAGTCCAAGGGACTTGATGCCCTAAAAGGCTTTCCATGGGCTCGGTTTGGACTTGGATTGGGCTTGGGATTCTTAAGCTTATAAACGTCTAGAATAACTTAACTCTTAACCAATTAGCTTAGCCCAATCCACGAGCCCGATGACTATTCTATCATGATATCTAACACACGTTACAAAGTTCCTAAATGTGAATGACCATCACTTCTAATAAAAACTATTAAGGCTAACAGAAATAAATCAACAAATAATACGTTACCCAAGTACTTGCGGAATAGTACTTGAGATTGAAATGACAAAGTTGGGTGACTCCTCTCTAAGCTCAGGCTAAGTCCGAGCACAACTCTTAGAGCTCATTGAGCTATTTAGAACTAAGTCGTATTTAGAGGGTGAAAAGATGGCTTTATGTGTGTGTGTTTTACAATTCACAAGCTTAAACTTTTCACTCCATCTCTTATGCTATTTATACATGTATGAGTTTTAAATCATTCCTAAGTGACAAAAGTCGACATCATCATACGAAGACAAAAATATGATGTATTTTGTCTCATTCAAAGACTATTCTAAGTAAAAGACAAGGTGCTTTCCATAACTTTCGGTGATGACACCGCAGCTTGTAAGGTTAGCCATTCAGGGAAAGTTGACTTATGTTGATAACGACTTCTTCTTATATGATTCAAACTTCTCCGCCATTCTTCCTTAGGTCTATTTATCCTTAGGTCTTCTACTTGGTTTGTCTTCAGTGTAAGTAGTTGGAGAGTAGTCTTTGGGATTCAGTGAGTTATTGTCATCACTCACCTGAATCCATCATCTTCTTCTTCTTGACTCAGTCTTCACCCTTTAAGTTCCGCTTCACGAGTGGAGAGACTTCTTCTAGCTGCATCGAAAGTATCGAAGATGACTCAATCGAGAGGCTATGCACTCAGTGACCTGATTAGTGTTTAACGGACTAAACACTTGGGCTATTTTCTATTCAAATCCTAGATTAAGGGGTTTGGGTATTTACTGAACCCAACACATACAAACCTTCTCAACAATTTTTCATTTATTGAGAATGAATTGTGTCATTTGTTATCAAAAATTTGGTGTTTACCAAGTTGTATTCCTAAAAGTCATTAGCAAAGCTTTTGTCACAATAAATGAAGTAACAAATGACTTGTCTAAAGTAGTTTCCTGTGGAAGTTCTTAATGTCAGGCTGTGAAATTGGATGAAATAGTGTTGTATTACAGTTCTTCTTAAGAAAACTAGTTGATTTGTTACCATAAAGTATTTTCCTGCCTAGAATTGTGATTGCAAATACAATGTTGGTTGATTATCAGTCTTCAAACTTGAGAGTGGCTTGATATGCAGAAGCTGAGGTTCAAGATAATTCTGCAAAATTAAAGGTTTTATCTTGGTTTCCATGTTTAATCAATTGAAGCATTGGAAAATTGAGTTCATTCACAACAGATGGCCTTGTACTTTGAAGCCTATTTACTTTAGTTCTGTCTCAAATTGTGCATTTATCAAATAGGACTTTGTTAGGTAATTATAAATGTCCACAGGCTGTTATTGGACAAAAGTAGATAGGTGTTCATAATGTAGATATCATGTGTTTAGAGGGTAGAATGAACTTGAAGGGTATTATAAGTTGTAAGGAATAGTGAGGAGTGAAAGTAAACCTACTTGGTCCTTACATTATACTACCATATGAGGTTAGGATGGATTCTCTTAGAGGGTGTGTGTTCCTCATCTAATGAAGCCTGATCATGTTCTTAGCTCTGGTTATGCTAGTAAGGGTTAGTTACTAGTGTGACTTGAGTTCTAAATTGATTCAGGAAATGTAGTCAGAATGGGTATAGCCCCTCTTAATGAGATAGGGTGCTATAACTCACATGATGATGCCTACTGATATGATCTCTTAGAACATTCTGGATGGCGGATGATGGTTGAATGTTTTAAGTTGATCTATTATTATCGAAATGTAGTCATGAGATTATGGTGGGTGAATATAGGTGAACATTGGAATAACATGCTGTGATTTGCTGACAGATATATGCATCAGAGATTTGTTTTTGTTTTGTCATCAGGGGAATGACTCTAGTATCAGATATCGGATGGTACTATTTTGTATGCTCTTAGAGCAAAGGGTGTAGTGATTTTTCACTCCTCGTCGTTGTGACATGGCATGAACTTCACTCCTCTTCATTGCTCTTCACCACACCCCCTTCACTTGCTCTTCATTAGCTACTCTTTGTTCAAACGAACCAAATAAGACAAACAACATTAGCAGGTTTATATATTTTATTTTTTTAGTATGTGTAAAAAATAAATAAAATTGTGGGTGAGTGGGGCCCAAATGAAGATGTTTGTTTTATGTTATGATAGCGGGAGTTTTGGTTATAGGAGTGTTAAGATGATGTGGCACCAAGTGGGACCTGAAAGAAAAGAAGTTCACCATACCCCTTGCTCTTATAGCTGAATAGTAGTTGTATGAAAGTGACATGGGAGATGCTCATTGCCATGATTCTTATTTGATGTAAATTGTTTGGAAGTTAATATCTTTGTTCTTCCTTTTCATAAAAAAAATGACTTGTCTAAATAGTGAAATGTTTTTTTGTAGATATTGCATTGTAGTTGTTGGTTTATGCACTACTGAATCGAGTCAAAGTTTGGCAAGGCTCGACTCGACAATATTTGATTTGGATCGATTTTAGCTCGATAACTCGACGAGCCTTCACGGAAAGCTCGAGCTCGACTCGAGAAAGTTTGACTAGGGCTCGAACTCGGCTTGAAAAGCGCGATTTCTCTGTAATGATATATTTGTTAAACCAACAAAAATGAAAATATAATATAATACTTAAATTCAGCTCAATTTCGGTTCAAAAACTTCGACAATAAGTACTTACACGTAATGTATATACATATAAGCTCTTTAAAACATGCATATTATATTAAAACTTATATATTACTCAAAGCTCGAGTTGAGCTTATATAAGTTCGAGCTTGGCTCATTAAATTTTCCGAACTCATTTTCTTGGCTAGAACTCGATACTTGATAAAGCTCAATTCGAACAATCTCAGGTTACTTGACAAAAGCTCGACTTATTTAGGCTCCTAGTATAAAGCTTGAAATCTCTTCCATCAGAAGATAGATGATTGAAATGCCAATAAGTCAACTAAAATCATCCACCCCAAATAGGCAAATATTAAATATGGTTATCCATTATCTATTATCTTAAAAATAACATTATTTATTCTATCAAAAAAATACCATTATTTAATTTATTAAGATATTTAAGGATATCTTCTTCACCGCATAAATATATCATCATGATCTCCTACTTTATTTTGCACCAGCACCAAAGAAAATAATAGAAACCCACTACTAAATATAGGTTGAATCTCCATTTCTAAAAGAAAAAGAAAATGTTTATTCAAGCTTTAACCTGTAGTTTTATATATACTTATGACGCATGCCATTTAATGAATTTTTTTCAAAAGAATTTGAAAACTTAAAAAACCTCAAAAATGTCGATAAAAATGTATTTTCTAGCTAATATGACCGGTTAATAGCAGATTAACAGGTTATCACTGGATTAAAAGTTTCACCTTTGATTCCCAAACTGAAATAAGCTCGCGTATTTGATATTTTTTTTAAAAAAATTGGATACATTTTTTTAAAGTTTTTTTTTTAGTCTGCATAAATTTTTAATATTTTTTAAAAAATTTTGTACAATTTTCAAGATTTTAAAATAAATATTAAAAAATTTATCCAGATTAAAAAATAATAATAATAAAAACTTTCATTTTTTTTTTAATTTAAAGTTAAAAAAAATATCTAAAATTTAAGAAAAAAATTTAAAAGTTTTTTAAAAAAAAATTAACGACCGTTACCAAAAAAGGATTAAATACGTGAATTTGATCCAGTTTGGGGACCAAAGGTGTAATTTTTAATCTAGTGGTAACATGTTAACCTGCTAGGAATCGGTCATATTAGCTAGATCGAAGATTATTTAAAAATATGTTGCGTATCTTTGACAGTTTACAAAGTACATTATGTAGACCTGTTTATTTGGAAGAATATGTTGCGTCTTTAGCTTATACCCTTATATTACGACACTAAAATAGTGTTTTTGACTTAATTCAACATTATATTTTTTTTAAGGTCAAAGTATAGTCAAACAAATATTTTGATGTACTGTTAATCACAAAAATGATGTTTTTGATAAACTAACCAGTAGGGGCGGAGCCAGAAAAAATCTCAAAGTGGGGAAATTGTTTTCTTTTACGTTAATACGAAAATAGAAAAAAGAATCATGATTGTCGTCGGCGAACTTTAAGAGTACCTAATTCAACCAATTAGTTTGTTAAAAATAAAAAATTTCAAGCAATAATTTGCTAATTTTATTTGAAGAACCTTATTTACAAAAAATGAAAGAGATAAAGTAATAAAAGAATAAAAGGCTAAAGTATAGTACTGTAAAAGAAAAGAGAAACTAAAATATAGTACTGAAAAAGCTAAGAACCTTAATTAAAAAGGACAACTTCTCTTTTGTGTTATCACCGCACGTGATTGCGCTACTGATAAGGTTTTAAAACGTACCATTTTGAGGGGTCGTTTAAGCCCCTATTTGATCACTTTTGTATCCGTTATTACTTAATATCGTTCCTTTTCACTTTTTAGGTCTCTTGAAGGCAAATTACTGGAATGACACTTATTTGGACGAAAAGGCTGAAATACGAAAAATGGCCAAAGTCAAGAATCGAGACACCTCAAGTCAGCTGAAATACAGGGGGGCGGCGGGGTGTTACAACGACCCGTCGAAGCACATGTTGTGACGATACTGAGCAAATTGCTTATTTTCAAGTAGCGATTGTCAGCTTTAAAAGTAGGCCGTCGCAACTCGCACGCCTAGATTTGATCCAGTGGCGTCGAGGTGAAGAGGACTGGCGTCACAAGCATAAGGTGACGTCGCCGCAAGACTAACGTGGCCAAGACGAACCAATGGCTGGCGACCGACGGCAGCACACAAATCATAAGGTGAAGCCGTCGCGAATGTAATCTTATATATAGAATCCGAATTTTCATTATTCGCTGTGTAGTCTTTTGGAGTAAAACCTAAACCGAACCAAAGGTCGTCTGTATGCAGTATTTTAGGGTTCCAAACCCTATCTTACATCAAGATAAGTGTTTTACTTCATTAATTCAATTATGTCTTCAATTAATTGTGTGTATACTTGCATGTTCTCCATGTCCGGCTAATTTACTTGTGTGTTTGCTTAGGGAATATGAAACTTAACTATTGAATATTGATTGGTTGTCTCTTATCTTAATTGTTAATGATCTAGTAATGCGATAGGTCATTCGTTGTGTAGTTAATGCTTGATTAATCTTTGCGAACCTTAGACTATAACACCTAGAGTAGTTGTAGGCTAAACCATCCAAAGAGTACCTTAGAGTTAGAGTTTATAAATCCTAGAGATTTTGTAGACGAGACCCTTTGGTAGTTTCAAAGAGTTAGGGATGAACGCATACCCTACGACCTTAGACACACAACGCGATTAGGAATAAGGATGTGACAATTCAACCATCAATAGGAGATAATTAAGGAGTAATACAACCTAAGTAAACACATTCTTAAACTATCAAACGAGCACACATTAATTAGACATAGACTACCCTCACCTTAGTTAATTAGATAATTCGATAATAGAGTAATCGGTAGAAATACCAACCCCCAAATCCAAACCCCGAGATTCATACCTTTCCATTTCTAAAAATATAAAAGCACAAAATAATCTTCCTCAACCCCAACCTTAGCGTAGTAACTTCTCACTAGCATTCCTATTCCCTTAGAAACGATATCAATTCGCGTGGCTTACCCTAATACTACACTACAACGATTAGGTTCCTTGCCTAGGGTGTTGAAAAACGCTTTCCGACTAAAAAGGAAGTTCCTTTTAACCCCGGCAGCGGCAAATAGCGTTATGTTACCAAACAAAATAAAAACTATTTTCACTCCTTTTTCTTCATAAAGTTATCTCTGGTACTATATTCTTCTTTAATGTCACCTTGTCTCATTTTCATCATTCAAATATAAAATCGATCTTGCATAAAAAAAAACTGCCTTAAAAGTGTTTTGGAATTCAATTTAGACAAGGCAAACACTTTCTAAGGCGGCACATTACAAAAATATCTCAAATACTCAAAAAGTTTACACTACAATTTTTTCGGGTGAGGGGGCACTTGCCCACCGCGCCCCCTGTAACTCCGCCCTGCTAACCAATCAAATACTGGAATATAACCCAAAAACGAAAGGGAATAATAAGACCTCAGTTCCAAATTATTGACATTTAAAACTCATATTAATCAATTATACAAGTTGTATCTAATTGTTCATTGTGTAATGTTTATCAGAAAACTAATTCATTACTTAGTCTTGATGCTTCGAATGAGCGATTCTAAAAGCAGGATAATATGCGTCGAGATCAAGTTGATCTAGTATCTCTCGGGTAATCCATAGATAAGATGAGTGACCCTCTATTATTTCTGTAACATCAACCTGCGGCCATAAAAGATAAGCATTGTTTAATGCTTAAACAATGTTTAAAAATGGACTTAAATACAAAACTTACATTCTCAATTCCAGGAACATCCACTAGTTGAATTCCGACTAATCCTTAACTAAGGAGACTGTTAAGGCATGATTGAGATATTGAAATAATAACACATCCAACATAATATGTACAACATACCAATAATGTAAACTATTAAAATATGTGATGATTTTGTATTAAACACCTGTCACGAAAGGCTACTCCAAGCATCCAATCATGTGTAGAATAAGCGTTTATCAATATCCATGAAACAACCTGGAGAAGAAACATGTTAATACAAATAAACCGTAAAAACATTTACTTATATTTTTCAATCTTTTTATATTTTGTCGATAACAATCGTAAAATTATCTCAAGTAGAAATCAAAGATCACAAGTGTTTAAACAAGTCATCACAATTATTTTACTAGACTATATATTGTTTGGTAAGTTACTTATACATTTGTTTTTAGTAAAATATTTTAAGTAAATATATTATTTACCTCATGCATGACATCACCTATCATATCTTGGCAATATACTTAGAGGATTTACAAGATCACACAAGATTTGTTGGATATTTGTGACCCAAAATCTGGACTGTATGATCCAGATAGCCGGATCCCTCAGATAAGGCTGGTCGGATCCCTTTTGAAAAGGATCCGCCGGGTCAGAGACCATTTTTCCTTTAAATAAAGGCAATTTCCTCATTGTTTCTCACTCCTCTCTTGCATAATTCTTCTTGTATTCTTAATCTCTATAACCTCAGATCTCAGATCATTCTTGTAGTTTATTTTTTGTACTTCTCTCTAATTTCTTCGTAAAAGTAGGTTTCATCATCATTACATGATCACTGATTTAATTCTTGTATTTCATTCATCACATTGTACCATAAACTTGTAGTGTTAGTTTGTATTGTTGGGTTGGTTCTTCCATTGTAAATAACCCAGTATTTAGATTTGTACCCGATAAAGTTTCATCATCATTACAAGATCACTGATTTAATTCTTGTATTCATTCATCACATTGTACCATAAACTTGTAGTGTTAGTTTGTGTTGTTGGGTTGGTTCTTCCATTGTAAAGAACCGAGAATAGGCGGTTAAGGTCTAAGTCGGTATCTGGTTCGAGCTAGTTTGGCGTCTAGGATCTATAAGTGACTTATAGTCCTTGATTCATTTTGGTCTTTCATTGTGCTTTGTTACTGATTTTTCCTGGCATTTTAGGTTTTGAGACTCTTACCTTTTTCTTCTTTTTTTTTGCTAGTAGCAGTAGTATTCCTCCCGTGTACATATTTGCCTGTGCACTTAGGTTTAGACCCCTTAGTTACATCATCATTTTTTTCGTATGCTTTGGTGCCTCTAGGTTCCCATGCGTGTATGTAGTTATGCTTTTTTATCCCCTATGTTTGTATTTGTTGCATGTGTTCGTTTTCGCTCTTATGTTACTTCCCCTATTCTCGTTCTTTATTTTATATGCTATGTTCTCCTTTTGTTGTATGATTGTTTGGTTTTATGTTTTAATTTTCTCCTTGTTAGCTTGCTTGGATTTATATGCTTTCATTGTCCTTCTTTTCTTGCATCTCTATGATCATACTTTCACACTTTCTTGAGCACTTTCACCCTCACATTTACACTTTTCGAAGGTCTTTTTAGAAGCAGTCTCTTGAATTTCGGGTTTGCCCTGAAATAAGGATGTGATCTGTCTACATTTTACATCTTATACATCGTGATTACGGAATTGGGTATTGTTGTTGTTGTTGTTGTAGTATATTATTGTTTGATATTGATAGATGTTATTTGTATTAAAATGAAAATGTTGGTTGATAATAATATGAGCTAAAACTGAAACTCAAAAACAAAATTTTGTGGAGGGCTCTTAGTAAAAAATGTCGTAGCAGAAACCAATATACAATACAAATCAACCTGTGGAAAGATAATTTGTAATAGATTTTGTGTAAAATATTTTGATACACGAGAAGCTACTGATAGTAACTGAAATTAGGAAAGTTCATCTAAATGAATTATAAAGGTTACAAAAGGTTTAAGTGAACGGTTTTTTATACTAATACACGAGGTTAAAACTCACGTCATACATATTCAAATCAGGTCAAAGGTTGACATTACTACTTTAGAGTTGTTTGCATCTATGAACTCATATATTTTTAATGTAGTAGTCACAAGCTCGTTTATCATTAAAGGATTAAACTCAAAAGAAGTACTATCTATGTGACTGAAAGTTTGTCACTAACATTTGCTCCTCATCTATGTACAACCATCTTTGCCCAATCTCTTGCGACCGCCACCATCGATTCTTCTTTTTTGAAATTGTTTTATCTTCAAACTATATTATTTAACCAAATGTAACCATCGAAGCATTAGTCTAATAGTTTGAGCACTTGTGCTTGAGTCAATAGACTCATGTTCAAGTTCTATTTTTGGCATTTGCTTCAGATAGGTACCCACCTCCGCAAAACTTATGACCACACTGGAGAGACTTTGTGAAATAAGAGCCCAGGGGTCCGAGTCTTGCTCGTGCTCACTCCAGTTGGTGCCCCACTAAACCAGGAGAGTTCTCTCCGGAGCTATTCCTTGTAGGATGGATAATGGCTGGTGTCAAAAAGCACTCAAGGTTAAGTCTCGCCAATCTACACATTTTGTGGAAGGGTCATGCTATTGCAACACCCATAGGGGGTGTTTGTACTTTGTGTACAAGTCATTGGTTGTTTTCGAGGAATGGAAACTATGTACTGTAGTATGCAATGTTTTCAAACCCGGGTCGACCCGGCCGGTTCAACCGGTCGGACCGGTCCTCGGCCACTAAAACGGGTCAAAAAAACCCGGGTTTTTAAAACCGGGTCAACCGGCTAGACCCGCCGGGTTTTGAGTGACCCGGGTCATGAAACTCGGCCGGGTTTGGTTTTTTTCAAATTTTTTTTATGAAAACCGGGTTGACCCGGTTAGACCCGGCGGTCGAACCGGTTGACCCGGTGATCAAACCGGTTGACCCGGTCGAAAAAAAAATAATAAAAAATAGAAAACCCGGTTGATCCGGCGGTCGAACCGGTGCCCGGTGACTCGACCGGGTCGATTAGAAACCCGGTTTTTAAAACATTGGTAGTATATACTATATCTTTGATACATTAGCCAATGTACTTAGCCGAATGTAATATATACGCGGCGATAAGTATAGTTATATGTGTTTGCTTACCCGCTTAGTGAATTGCGTTTCACAACACTTGAATGTATATGTGTTAGTTGTAAGTGTTTGTTTGGGTTCACCCGTAACTTTCCGTAGCTTTCCGCATGACATCATTATTTCGCATATAGAAATACCCTACGCAATCTACCACAAACACTACCCCAAAAGTATATGATTTTTGACTTAATCAATATTATATTGATTGAAATAAATGAAATAAAGGTTAAAGTTGTAAAAGTTTGAATTAAAATAAAATAAACCCATTAAAAATATAAAAACTAAAAACTAATAAAAATATATCAAAATGGATGTTGAATTAAAGAGCATAAAATTTTAGAAAATATGGTGAAATTAGATTATAAAAAAAAATAAGTAGATAAAAATATATTTTAATTTAAAAATAAAGATGAATTTTTAGTTGAGAAATGACACATGTCATTTTATAATTGGAGCTCTTTATCTTAATTTTTAGTGGTTAGGAGTTAGGTTTGGAGTTTGTTAGAAGTTAGTTTTGGAGTTTGTTAAGAATGTGGTGTCATCTCATGATTGGAGCTCCTTATCTTAATTTTTGGTTAGAAAAACTCTTTCCATAATAAGCAAGTAAAAAAGTCTGAATTTTTAAGCCTTCTAATTTTAGAAGGCCTAAATGTATTATAAAGTAGTATAGATTATTATATTTAATTTTCAAAATTTATAAGGTAGGACGGAGTGGACGTCGGGTTCACCATCGAGCTCAAGAGCCCGCTCGGGTACACCGTTCCGTGTATCAAGCGGTAGGCGGGTATTAAATTGTAGGAACCCGAATGTTTACGTTGGAAAAGTGTGTAACGTTAATAAACGGCTATTTTGAGCCAAAAAAAATCACTCCTATTTAACACCTAAACTTGCACCTCATTTTTCAAAATAAAAACACACAACACAAATTACAACACACACTAATCTTTCAAAAACACCAAACTATGGATCCAATGAGAGGTAAAAAAACTTTCAATCGGGTCAAGGTCGGTCTCAACCATCCCCGAATCAACCAAAACAAACTCCGTTAGGATTTAGCCAATTTTATTCTCAACCATCCCCGAATCAATTTTATGTTCCACAACCCCAATCTCCACAATTTTTCCAATATAATATGGGTCCTCCTCAATTGAATCTACAACACTACAACATCATCTGCTATAAAGCTATGAGTTTTCCCGTTAGAAAACCTTAGTCAAGGCGTGAATGCGTGCGAAACACAACCACGCCAAACGAAGAAGACGAAGATGAGGAAGTTCAAGAAGTCGATCCGAGAGGGAAGAAAAAGCTTTAGGGAGGCCCCGTGAAGTTTGGGCCGCACAAGAGGAGGCTTTGGCGAAAGCATGGGTTCAAATCTCCGAATGTGGTGTTGTCGGTAACGAACAAAAGTCCGACGGTTTTTGGAAACGGATTCTCGAGCATTACGAGGAAACTTTGGGTTCGAGTTCACGAACATTTCATGCGTTGAATACCAAGTGGAGAGCAATGAACACGACCATGGGTATTTTCAGACTACTACTCCAGCGGTACAATTACATAATCTATACTTTATTATTTACAATTACATTATTTTGTATATGCTATACTTTTTATTTTCGTAATACGTACTTTTTATTTACAATTACATTATTTTGTATATAATGTAGAAGCGTCTTAAGGCTAGTGGGTGCAACGACTTGGGCGTGGTGAGGCAAGTCGAAATGGATTTCTATACATCAAGAAAAGACAATTTACTCATACTGCGGGGAGATTGTCGAGGTCATGAGAAATGGTTGGAGCAAGAATGTTTTCAAGATATTGCGGTCTTACAAGCAATTCTTCAAAAAGGAGGTCGGGGAGTATGACTCGGCAAGCAACACCATTCCCGACATGAATGAAGACCCCACCTCTCCAATTGAATCAAGAAAAATGAAAAGAAGCAAGGCTGCATCCTCCTCGTCGATCTCAAGCGTTGGGATGAAATCAACGCCCACACAAAAAAGAAGACACAATATTTAGAAGAAAACGCGAGATGGCAAAACAATTGTTGGCTACACAACTTCGAGGGGCAAAGTTCAAGAATACACAACGGGAGTTGAAGTTTTTTTTGGAGCCGCATGATCACATTCACGATCCCGCTATGTTGGAATTAGTTCTTACCCGAAAGCGTGAACTTCATGGCCAAACATGGATGGGCTTACAATTTTTAAATTGTAGTTTCAAGTTATTTTAATTTCAACTTATGTAATGTTTTTTTTTTTTTTAAGTTGTAGTTTTTTTAAGTATTATGTAATGTTTTTATTTTTAATGAAATGGTATGTTTTATTTTAAATATTGTATGTGATTTTATGTATTTAAAAAATGAATTATGTAAAAGTTAACCCCAACTAGTTAGGGTAGTGTTAGGGTAGTATTGGGGTAGTTTTGAGTTGGAAGGTTTTTATTGGATAGAAGTGGTGTGGCACCCCTAAGGTATTAGGGTATTAGGCAACCACTCCTCCCTCCCTAAGACTTAATACCTGTTAGTTTTAAAAGAGACATGATAAGCACACAGGTTGATAACATAGCTTAGTAATATACGAGTACAATTTTTTTGTAAAGAGACATGATGACTACTCTTGCGTTACTCGCGAAAAATAGAATCAAGTTGACACTCATAACTTTTAGCTGCAAAAACCATAAATTTTGTAGAATGTGTCTAGAATCAAGTTGACACTTCTAACTTTTGGCTGCAAAAACCATGAATTTTGTACTAAGTTCTTTTCTTTTTCTTTTTAATCTTGTAAAGCATTTGGTACTGAAAATAGAGGCTGAAAATATTAAAGTTGTTTATTTAAGAGTAAATTACACCGTTCGTTCCTGTGGTTTGCTCCAAATCACTACCGTAGTCCTTGTTCTTTTTTTTTTGCTTTTTTGCTCCCTATGGTTTACATATTGCACGCTGTCAGTCCTTATCGCTAACTGCCGTTATCTTTTTCGTTATCTCAATGGCACCGTTAGTCCTAACGTCCTTTATACTAACGACCGTTAATAACTCAAAAAATTTATTAAAAAAAAATCTTTTCTACGCGGTTTTATCGCCCGTTTTCTTACGTTTTCATGCGTTTTCGTCCGATTTTATACGTTTTCGTCTACTTTTTCTACATTTTTATGATTTTTTACGTTGTGATACGGTTTATTCTGCATTTTATCACGTTTTTCTTTATTTTTACGCTTTGTCCATTTTTCTTACGTTTTCATACGTTTTGTCCGTTTATATACGTTTCATACGCTTTTCCGTTTTTACGTTTTTGTCCGCTTTTATACGTTTTGCCGTTTTCGCTTGTCCGCTTTTCTTACGTTTTTGTCCGTTTAATACGATGTAATTTAAAAAATGACGTTTTTAATCGATTTTTAATTTTTTTCCAATTTAAAAAATACGCTTTTTTAATCGATTTTTAAAAAGTTTTTACCGATTTAAAAAATTACGTTTTTTATGATTTTTAAAAAGATTTTTCCGATTAAAAAAATTGCGTTTTTATCTCGATTTTAAAAAGTTTTTCCGATTTAAAAAAATACGTTTTTAATTTGATTTTTAAAAAGTTTTTCGATTTAAAAAATAACGTTTTTATCGATTTATAAAAAGATTTTCCGATTTTTAAAAAACGTAATTTTTAAAAACTTGATTTTAAAAAAGTTTTTCCGATTTTAAAACGTGTCGATTAAAAAAATTTTAAAAATGATTAAAAAATGTAATTTTTTAAATCGAAAAATCTTTTTAAAATCAAATTAAAAACGTATTTTTTAAATCGAAAAAATTTAAAATCGATTAAAAAAGCGTTTTTTTTAAAATTAGACCGTATAAAAAGGACAAAAACGTAAGAAAAACGGACGAAAGCGTAAAAAACGAAGGAAAACGTATAAAAACGGACAAAAACGTAAGAAAAACGGAAGAAAGCGAATGAAAACGATATATAAAGGAAAACGTAATGGCGTGGCGGACAAAAGCGTAAAAACAAAGAAAAACGATGTAAAACCGTCACAATGAAAAATCGATAAAACGTAGAAAAAGTGAGCGAAAACGATAAAATCCAAGGGCAACGCATGAAAACGTAAGGCGGTAAAACGATAAAACCGCGTAGAAAAGATTTTTTTTAATAAAATTTTTGAGTTATTAACGGTCGTTAGTATAAAGGACTAAATTTAAAGTGATCGTTTGGTTAGGACTAACGTGCCATTGAGATAACGAAAAGATAACGGCAGTATAGCAAGGACCGCATATATGTAAACCATAAAAGCAAAAAAAGAACAGACTGACCAGTGATTGGAAGCAAACCAAGAGCTGGTGTAATTTACTCTTTATTTAATTAAAAAAATTGTAGCGAGTCAAACAGAGTATAGAAATATGCATAAATAAACAAAAGAAATATATTAGCTACAATTTCGTGCTATAAATGTGAGTCATTTTTTTTTTTTTTTTTTTTTTGTGAGATTCATTGCTTGTGTATGTTGTAAATAAGTATTTGTATTCTGACATCGAGTTACTGATTTATATTGTAAATAACTATGTATCAACTATTATTTTATTTTATTTATTTATTTATTTATTTTTTGAACGGAAAAGAGAGATAAATATATATAAAGAACAATGCTACTAGCAAGCCGCTATAAGCAAAAATAAGAGTACAGACTAGACAATAACATGAACTAGACTCTACCCGAAGCTTTAACTGCGAGGCCTATAAAAGGGATGAAAAAACTCTAGCCAATTACAGAAAACCCGAGACTAGAGAAAAATCCCCACTCACGGAGGCCGAGCCACCGGTTTTCACTCCGGAGTGCTTTTGATGAAGACCCAAACAAGCCCGAGGAAAAAAGAAAAAAGAGACAAAGAAGCTAATGTTAGAGCAGAAAACAAAAGCTTGTAACACCAATAAACAACCATTACGAACCCGCAAGCAACAAAGGATTTTTGACCATTCAACCCAATTACTTGACATACCCTGAGAAAGCCAAGAGAAAGAAGAGGCTTGGATATTATCAAAGAGAACATATTTCTTCATCGGTTGAGCAATGTAAGATGATGATGTTACGATATCTCCATATCCACCGAAAAAAGCGCACAAATAACATATAAACGTCGGGACTTCACCTTAGGAGCATGCCGCGTGCGGATCCAGCTTTTCCAAGCTACATAAGACGCAAAATGGAGGAAAGAAATATCACACCATTTACGAATAAGAGACCATATCTCCTCAACCATTGCGCATTCAAAGAATATGTGATCAGCAGATTCTACATTACCATTGCAAGATGAGCATGATATAGTAGGAATATCGATACCACGATATGAAAGGTTTAACCGATGAGGCAAACGGTCCAAAGATAACCTCCATAAGAAAATATTTACTTTACGCGGAAGAATATTATCCCATGAAGTCGACGGCAATCTAGAGGGAAGGATTTTTGAATCAATAAGACGGCGAGAACTCCTACGAGAATATGCCATCATCGATAGCGACCAAGTACACGTGTCGACGTCCATACTAAGATCAACCTGACTTATTTCAATCAGCAAGTCTCTCAAATAAGCCGTGTTTGAATACCAATATCACCCTAGACCAATTCGGTTCAATGACCATCAACAATACGATCAATGATTAAGCAGTCTTTGTCTTGATCTAATCTATAAAGTCTGTTGTACCGAGTAAGAAGAGGGGAATCATCAATCCATATATCTTTCCAAAAACGAATATGGGTGCCACATCCCACCTTGAAACGAAAAGAATTAAGATGGATGATATCTTTCGAGTGCAGAAAATTAGAAGTACCAACAATCCGAGACCAAGTGCCATTAAACTTACAACCTTGATTATCCAGACCACCATCTTGACCATGTAATGCCTTAATGACATTAACCCAAAAAGTGTTCGGAGAAGAGAACATCCTCCAACACCACTATTGAAGAAGAGCAAGGTTGAAAGCCTTTAAACTACCGATGTTGAGGCCTCCTTTATCGAAGGAAGGGAGAACATGAGACCATTTAACCCACGCCATATTCTTAGAATCTTGAGAACCGCCCCAAAAGAATCTGGCACGAAGACTTTCCATAATTATACGTGTTTATTTTTATGTTTAATTAAATGGAAACAAATTAGACGAATAAAAAATAACACAAAAATATAACAAATACACAATAAAAAAAACATAACGTAAAAAACTACACAAATATATTTTACACAAACAAAATATACACAAATATAAAGACACTACAAAAAATACTACACAAATAAATATATTTTACATATACTAAATAAAAACACTAAATATATATATATATATATATATATATATATATATATATATATATATATATATATATATATATATATATATATATATATATAGAGTAAATTACCGTTCGTCCTCGTGGTTTGCTCCAAATCACTACCGTAGTCCCATTCTTTTTTTTTTGCTTTTTGCTCCTATGGTTTACATATTGCAGTGAGTCCTTATAAGCTAACCTGCCATTATCTTTTAGTTATCTCAATGACACCGTTAGTCCTAACGTCCTTTATACTAACGACCGTTAATAACTCAAAAATTTTATTAAAAATCTTTTCACGCGGTTTTATCGTTTTCGCCCGTTTTCTAACGTTTTCATGCGTTTTCGTCCGATTTTATATGTTTTCGCTCTACTTTTTCGTTTTATACGATTTTACGTTGTGATACGGTTTTGCTTTTCGTTTTATCGTTTTCTTTGTTTTACGCTTTTGTCCGTTTTCTTACGTTTTGTCCGTTTGTATACGTTTTCATACGCTTTTTCCGTTTTTACGTTTTGTCCGTTTTATATCGTTTTATACGTTTTGTTTTTACGCTTTTATCCGTTATTCTACGTTTGTCCGTTTTAATGCGATGTAATTTAAAAAATGACGTTTTTAATCGATTTTTATTTTTTCCAATTTAAAAACTTTTTCCGATTTTAAAGCGTGTCGATTAAAAAACTTTTTAAAAATCGATTAAAAATCGTATTTTTTAATCGGAAAAATCTTTTTAAAAATCGATTAAAAAAGCGTATTTTTTAAATCGGAAAAAATTTAAAAATCGATTAAAAAACGCGTCATTTTTTTTAAAATTACACCGTATAAAAACGTAAGAAAAGCGGACGAAAAGCGAAGGAAAACGTATAAAAGCGGACAAAACGTAAGAAAACGGAAGAAAGCGTATGAATACGTGATATAAACGGACAAAACGATGAAAACGTAAGAAAACGGACAAAAGCGTAAAAACAAAGAAAAACGATATAAAACAGACAACAACGTAAATCAGCATAAAACGTAGAAAAGTAGTATCTAAGGCAAACGATAAAATCGGACGAAACGCATGAACGTTAAAACGATAAAAACCGTAGAAAAGATTTTTTTAATAAAATTTTGAGTTATTAGCGGTCGTTAGTATAAAGGACTAACGCGCAAGTGATCGTTTGGTTAGGACTAACGTGCCATTGAGATAACTTGAAAAGATAACGGCGGTTAGCGATAAGGGACCGCAGTGCAATATGTAAACCATAGGGAGTTAAAAGCAAAAAAAGAATAGGGACTACGGTAGTGATTTGGAAGCAACCGGAGAACGAATGGTGTAATTTACTTTATATATATATATATATACGTATATATATATATACGTATATATATATATATACGTATATATATATATATACGGGTACAACCTAGCTATGGGGTGTGGAGAAGTGGAATATAAGGTGTGGGAATAGACTTCCCTTTGTGGAATTTAACCGAATGTACTTTTCGTATTCTCTGCATATCATTTGTTTTCTTGTTGTTTATTACTACTTTATTATCTAATCCTACGTTTAAAATGTTTATTAAAAAAGGGGCAATTGCATATATACCCACTAAAACTTGCATATTTGCATATATATCCAAAACATGCTTAAAAAGCATTATGACATCATGCAATAAAAACTTGTATTATGGGAAAATATGCAAGTTTTTAAGTTTTAGTGGGTATATATGCAATTCTCCTATTAAAAAAAGTACTCCGTATAAGAAAGTACATGCATAGCATGTCCACCCTTTTAAGTCATAAAGCGTATCAGAATCAATTGTGCCAAACCAAGTTTTGACTTTATATTTTATTTTAATAAAAAAGATTCGAGTAGAAACTAATAAGTTTTGAGTACATGCTTAAACAAAACAGATTCCTTACATTACATGTATGGTATCTATGTATAGCGGTGACGAGTCTAAAGCGAGCAACTTATCCAGGTAGCAAGGTCCAGCGGTAGCTATTCCGTTGAAGATGATATCGGTAGTAGCAAAAAAGCCGACCATGGTCGATGGTTGTTTGAATTATGGTTGTTTTTTTTTTTTGTTAACTATAATTTCCGAATTCGCGCTTTGGTACTAATAGCTTGGTTTGACCGCCAATGACTCAAACCAAAAAACCCTCCCTTTTCTCATTTGGATGGATGGTGTTGGTTCATAGTTCATAGTCCTTTGGTCCATGGTCATATGATGTGGGCCCAAGTGTTGATGATCAGGCCATGATGTTTACGGTTTCAAGATCGTGACAAAAAGCCACTAAAATGGGGCATAACTTGGGCTACGGGGCTGCGTTTTAGCGAATGACAGTCAAATCGAAGCTTGGAACGAGGAGCGCGTAGGGAAACTGACTTCGTCTTTTTCCAGAATTTTCGAGCCCCGAAACACTCTATTTTATGAGTTATTTGCATTTTAGTGTTTTTCGGGTTTTTTTAGACTTTGTTTATGTAATAACTTTCAGCCCGTTTGTCTTCTAGGGCCCGTTTGCTTTGTAGTCCTATTTAAGACTTTCTTTGTAATGTGGAATAATCAGTTTTATGAAATACCAAAAGTCTATTTTTGGCGACTTTTTGAAGAATTCCTATAATGCGGCATTCGTGTGAATCAACGATTATTGGTAGGATCGCTCACGGTATTCGTGTGAATCAACAAGTCCGGTTTGTGTTATCTCGTTATTTAGTCTACATCGGTTGGTTTTGAGCTAAAATTCACGATCATTATGCCTCCGAGGAGGAATAGGAATACTAATGGCGTCTATGAACAAGAATTGAGCGGCTTATGGCAAGAATGGAGGAGGCGAATGGGTGTTCGTTGATCAATTAAGCGGATCGAGATGGTGACTTAATGAATCAAGAAGGCCTCGTAATCATAACCGTCGGGAAAGTGAAGACGTCCGAGAAAATCCGTTGGGTGATGGTGGCGGTTCATCTTCGATGAACAACAAGAAAGGCGACCAAGGCGAAATGAAAGGGAGGATAATAGGCGTTGGGAATCGGGTGAGGGTCAATATTCCCGAAGTTTGATAGGGGATACTTTGAATCCCGAGGGTTTCATTGATTGGCTTGTTGCGGTTGAAGAAGTGTTTGAATTCAAAGAGATTCACGAAAACAAGAAGGTTTCACTGATCGCTACCAGCTACGTGGTAGGGCATGCATGGTGGCAGGCAAAGCTGACCACGGGAGAGTTGGAAAGCCAAGAGTCACGACTTGGAGGAAGATGAAAAAGTGCATGAGAGCCAACTTTATTCCTCATAATTACCAACGGTTACAAATCAAACAGGGCCAAATCATTTGAAGATTACACAACCGAATTTTACCAATTAATTGCAAGGAATGATATTCAAGAGACTGATGAACAACTAGTCTCTCGTTACATAGGTGGTTTAAGAGTCGGATCATGGATTACGTTAACATGTTTGATCCAGTGACACTTTCAGATGCATATCAACATGCATTATCTTTTGAAAAACAGGCAGACGTGTGGGAGGTTCCTCTTATTCTGCTACAACCGGAGGTAGTTACGGTTCGGTAGCGTAACATCACGCTTTTGTTCCTGTCGAGGCGAGACAGGTGGTAGCAATCTTGACCGGTTTCTAAAGGGGTTGGAAGTAGTACCTTGAAGTGTTTTAAGCTGTGGTGAACCCGGTCCGTGACCACCGTAATGTAAGAAGGCGGGGAAAAGGCACCTATTTGCTGATCCCGATGGCAATATGTATACTTGGGAAGTTGATGACGTGGCTAATGAGGGTTATGAAGAAGCCCCAATTTTTGATGAAGATGTTGAGTATGAAGAGGAAGTTGTGAATGGAGATGTGGGGGTAGCTTTGGTGGTAAGGTGCTCTTGCTTAACACCAAAAGGCATTGTGATGATTGGCTCGTGCACAACATCTTTCATTCGACTTGTACTATCTCGGGTAAGGTGTGCACCTTTGTGGTTGACCCGGGTAGTCGTGATAATTTGATATCGAAGAGGTCAGGAAGTTGGGACTGAAGGACAGAGACCCGTTCGAAACCTTACAAATTACAATTGGCTTAAGAAAGGTGGTGAGGTTATTGTTTCCAAGCGTGTCCTTGTTCAATTTTCTGTTGGGACAACCTATAAAGATAATGTTTGGTGTGATGTGGTGCCCATGGATGCTTGTCACTTATTACTGGGTAGACCTTGGGAGTATGATCGCAACACAAATCATAATGGGCGAACTAATACTTATAGTTTCCTATTTGATGGTGTGAAGATAACATTGATGCCGAATAAGCCCAAAGAGCTAGTTAACAAGCCCATTGGTACTTTACTAACCCTTTCCCGGTTTGAGACGAGTTAGAGCAAGGAGATGAAGTTTTTGTGCTAATAGGGAAGGAAGTGGTTGAAGATAGCGAAATTCCTGAAGCTATGATTCCTTTACTCAAGGAATTTTTCGATGTTTTTCCCGATGATTTGCTCGACGGGTTTGCCCCCTGCGTGACATCCAACATCATATTGATTTAGAGCTTGGTTCACAATTGCCTAACAGGCCACATCACAGGATGAGTCCGGTAGAGCATGAGGAATTGCGACGGCAGGTAGAGGAACTTGTTTCTAAGAGTCACGTTCGGTAGAGTATGAGCCCTTGTGTTGTGCCTGCCTTATTGACTCCGAAGAAGGATGGAACATGGCGTATGTGTGTTGATAGTCGAGCCATCAACAAGATTCTTGTGAGGTCAGGTTTCCTATCCCTCGGCTTGATGATTTGCTTGATCGAATCGGTGGTGCCACTATTTTCACAAAGTTAGATTTGAAGAGTGGATATTACCGGATCCGTCTTAGACACGGTGATGAATGGAAGACTTGCCTTCAAGACTTCGTGAAGGGTTGTATGAGTGGTTGGTGATGCCTTTTGGTTTGTCAAACGCACCTAGTACATTTATGCGTGTGATGAACCAATTGCTCAGGCCTTTCATTGGGAAGTTTGTGGTTGTTTATTTTGATGATATTCTCATTTATAGTACTTCTTTCAGTGAGCATCTCATCCATGTGAAGAAGGTCTTGACATTACTTGCAAGGATAGTTTCTATGCGACCACAAAGAAATGTGTGTTCATGACCCCTAAGGTTCTTTTTTTGGGGTATGTTATTTCGGTGTTGGAATCTGGTGGATGAGTCTAAAGTAGCTGTCTAAGGGTGGCCAACTCCAACTACCATCACTGAAGTTCGTAGTTTTCATGGACTTGCTTCTTTTTATAGGCAGTTCATCCCAAATTTTAGTTCCATTATGGCTCCATTGACGGATGCATGAATGGAAAATCATTTGTGTGGACGGAGGAAGCGATTCGCTTTTAGTTATCAAAGAAAAGCACTACAGCACCAATTCGGTATTGCGACTTTTCTCAAGTTTTTGAGTTGCATCTTGATGCCTCAAAGGTTGCAATTGGCGGGGTTCTCGGTCAAGGTGGTCGGCACGTTGCCTACTTTAGTGAGAAATTGACAGAGCCAAAGTCTAGGTACACTACTTATGACTTGGAGTTTTATGCTATGTTTCAAGCTATAAAGCATTGAAGCCATTATCTATTTCATAAGGAGTTTGTTTTGTTCAGCGATCATGATTCTTTAAGACATATTGCACTCAAGATAAGGTGTCACATAAGCATGGGCGTTGGTTGGCATTTCTTGAGAAGTTTACCTTTGTGGTCAAACACAAGGCGGTGTTCTGAATCGGTCGGTGATGCCTTAAGCGGGAGGAGTAATCTTCTTGTATCTATGAGAGTTGATGTACCAGGACTGGATGTCATCTTGCGGCGGTTAACCATACATTGTTCTGGGGGTGTGCAATCGGCCAAAACCAAATTTCCTTCTACATGATGGTTTTCTTTTCAAAGGGAATCAACTATGTATTCCTAATTCTAGCCTTCGCTTGAAAATTATTAAGGAATTACATGGTGAGGGGCATGTTGGTCGTGATCGCACTTCACGGTTGGTGCAAGCTTCTTATTTCTGGCCTACTATGAGGAAAGAAGTGGAGCATTATGTCAAGCGATGTCGTATTTGCCAAGTTTCAAAGAGCGGCTACTAATGCGGGACTCTATATGCCTTTACTTCCTTGCAGCCATGGGTTGATATAAGCATGGATTTTGTGTTGGGGTTACCTCGTACTCAAAGGGGTAATGACTCAATATTTGTTGTTGTTGATCGTTTCTCTAAGATGGTACACTTTATTGTTTGCAAGAAGACAACAGTCTGATTAATGTGGCCCAACTTTTCTTTCGCGATGTATATCGTTTACATGGTTTGCCTTCATCTATTGTTTACGATCGTGACACTTTCGGTTTAAGTCATTTTGGTAGTTTGTGGAAGATGGTGAATACTGACTCAATTTTAGTAGTGCTTATCATCCCCAGATGGAAGCTGAAGTTGTTAACGGTCTCTTGGTATCTGTTGAGGTGTTTAGTAGGTGATCATGTGAAGGCATGGGATCGAAGTTATGTCAAAATTTGAGTTTGCTCATAATCATGCTTCATTAATCGAACCTGGGTTTAGTCCGTTCGGTGGTTTATTACGCACAACCACGTGGACCTCTTGATTAATGTCTCTTCCTATTTACGGTTCTATTCCAAAGAAAGTGCAGGATTTTGTTGAAGGGTTACATGAAGTTCATAAAGCTGTTCATGACAACTTGGTTCGAGCTAACTTAAAGTACAAACAAGATGCTGATCAAAAGCGGAGGCATGTGGATTTTGAAGTAGGTGACTTTGTATGGGCTGTTTTAACTAAGGGCATGTTTGGTTGGGAGAAATGAACCAAAGGAAATGGAAATGAAATGATTGCTCTTGTTTGGTTGTGTAGAGAAAAGAAAAAGGGGGAGAATTCATTTTCTTTGAGAATTCCATTTAGGCATAACTTGAATTCTCCAAATTCCATCTCTTTTTGAATGGAAACCAATTCTTTGTACCAAGAAATCAACAAAATGTTATTTAAAAAAATAATGTATTTTTAAAATTGTTATTTAAAAAAATTAAAAAATATATATTTTTTAAATCATTTTTTTAGAATTGTTGTTTAAAAAACATTAAAAAAAAACAAATTTTTTTAAAAAATCAATTTTTTTTTAAATAATTCTTTTTAGAATTGTTATTTATAAATAAATAAATAAATAATTTTTTAAAAAAATCAATTTTTAAAAAAAAATAATAATAATAATAAATTTTGTTTAAAAAAACTCTGTTTTTAAAAAAAATAATTTTTAGAATTGTTATTTAAAATAAATAATGTTTAAAAAAAAACAATTTTTTTGAAATTTTTTTTTTAGAATTGTTATTTATTTTTTATTTTTTCATTTACCGGGTCAAGTCTGTTGTTACCAACATTAGAATTGAACAAAATTATTGCTGATTTCTGCAGATTTCTATTCTCCTTAACCGCTACATTTAATTTCTCTGAAATTCTCTCTACCAAACGTGCCCTAAGGATCGTTTCTCGGTTGGTGAGTATAATAAATTGTCCGCTAAGAAAATTGGCCCATTGGAAATTGTTGACAAAATTAACTCCAATGCTTACCGTTTGAAGTTACCGGAGCCATATCAGATGTTCGGATGTGTTTAATGTGAAACACTTGTTGCCTTACTATGGTGATTCTTCTGATGATGATCTTGCTATGAATTAGAGGGCGAATTTAGTCTACCGGGGAATGATGTGGGCCCAAGTGTTGATGATCGGTGCCATGATGTTTTACGGAGGCTTCAAAGATGCGTGTGGCAAAAGGGCCTCTAAAATGGGCATAACTTGGGCTCTGGGGGCTCCGTTTTAGGCGAATGACCCGGTCAAATCGAGGCTTGGAGCGAGGACGCGTGGTGGGAAAGCTGGACTTCGTCGGTTTCAGAACTTTCGAGCCCGAAACACTCTATTTTATGAGTTATTTGCATGTTTTTCGGGTTTTGGACTTTGTTTATGTAATAACTTTCAGTACCCGTTTGTCTCTAAGTCTTGGCGTTTACGTTTTGTAGTCCTATTTAAGACTTCCTTTGTAATGTGGAATAATCGGTTTTATGAAATACCAAAAGTCTATTTTTGGCAGCTTTTGCTAAGAATTACCTATAATCGGCATTAAATTGTGAATCAACGATTATTGGTAGGATCGTTCCTGGTATTCGTGTGAATCAACAGGTCCGGTTTGTGTTATCTCGTTATTTAGTCTACATCATCATTAGAGCACACAAAACTATTGTAAATCTATACAGTATCAAAACTGTATGCTTAATGCAGTTTTGGGTTCCAATTATAGCAAAAAATCGATACTTAATCTAGTTCGTTAATAGACCAAAACTGGGGGAAAAAATATTTTAGGCCACCTTTTATTAAATTATTTTTACAAACACCAGTACAATTCGTTACGATGATGTCTAAAGTCATTTGCACAGAATTCGAGTCCTGTTCCGGGTTCGGTTTGTGACTAAAATGGTTCTAAACCAGTACAAAAATGACACAACCGCTGCCACAAGATCGGGTTCTTGGTTCCAAAGTTTCCATAGTTTCAGCTCCCGTTTGTCTATAAATCTATATCAAAACAATAACATAAAAACAAATGCCAGAAAGATGTTTTGATAACAACCCTTTCACAATCATTTGGCAAATAATGTCATAACGCACATAATGTGAGTTTGGACATTGACTCGAAGCCAATCATTTCAAAACTAAACATAAATAATATCTACTTAAGTGGTCTTTATTCCTGAAAAACCGCAAAATTCTCATCATACAAGACATACCTATCTAAAATACATATAAAGTACTACTTAAAAGAACACAAACCTCATGGTACAACAGGTTTGTTATCCCAAGCCTCTCTGTCTTCAGCTAAATCCGGCGAGTAACGTTCAGCCAATATATCAACCTGTTCGGCAAACGGCTTACTCCCATAATCACCAATATGTTTCACCATCTGGGCCCACCTTTTCCGACAAATATCACCGGTCCTATGTTCAAGAAGATTATCCCAATCCACATCATCAACACATGCAGCATCAAGTTCATAAAGCTTACCAATCATCAAATAATCATCAGTATCAGACCATAAACCTTCAGCCACCATAGACGACCTTAATTTATACCACTTTACGCAACATCTTGCATCACTTCTAGTTGATAACTTTTCACTAATTGCACCCCAAGGAATATTATCTCTCAACATCCCGTGCTTTGATTTCTTTTCAGAAAATACTTTCATTTTTAAATCCATGTTCACAAGATCGTATAAACTCTGGTACTCTTTTTGAATCCATTTTCCACCCTTTGTGTTCCCGATCTTTATTCTTCGCCAGTTGTCCTTAACATGCAACCTAGATTTCCCCATCAGTTCCGCTATTTTCTTCCATTTGTTACCGTACTTTTCATGATACTCCTTTAAGGTTTCATCCTCTTCTTGTGTAAAACCCCGTTTTTCGTTTCTTTCGAACAAAATGTGGGCCCGAGAATAGACAGCAGCATGGGGACGATATGGTATGCATTTCGCGATTTCTAGCCAACATTTTCTCAATCCGTAAGAACCACAGTTCAGTACCATCATTAAACCATCGTCTCCCAAATTATTATCTTCTATATAATTATTAACCGCATCTTTTATTTTCGCATCTTCTTCTGGTGTAAATCTTTTACCTCGAACTAGACCGTCTCCTTTTGTTGTTTGCTTCTCAGGTCCTGTGTCTGATGATGGGAAGACCTCAACATGGCCGGCAAAGCTAACTTTTTTGGATTTAGCTTTTCCCGTATTGTTTTCAACGGGTTCGGTTGTCTTGTTTTGGGCTTTACTACCTTTGGTCTTCTTTTTCTCTTTGGTACCTTTGCTGTCTTCAGTATCATCCTGTGTCTCCTTCATTTCAGTATCTGAATTTTGAGCATCTAATTTGCTCTTTTTGTTATCACTTTTCTCGGACACGCTATCCTCAATAGATAGTTTAGAACCATCATTTTGGTTATCTTCATTTTCTTCTATTTGTGTCTTCTCGGGAGAATCTCTTTTCCTCTTCTTTTTCTTATCCTTCTTACTAACATCACCATCAGTTACCAAATCACCTTTATCAGGTTGATCTTCAACTCCGTCTTCCTTTGATCCTGATTCTCTCTTCTTCTTCTTCTTTTTCTTCTTCTTATTCTCCTCCCCAAGATCAGCATCATCTACCAAATTACCCTTATCAGGACGATCTTCAACTCCGTCTTCATTTGATCCTGATTCTCTCCTCTTCTTCTTCTTCACCCCAAGATCAGCATCATCTACCAAATTACCCATATCAGGACGATCTTCAACTCCGTCTTCATTTGATCCTGATTCTCTCTTCTTCTTCTTCTTCTCCCCAAGATCAGCATCATCTACCAAATTACCCTTATCAGGACGATCTTCAGCTCCATCTTCATTTGATTCTGATTCTTTCTTCTTCTTCTTTGTCTCCCTATGCTTATGACCTTTTTTCTCCTTTGGTAGAGCATCATCTATTTCTACTTGACTGTTACCGTCACCGTCAGCATCAGGCAAATCATTGATCTTGTTTTTGTTTTTCTTTGACTTCTTTCCCATTGTTACAGGGCTGGCATCCACTTCTTCCCCTGTCTTGCCCATTCGTTATGCTTCCACCTGGATTTTTAACTTATGTTTCCTGCATAAAACAAAAGTCTAATTAAGATAAAGAAATAGCAAATCAAGAAAACGCATAACCATGTCATCATTTGACCATCAAACCCAAAACATGCAAGAGTCGTTGCAATCACAATGAAGTTAAGAAACTGGTACAATAAACTACCAATTGGTAAAGACCGTAAAGTATTTAAACTAATATTACAATATTCACAAAATAGTAGAACTAGAGAATAATAATATCTTGCAAATGCTACTCTAATAAACTAATATCTCTGTAATATAAAAGAGTAGCACGCCAATAGCACTTCCAATTGCATCAAGTTTAAAACCCCGATGAGCTATTTATCACTAACCACTCCTCAAGATGAACGAAAAAGTAAATTCTTCTCGTAGTGCACTAACCACTCTCATAACATAAAACACTGGTCAGCCACTATATATAGTTACGTTACGGATTCATTTATGTTAAATAGAGCCATGAAATGCAGTTAAAAAGCTATTAGAAGAAATTAGTAGATTTAAGAAATGCCATTAGCGGCTTGGTGTTTACAAGTGAATTTGTTTGATAAAAAATGCTGATTTATCTAAGGTAAATGTCATAATGTCATATAACTCTCCACACACCACTAAATACACTTGTCATATGTTATAAGCGCAAAAACAAGCAACCTATAGATGTTATAGTGAGAGTATATAGTGGGATTCAAAAAAAGTAATTCCAAGAAATGTGACTAAAGATATGCATCATCGCCTAGATAACAAAAAGATTGTGAATGTGGTTCTTCAGCAACGATACGACTAGATCCGTGATGTGTTACAACTCTTCAAACATATAAGATCTCTTTTTCGAACACAGTGTCTTAAGAGATATTTCCAAAGTGTGAACTCCCTACTGCTCTAAAGTACATGGTCATAGACAGTGATCATGAAAAACTGCTCAGCACTCATACAGAATACTTGGATATTGATTCTGCTTTTAGAATCTGTTTTGCTTGTTGCTAGTATTTACTAGTGGTAACTGGCTAAGGGGCTGTTTCTTTATTTTTTTCTTTTTACATAAGGTTTATGACTGAAGAAAGAATCTGATTGAAGAATGCCATGTATGATAAAATCTTGTTTCTTTTTTTGCTTAAGGATCTATCACAATGACCACTTTACCCTCAAATCAATTGCAATTTATGTTAAGAACTTCAGGTCACCATTTACGGTTCTATGAAAATCTCTATAGCCAACCAACTTCACTAGTATTTTATATCAACAAGGTTAAACAAAACAAAAAAAAACACGAATAGTAACATCAAAAAATTTCATAAACATATCAGATCTATAAATAAAAAAAATAAATTGATAAACAATAATGACAATTAAACACAAAAGCATGTTTCCACCATTAATTTTTCACATATAAAGGTTTTAGTTCCATGTATTAAAAAAGTAGATAACCAGGGAAGGAACGGCGGGGAGAAATCGCCGGCGGTAAAAAGAGCTGTCAAAAGGAGCACCGACTGGAAGGTCACTGGTGGGAAGAAACGTAAGGGGGTGAGGTGCTAGAAAGGATTTTTATGTGATGAAGAAGGTGGATGGGTGAAATAAGAGAGATAAAGGTTAGGGTATATTTGGCTAATAAGTTTCTGTTTGTGAAGGGGGTTGGTTTTGTTAGGCTTCCACATCTAGGATCCTAGTCTAGAATAAGCTGAAAAGAAACATCATAGATTCCTGTTTGTATAATGTTTTGTTAGTACTCAGGACATTAAGCAAAAAATAAACGGGCCCTAAATAGATCTTTTATCAGCTATTACCAACTTTTATCAAATTATTATATGATTCTTGAAGTACAATAAATCACTATAAAAACGCACATCCAAATTCCAAACACCCGTTAATATGAAAAGTAGTGATATCATCAAACAAAGCAGTAAGACCGGAAACTGGCTTAATACCTGTTTCTATGAAATATATATAAGGTTGGTTGATTGTTACAGAAATGTGTAGGGCTTTTCCGTTTGGTACATCTAGAGGTGGCAAAACGGGCGGGTCGGGTGGTCACGGATCAAAACAGACACGGGTTAAAAATGGGCAAATTTATAATTTGGATCAAACGGACATGGGTCAAAACGGGCTCGGGTCAAACGGGTCATGTTAAAGAAACATCAAATTACTAAAAAAATTCCCTAAACCAAACACCCTTATATTGTTTAAATAACTAGATAGCGGATATACAAACATTAAAGTCTGGAATATCACGAGTTGTAGTTTAATCACTTTTGATAATGTTGGTTAAGTCATAAAGTGTTCCCATACTCTTCAAAACACTTCCATGGCTCAACAATTTGACAAATACACAGTTGTGCAGTATGTGTGCATCCATGAAACAGCGTAAGTGTTTTCATTCATTTTTACTCCGTGCTTTATTGGCAAGTTTCATTTTGATTCATTATATTATACCCATATGGCCCCCTTTAAACTATTGCATTACTGTTTAGACCCATTCGAGACTCATTGATAAATTGCAGACCTGCAGATATATCAAGTTATCAACAAAACCTATTGATGGGTCATAAATACCATGAAGGAAAATACTTATGCCATCATTGTAAATCACAAAAATACAAACATTTCGTATCAACTCTATCAGACTCATTCAACCCTATTCGACTTAGGTTTTTGTGACTGCCTTGCTGTCTTTGATAAGTGTGACTTACTGTTTAGTGACGTATCATTGGTCAGTCATATGGGTAAAGTCACCAAGTAGAAATAGAAAATACGAAGTAGGAACGTCACACAAAGCACGTGGCAGAAACCATGTTTTACATATTCTCATGATAACCAACAGAAAACGATGGAAAACTACAACAACAACAACAACAACAAACCCAATCCGCTTGAGGCTAGCAGATCCTACCCTACACGAGGGGTAAACCAGTTTTAGAGTTCCAACGAGACCTCCGGCAAGTGCATGTGTGCTAGTGCGAAAGGATAGATAATTGGTCAAACACCAATTTTCTTAATCTCTAACGGGTCAAACAGGTAAAGTGAAAACAATTAGGAAAACAGGAAGTAAAAAATTATATTATAAATATATAATGTCTAATATACCCTTTAATAAGAAAAAACAATACCAATGATATTAATTCACCCTCTTAATTCACCTTCTGTTACGAAATCTGAGATTCTTATTTATCTTCATCATAAGTTACAAACAACATAAAAAAAAAATCTGAAATGAATTACTAATGAAGATCTAATTACTGAATGTGAAGATTAGTGAAAAAGAAGTTATACCATATTTGAAAAAGAAGTTATACGGTATTGTATGCATGCTGCTATACCAATTATGCATACTGAATGTGAAAATTCTTTCTTAAGCCACCTCTTATAGTTTTATATATTTATGCATACAGTTCTACCATATTTTGCCAATTTGATTTAAGGTAATCCATTTCCACCAATCAACAATTTACGTTCGTGTATCAGTAGTTTTGTTCTCTTTTAATATGTAAACATTTAGTAATAGCTTATACGACAAAATTAAGAATTATACAATCATGCTATGCACGTATGGAAAGATGCATACTGTCGTATTTTTTTTAATACTCCTATACTAGTTAGTTTATTTACAAGAATAAGAAAACCTTAAGCTCTAGTTTTTTATGGATAGAAAATCGTTAGTGAGAGAGATTGAAATGGGAGATTAGTTTCTTTTGGCCATTATTCACAAAAGATGAGACGATCTGCAGTTGGCTACAACCATGAGCTCATGACTTTCAATGGCTGTAACTCAGATCATCTTAATGTTTTATGTGGCTTAAGAAACAGTTAATGATATTAACATACGAAAAATTGATATTAAGGAAGATTTGTATGGAACTGTAACAATATGGTCAAGGGTCCTTTTGTCTTTTTGATATATCAAGGATATTTTAGTCAATAAACACTTCATATTGCCGGATTTGGTATACACGAAAAGGGAAATATACTTGAACGGCCTATAAGATATTTTTCATAGATGAGCGGCCTTAATGATAAAACTTGGGTGGCCTCCATGTACAAAATCCCTTGTTTGAATAACATAACTTCTAAAATCATATATGACACACCAATTGTTTATCAAACTCTACAACTTTCTTTATCGACCTAGCTTCAATAATAGCTGCAACAGCAAAGGCTATAGAGCAAACAAGCAACCCGATAACAAGTAATAGCTTCACAGAAGCAGATACCCTTTTGGAATGATCTTGACGAGTACTACTCATAAACCCATCTTTACAAGGTCCCAAATATGGTCCACAAAAACCAGCATTCCCCAAAAGCAACGTATAATTTAAGGAACTAAAGTGACCAGTAACAGGAACCAAACCCGAAAGATTATTATACGAAAAATCGACCAACGTCAAGCTCTGCATAGATGCAACTAACGTAGGTATACTTCCCACCAAATGATTACGCAACAAGTCAAGTAATTCAAAATAAAACAGTCCCAAACACCCCTTAATTCAGTAGTAAAAACAGCCTTAAACACCCCTTTAATTCAGCTATTAACACAGTACCAAACACCCCTTTAAGTCAGCTATTAAAAGTCCCAAAACCCCTTAATTAGCTGTAAAAACAGTCCCAAACACCCCATTATTCAGCTGTAAAAACAGTCCTAAACACCCCATTAACTCAGTTACTAACACTGTCACAAACACCCCTTAATTCAGCTATTAGAACAGTCCCAAACACCCATTTAATTCAGCTGTTAAAACAAATTTTTCATATTAGATTGTTAACCTAAATTTAATGCAAATAATTAAAGATGTCTATCAATTAATTTGTCTAACTAAGCATAAAAAATTAGAAACACATAAATGATACCTTGATAAGCTTGATAAGTTGATACTCGATTAGTCGATTGAAGGGAAAAAAGAGAGAAACTGAAAAAAGTGATGGGGCAAAAAAAATCCGGTTATGCAATTGTGTTCGCCCAGTTAGCCCCATTTAGTTTTCTTCAATTTTTCTAAGCAGCCCATAAAAGCCCATCATAAATAAGTGATGGACAAAAAATGCCCATAATTGTTAGAAAAATGTCAAAAAAAGGCCCAATAGTTGCAATATGGGCAAGATTTGCCACCTCTATGTACATCGAAACACACAGCAAGAAGAAACATACAAAAAGTGCATATCTGACATATTAAAACCATTTCTTTAAACCTGGCAGATAAAGTGATGTCATAATTAGTATGAGGGATTGGGTAGCAGGAAAATTGGTTCATGGGTCATTACGGGTCGGGATGCGTTCGTTTGACTTCATTTTCTTATTTTCTTTTCAGCTTTGATAAAAACCAATTTCTCAAATACAATTACAAAAGCTACTTTAAATACTATGTTACTAAAAAATCTCAAATAGTCATAGCACTAATGATCCGATATTTTTCTTTAACATAGCAACAAGGTACTATGTTAAAACACACATCACTGTCTATAAACCTCAAATCCCAAGTGATAAACAAACTTGCTTTAGAGCTAAAATTAATAACCAGTGAAACACCTTCAGAGGCAAGAAAGTTTACAAACCCTTACAACTCACAATTGGAGACGGCCTATAATATCTTCCTTACTCTATAAGGCAAGAAATGATTCTGGAGTATCACTTTCACAATACTTCATCTAATGTGTTATCATGATCAAGTTCTTGTTTCGTATGAGAGACTTGCAAGATTTTCAAAACTGGGTAACTTATCTAAGATAGGATGCTCTATAGGTCCAAAAGTGATCACTTAAAAAACTTTGGGAATGATAGAGGCAAGGCAGTTTGACTCACCAAACTTAAGTAAATAGCAGAGTTTGTTCACTGGAGCCGACTGGTGAGTTTTAGACTGAGTTTGTTTACTGAATTCTTAACATCAAGAATGATTATCAAATTGGTTTTAGATTAAGCACACATACAAACATGCAACAGAATTCCTTGTGGTCAATTTCCAGTAGCATATATCCCAGTCCTAGTAACAAATCAGAGACATTGTGATTCAAAATTAAGATTTATTAATCTTTACTAATCAACTCCATAAGCACTATCTTTCAATAACAACATCTAATGAAACATTTCTCACATGATCATGAAATGACATGTACATTCCAAATGTATAACAGAAAAATGACAACATTGATATTTCAAGATTAAGATTCTTCTGTTCTAGGTATTAGTCAAAGACTTGCGATAAATCAAGTGTTGTTGTATACCTAAAAGAAAGAATTTGCTAGCAAAAAAGAGAAGTTTATTCAAATACTTAAAGCCTAAAGTTTACTATTTTTGTTCGGAGTAATCGTCTAAGTTCTCATTTCGTAAAAACTAGCCGTCAGACAAAAAAAGCGAGCGCTTCTCGGTTGTTTAACAACACTTTTTCTCGCTCTAGTAAAACGCCCCGCTTCTTTGGAATCAAAGCGCTTTTGGCAAAACGCTTCGCTTCTTCGCTTAAGCGCTCGCTTTTCTTGCTTTTGACTACACTCTACTTCAAACCCTTCTTAAGCTTAAACCCTATCATCTACCTAAAAAGCAAAGCATTTCTAAATTACATCATTAGCAACTCTTTCATCATGTCTAATGGTCTAACCAGAAAGATTCTGTAATAATCCATACAGTATCTTCAAGTTCTCAAGCTCTAATCCCATACAAAAATCACTTTAACTCCAAGAAACTAATTCCTTACAAGGGATTGTCTCGCATTGCGTTTTAATAGCAATTATGAGATATGCAATGCTTGAGATCAGAAAATTGCCCATCACAAGATGCTTCTACATAGTAGAGTTGTGACAATCAAATGAATGATGGTTTAAGTGCTCCGCAAATTGTGATTCTTATAGGATTAGACCTATTTTTAAACTACTTACTTGACCCCTAAAAGACTAGATACTCTAAATCAGTTTCGGAATATAAAACAGTATGCGTTGAAAATGATATATGTCCAACCAAATAGTCACATGTTCAACTGTTTGGCAAATTCGGTTTTTGCTGCAGCTACTCTTAAACCCCATAATAACAAGATACTCATAACCATTTTCAAAACACAATGCCAAACACATGATTTTCAATATGATTATGTTAATGTTCCCCAAAATAGTGATACTCTAACGGGAAAGCTTTAATATGATTTATCATCAAGGAAAGCGTTTTCATGGGCAAATTTAGTGTGCAAATAAAAAACATGCTTCTACCGCGTAAAATATTAGGCACCAGGTTGCCGGTAATAGTTTTATAGTAATCATGATAGATTTATTAGAAAATAGTTCGGTTTGTGATGGGCATTATTTATTAGATAAACCAAATCAAGGCTACCTGCATTATCACTACTGCTGATTAACTATGCTATAACTATTATGTTAAAGATATGCTTCTATATCACTAGACAAAAACACTCGTATCCATAAGCCAAATATCCCGATTGAGCAAGGAGAAAAAGTCTAAACAATCTTCAGCCCTTATTATAAAAGTAAAACTAATCCCACAACACCAATAAAAACTAACTAAAACCGTCAAATTCTGACAAAAGTTTTACTTATCTTCAAAAATTAGCTTCATTGCTGCACAAATAAAAAAACTAGGCAACAACAATACCCAATCCCACCCGGTCCCTGCCCGAAAGAATGAACAAATAAAAAACCCTAAATCTATTACAACCCTTTACAAATAATGCAATTTTATTTTAGCCTCATAATGTCTACCTTAAACCCAGCAAACACTATTTACTGAACTGCTTATAAGCTCCCAAACATCCTATATAATATACATCTAAACATAAATAATATTACTACATTAATAAAAACAGCAAATAAAGTTAGGGTTAAAAAAAACCCTACATTTATAAATTAATACACGTCTCATAGATATTAATTTTCAGAGTAACGAAGACTAAAAACAATTATAACGTACCTGAAAATTAGTAAGATATTAAAAAACAAGTGTCCGGCGGTGGCGGCGTACGGTGGTCGGTAAATCAAACAATAATATGGAGTTCTATTTGTTAGATTGTTGAATGCCGATGGTGGATTTGATAAACAAGCTGGGCTTAATCGTTATGGGGCCAATTTAGGGTGTTCAGAGGTCCATTTGGTCAGCGTTAAAAAAAAATTATGCAAAACAAAATATTGAACCCAAATCGAAAACTGAATTTGAATTCTGTTCGGTTTTCGGATCGACCCAAAACTGAATTGCATAATTTATCAATTGTTTATTCTTAGTTATATATATTTTTAGCAAATGTATTATAATATATTATAAAAGTAGAAATTTGATAGTACAATAATAGAAGTCATTAGTGGTTAATTTTCTTTTAATTTGACATCTGATTGGTCTATTTTATGTTGCTTAAGCGTTAACAGTTAGCAATAGTTGCTAGGTTTGATGGTTGTCAAACTATTATTGGGTACGAGTAGTTTGCAATTTTACTGTTCGCGCATAATGCATGATAATCACTTCATAATACACATTCAACATAGATTATTGACCAAAATGTACAGTGAACGATTGTACAATTCGACATCTACCATCCATGTGTATCTTAACTATGTACTATCACTTCCAAGTGTCTACCAAATCTGTAAGAGTACATGAAAAAAGAAAAAGAAAGAATCCCAGATCCAGATCCTTCCATTTTCCACAATCCACAAAACATACACAAAGACACACATATCCACAAATTATCGGATCAATAAGATGAGGGAAAAAAGGCTGATGATGATGAATCATTAATAGAAAAAAGAGGGAAAAAAGCCACAAATAATCGTTTGGAGAATGCCATCTGAAAAACAGGTATAAAAGGTTTTAAATTTAAGGTTTTTAAATTTTATGGGGTTGAATTTTCTGTTCATGTGTAATTTTTTTTCATTACTCTTTATGCTTCATTATGGTTTAGTTTTGCCTAATTCATGATTTAATTTAGATACTTCTTTTATTTTTATTTTTCGTTCAAATTAGGGTTTGGTTAATTTGGGGGTTTTTTGGATTTGTTTCCCAAAATTTAATTTGATATAACTGATTTATTTTATATTTTTGAGTCAATGGATTTGCACTCACTGACGTATACCTTTTTTTTTTTTTTTTTTTGTGATGTTGTTGGGTGGTGATTAGGATTTCTGACTTTTGAAGTTTTGACAAAACTTTAGTAATAATATGTGACCTTTGAATGGAGACATATGTCCATGGAGCTTTTGTTGTTTAAATAACTCAAGTTTGTTTTGATACAAAGTGTAGAGATGGGTTCGTTATGGGGATTGATAAGCTTGCTGATGCTGCTTCTGTGCTTTTAGGATCTAAAGGTACATTTTTTTCCATTACTATTTAGGTTTTAGCGGGTGTTTGCGTTGTGTGTTAAAAGTAATTATGTGATATGGAATAACGAAAGCCGCTAATTGCTTAGGAAACGACATACAAAAACCTATACAGTGGCAGATTTTGAAGGGCAACACATATTGGTGCTGATAAGCTAAGGTAACAAACACATAAATGAAATAAAGTATGGGAGCATCGTCCGAGTGCTTGATGGCGAAGAACTCACAATGGGTATCTCATATTAAGGAAATGCATTTATAGATAGAAACAATAGAAAATAGTAAGTAATTAACCTATCTTTAATATGAACATTTTGTGTATAGTAGCCGTGTGATCATTTCCATGATATGCTTCTTGCTTGCAAGAAGAGATCATGTGTTAGAAAATGCAGTAGAAACTTCCTTGGAATTAGTTTTGTCCGAAAATCACATGCCAAAATATATAATTCCCTAAAACATCAGAAAGGTTGGGAAAACAATTTCTTGAACCAACAGATCTTAATAGTCCAAAAGATTCTTGAGAAGTTCTAATTTGTTTAAATTACCTACAATTTTACTACTTCAATTATTGTAATGAAAAGACACCTTTGATGTTGTAGGTGTGAGTGAATGGATGCAAGAGAAATGTAAACTTCAATTGTAAATGTATCAATGTTTCCTCATCTTACTCTAAGTACAATATACATATGAGAAAATTGACTGCTAATTGTATTCTGAAATGAATAAGTGTAACTTCAATTGTAATGGTATGAATCTTTGCTCATCTTACTCTACTACACCATCGAGTAGCTTGGTTTTACTGTAAACTAAATGCATGTATAAGGACCTAATGATTTTGTAAACTAAAGAACTAAAACATTTGTTTTACTGTAAACTTTCATGATTAGTACAACCAAGTAGCTTTGACATACTTGCATTGTAACATATTGTGACTTCAGTACTGAAGTATAGGACAACATATATGGAAACACATTTAGTTTTTAAGTCCTGTAAGTTTGTTAAGAATCTGATGCTCATTGAATCTTATCATAGCGGAATTCCTATAATTGGGCCATTGATTTTGACTTCAGTACTGAAGTGTAGGACATCATATATAGAAACACATTTAGTTTAGAAGTCCTGTAAGTTTGTAAACAATCTGATGCTCATTGAATCTTATCATAGCGGAATTCCTATTATTAGTCTACTGTTTTTATCAAAAGCCTTAAGATGCATGTCAAGATTAATTCAACAATTTAAGTTCAAAACGTGTCGGAATTACGAAATAAGAACATTAATACATATTGCACAATTGCATAATAATCTCTTAAAAAAGAGATACGTTGCCCACATGATTTTGTAAACTAAAGAACTAAATCATTTGGTGTATTGTTAACTTTGGATGTTTGATCACATGTACATATATACCACACCAATGAATAAAATATCTTTGTATTAGGCTTTTTAAATTGTTACTTAAAAAATTAAATATTGATTTTTGAGTCTTATCGGGTTAACCCGATAACATTAATTATCTAACCATAACCCGGCCCGATAACAATGTCAGGTTATCGGGTTCGAGTCAAAACAACTTGAATTTTTTTTCTACGTGATTTAACCCAACCCGAGAACCTTTATCGGGTTCGGATTTGGGTCGGGTCAACCCCACCTTACTGAACACCCCTAATAATGGGTGCAGGAATGGCAGGTTCAGAATGATGGAAGACATAGCACCTTTAATATTTTTTAAATACGAATGCTTGCAGTTAATATGTGGTATCTTGAAATTTAATTGTTACAAATGATAGATCACATGGGATGGATGGATTTTTAGCTTACTCATATATTATGATATTAAGTTGTGGTCTAGAGAATAAGTTTAGAAGCAAGATTATGGCTTTATATGATTCGGATATTAGATTAGATTGTATTGCAGTTCTTATATGGTATATATAGCAGGGTGATTTCCTTTGGTTGCATAGATCTCTGACTGAACCTAATGCCAAATACAACAACTGCACATTAAATTCATGCAAGGAAGCTTCAAAACTTTATGTTGCTTTTTGTAGGGGGCTGTTAATTTTGCTCTAATGATGTCACGAATGAGGGAATTCTTTCAGGTACTACAACATATTTATAACATGTTTAGATTTGGAGGTTACATTTACTACTTTAATGACCTCAAAGCTTTTCTATTATGAATACATGTAGTTATATCTATCTTATGAATGTAACTAATTTCAAGTATTTTTTTACCATTTTTCCTCTTGGATGTCCACAGATGTTGTTTGCAACCCGGATAAAAAACATTGGAAATTACATAAGAAGATTGGTAACAACTAACAAGTAAGTACTAATATTATTTTTTTCACTAGAGTGAATATCCTAATACCTTAAGCGCAAATTTATTAGTTTTGCACTTGAATTGTCAGATGGTCAAAAATCCACACGAAAGACGACTGCAATAAGACTGCAATAAGGCATGAAGGGGGAGAACAATGTTAAAGAAATGCTTGAGTTTCACCATATTGACGCCCCGCAGCAACGCGCGGGCAATCATGCTTGTTAACTTATAAAACTTAAACAATTGATACTCAAATATATATCGAAAGAAATAAATTCACTGTAGTTACAAGGTTAAAAATATTAAACTAAAAAAATGTTTTATTGGTGTTTTATGTAATAAGAGAAAAGTTTTTTTTTTTTTTTTGTGAAATTGGACCTTTCAAGCGTAATTGCAAAATTGAGCCCTTCTACTACCCAATTGAGAATTCAACCCTTAAAAAATCAGTCAACAATCTTGAGAATTTCTTTTTTTTTTTTTTGTATAATAACTAAGACACTGATAACCATTTTCAAAACACAACGCCAAACTCATGAAAAAAAAACCTAACTTATATTGATAAGTACTATGACCTAGTAACAAGCAATAGTATACAACAAATGAGTGCTAATGATAATCTTACACCAAGATTCAATATGTCCTTACAAATGGTGTCAGATTCGAGTAAAAACAACAAAAAAGTAACTAACATTTGCCACGATAAAACTAGTCATTTATCTAAGAGGGTGTTTGGGATTGCTTAGATTGCGTTTAGTTGGAAGAAAACACTTATGTTTTCCGCAAAATCGCTTTCTTTCCAAAAATTCTCCACAAAATTTTTGTTTCTCTATTTCCTAACTTAACAAGAAAATCACAGGACACATTTTAGTTGTTTCCTTTATAACTCAAGACCCCCCCCCCCCTTCCCGTCTTCAAATTATATAAATACAAAGTTACAACTAAACGCTTCTAAATTTTCAAGTGTTTTGTGGAAATAAAATTATTTATTCTCCAACCAAACAGCCGTTATTATCTCCTTATGTTTGCTAAATTTCTTATACGCAGGAAAAAGAAAGTAAATAGGAATCCTAAACACAAAAATTGCAATTTCGAGGTTTTCAAAATCAAAGTAACGCACATATGAAGTTAATAATCAATACATGTGCTTAAAGTAACGCATATATTAAGAATTAAAAAAAGGAAAGTGTTACCTTAAGTTACGAATGACGAGGATGATGTTGGCCGCCGGTGTAATCGAAGGTGAGTGAATGGAGAAGAGGTACTGGTAGAGGGTGGAAAAGTGTGGGCTTAAAACTTGGAACAACTTGGGCTTTAGTATTTTGTCATTGCGAGAACCGGCGATTTTCTTAAGCTTTCGCCTCGAATAATATTTTTTTTGGGTCTTTTTTTTAGTATGTTTACATTTCTATTTATGTATCTTTTCTTTTTAGTTAAGACTGTTATCATGTAGATATGTTAATACTAAAAAAAAGGTTAATTACAAAGGGATGTGGGTGTGTCGTAGTTTTGTTTACTCATATGTTATTTAGTGTTATTAGCGGTGGTTCTTAATTTGTTCCATATCTTACAATGTTTGCTATGCGTTGAAAATAAAAGGGAAAAAGTTATTTTGTTTCGGGTGGTGTGGCTACTCATTTTCGTTGCAGGGTTATAATTTTGGGTGTAGGCATTTAGTAGTGAATACAGATATTTTTTGCTCATGCTTTTGCATAGGAAATATTACCTAACTGATTACTGTTCTGGTTTGTTGGGATGTTAGATTTTTTTTCCTTTTTCTATATAAAGAGGGATTAGGTTAAGATAGGCTATCATTTGCCACATAACTTTTCCGACTAATCATCTACCTCTATCCTCAAATCATGGTTGCTACTCCTAATTTGGATCAACTAAAGGAAGGATCTAGTTCTGATGAACTTCAAAAGTGTTTCAAAAAATAATTCGTGCAACAAATTACTGAGGAAGAAGGCTTTATCCAAAAAGTTGGAGAGGAGTGTAACGATTTAAGGAGGAATATTGAGAAGGAAGAGGAGTCCGTGTGGGAGCTTGAAACATTGGGGTCGTTTCATGAAGTGAGTGGTGAAATCATCGACTTCATCAATGAGACGCTTGAGAGGGAGCGTGGGAGGTTGGCTGTTCTGGTGTTTGTGTTAGCTGAAGCAAGGGAAAGGATGGTTGAGAAGCATATGCATATTACTGTCATGGATTTCACCGATTAGGTTATCGTCATTTTGTAGTGTTGTGTGTTGTCTTTTTGGTCATGATCATGTTGTTGCTGTGTTTGGTAGTTAATTCTGGGGAATAAGTTGTTTGTATTTCTAGTGTATGTGTGGGTCTAAGGTAGGGACCAAATTTTGTGTTGGAAATTGTCATGTACTGGATGTATGTAATGGACAACTGCTGGTCCTTTGATTAATATAAGTTGTTCTTATTATGTACATGGGGTTGCCCTGTTGCTTTTATTTTCTTCGGTCTTGTATGTTATGCGTCTTATGTTATTATTTGTTACAATTTTGCTAATTTATTTGTTCATATCTAAATTTGTTAGCATTGGTTGTTTATAAGTAGCTGTCGTAATAGTTAACCTATAGTGTAAGTTATGAGTGTCAACAACATTGAATGGAAAATTACGTTACAGGCGAGGTGGTGTATGTAGGTGTTTGCTGTTTTTGCGGTTTTTGCGATACTACTTGTAAAGTAGTGGTGTTTACTTGTCATGTGCCTGTTGGTAACTTGATGAGGAAAGGTGATGCCATGAAGTTTTGAGGGGTTGTTGTTGCATATTGGATTTCATAAACACACTAAACCAAAGATCAAAGAGGCGTATACTATGGAGTTTTAGAGAGAGAAAGAGTTAGAGGTTTTGGGAACTTAGTGAGAGAAAATGAAAGTATTATTATGAGCTCCAACTCTCTACCTTGGGAGGTAGAGAGTATTTATAGTCTTACACAAATCGCCACCTACGGGCTCTGGATCAGGCATACAGTGGGTAAAGACCCGTCCGTCCTCCACAGTGTTACTTAACTAAATACTACTTAACATTAAATAATCTACGACTACGAGCTTTCTAACGATTACATATACTTGAGGTGACCGACTCTTTAATGACCGGATTTACTAAATCCTAACAATCTCCCCCTAAGGGAGGTCACCTCAAAAATACATTAAATCTTAACAATCTCCCCCACGTGATAATGAGTTTTGAGCCAGCTTTGAGATCATCAGCTATCATAAATCTCTGACTCTTCCATTGTGGTGTTGGTATTATGTGATGTTGTGACATTTGGACCGACATGCTCACATTCTGGATCATGATATACTCTCATCAGAGTAGCGGAAGCTTTCGTTGATTCATGATATTGGCGCAGCAGATAGCGAAGCATGGAGTGAGAATATCGAGTCATTGATGCAGAATCATGATTTCTTTAGAAATGAATGTGTTGTGTGAGCATGCGGCTATGGATTGACCGTATCATTACGATCACCGCAAAGCGTCGGCGTACACGCATACAACAATTAGCAATAAAGCACACGAAAGTGTCTTTGATCACTTTCGTTGAATTGAGGTACACGCCCACGGTTCCCCGTTGATCAGTACAAGTACGCCAGTGAACATGTATAATTCAAGAATTTCCTTGACAGGTTTCGCAGCTGTTCTAGCTGTTCTCAAACCGGAACGTCTCAAAGAAGACAACACGAAGTGAGTGAACCAGCGAATTGAGATTCACTGATTAATGAAAAGATATTTGAAAAACAATCGTGTACAGCACAATAGAAATTGTTTTGGCAATACAACGAAGGTTTTAAAGAAAAATCAATTATCAATCATAAACACCTTTTATTTTGAAATATGAGTACACAGTCGATGTGCTAAAGAAAAGAGTTTTTAAGCACAATGATATGTCCAAACCGTCAAGTTATCTCACACAAGCTAGCCACTTGTGAATGACTAACCGTAAGAAACTTAAAACAGTTCAGACAAACCAATAATAGATGAGAAGTGTAGTATACGGGTAACTCAAACGTGTTAGGTTTGAGCACCGAGATCGTTCCGAACGAGGGTTGAATGGAATTTCCAACTCACGTCTCGATTATCGGGATTTGAATAAGAGAAGGGGATAAATTGAAGTTATCTAAACTACGGGATAAGGAAAGTAATTAAGGGAATCTATTTTACGGGAAATCCTAAGTGCGAATTACTAAAAAGTAATTAATGAAACGTAATTAAAAATGCAACTACGTCTAAATTATATCCTAAAAATGCCTAAAATTACTTTTACTCTAGAAATATAATTTAAAAACTATTTTAGAATTAAAACTATTTTTTTGGATTTTTTTGGATTTTATTTAAATTAAAAACTAATTTTTAACTATTTAAACTAAATTAAAATACTGAAAATTATGAAATTTAAAGAGAAAAATGTGAAACTATTTTTATAAAATCTAAAATATCATAAGAGACTTTTCAAAACTATTTTTTTATTTATCTGATTAATTTCCTATTTTCTACTAATTTAAAACTATTTTAATCTAATTTAAATTGTGAAAAATACCAAATAAAAGGGGGAAAATAAGGAAAAATCTTTTTTATGCTTTTTATATTTTTATTAAACTGGGAAAATTGAAAATTTATTTTTTTGAACTTTTTCTTAATTATTTGCAATAAAAGCTATTTAAAAAGGATTAAAAACTATTTTAATAAAGAAAAATAGTAAACAGTGACCAAAAATTATGAAAAATTCAGGGAAATTCTAAAATCTTATTCTAAAGCTATGAAAAATATAAAAACATGGGCTTATGAGGATGAAAATGAAACTGATGTGCAAACTGCTACAAAATAAGCACTTTAAAATAAGCTACAAGCTACAAGAGAGTATCAAATTGCTACAGAAGCTAAACTATGCTAAAATAAGCTTAAAGCAACTAATTATCTCTACTCCTAACCTCTATTAAGCAGTTTACCAATGATTTAAGCTAACTGATCTTTTATCCAAAACAGCAACCTGGCCCTATGTTTGAGCTGTTGCACAAGCTAATCTAAGAAGCTTATGTGAAAACCATATATGTGGTCTTCAAGACCACCTAGCAAACTACAATTGGACCAATTATGAGACCTTAACTACTTGAAATGAACACTGTGCAAAGGCTGCAATACTCGAAGAAAATAGATTTTGACTTGTTTTTTACTTTTGAAAACAGTGAGGAAGTTTGACTTTTTTGAGATTTGAGATCAAATGTTGGACTGAAATAGATGAATAATGTTGTAATACAACTATAGCAAGCTAGTTTATTAACTTCTACACCTATATGCTAATTTAGAGCAACTGATTCTAACAGGTTTTAGATCAAGGGCAGTAAACTTGTGATCTTGACTTAGAGTGTAAATGGCAGCAAAACAAGGACAGAGATGAATGCAATAAACTATATCAAGCCTAAAGCGGTGATCTAATCCAATATATTAACCTCTAACACAGTTTTAAGCATTAAACCAAACACTCCTTTAAACTAATAAGATGCAAATGAAATCTGAGTTTAATGGAATTTGACTAAAATCAATCTCAAATCAACAAAATACAACTAATCTCAGCTTTTTAACACATTTAAACTAGAATCTAACTAGAAATTGATTTGACTTTGAAATCTTGACTTTTGATGACTGATGTAAAATCTGAGTTTGAGAAAAGGTTTGGAGAAATTTCAAACTCACAGAAGCTTAGTTAGGCTTATGTGAGTCTAAACAACCAAAAGAACAAGCTTAAATCAAGGTTGTTAATCAAATGAGCATTTGCAGAAAATCAAGTAACAAGATGAAAAGTAAATTTGCATTAATAAAAGGCTGTTTACATTTTAAAATGAAATTACAACTACTCAAAATATAAGAACAGGACAGAAATATAAATGGTCAAAATCTTTCTAAAGCTTAAGAGATTGGACAATCTAATCTTGTGACTGAAAGGGTATATATAGCTCGAGCTTGGAGTCTTGGGATCCTTTTCAGAAGATACTAGAGGCCATTTGCATCCACTCATTCCAATCCTTGTCACCTCCACCAATCACAATGCTCCATTTCACCCATTGAGGTGTTTCGGCCAATAGGATAGCTTTAATTGTCCACGTGGGCAACCTTATCTGACAAGTCAGAGGTTCTAGAAGGTTGGTAAGATGCTAGTACGAGGTAAGGGTTGAGGTAATTGGTGGTAAATGTGAAAGGGTAACTGGCGTGTTTGGGATTGGGAAGACATGGGTGAAAAGGGCGCTTTGGATTGTTTATTATTTATCAAACTTGGCCGGGTCATGGGTTGGGTTAAGTGGGTATTCGGGTTGTGAGTTATATTAAAAAGGGTGGCCGGGTCTTGGGGTTGGATAACTGACTGGGATTGGTTTGTTTATTGGATTGGGTTGGTTTATTGCATATTGGGCCTAAGGTATAGGATATTGGACTAAGGATTGTATATTGGACAAGGATTAATAATGGACCCAATAGTAACCATAGGGACCAAAGATGTAAATTCGGATTTCCAAGGGACCAAACATGAAATTATGAAAGTATCTTCCAAGGACTGAATTTGTCAATCTTCAAATAAACCAAGGTTGAATTTGCAACATTTGAATCTTCAGGGGCCATTTCTGCTAAAAACTCAAAGTTGAGGGGCCATTTTTGCCAATTCTTCTAACTTGATTATTTCTTCCAAAAATCATCCTCGGAGAATAAAATCTTCATAAATGCTCAATTTTGATCTTCCGACTCGGCTTAAGCTCTCTTGATCTCTCGTGCTTTCGGATTTACGCCCGATTTGGCTCATTTTTGCGTGTTTTTACATATCCGTACTGCACAAGCATAAACTCAAGAAAACCACAAATATTAGCAATAAACGGCTCTTTCTTGGTTATTTTGGGTCAGTTTTGATATAGAAAAGGTATGTGTTTTAGCACATACCAAAATACCCCAGACGAAACCATTGTCGTGTCCTCACACAATGCAATCAACTCACGCTTCTAAAACCAATGATTTCAATCTCTTTCTACTAAACCTATGAAGAAGTAGCAAAGATTCCTCAAAAGAGATTAAAAAAGCCTTAATTCTAAAAACGCCCCGTTTACCTTTTAATTCACATGTATAGATATTACGGTTAAGCACATTCCGATTATGAATGACGGTTTGTTAAACTTTCATGTCGATCAATAACTCCAACATTTTTCAAACGACACGTTAGGATCACGGAGTAGAAAACACAACACAGCGTGAAGTGACCATACGGATAGAATACATCGTCCCTGATTTTTCACAAGTCCCAAACTAAGCGTAAAACCGAAATCATTGTTAAGTATGATTCTAGATGCTAACACTACCCATGGAAGTTACTTGTGTAAATACCTTTTGTTCCCATTTTCCTATTTTCCTCTAGATTTTTTTATTTTTGTGAGAAATGAATTTCTTCAAATTTCTCGTTTCGATAAGAATTAATCCGATAAAGATACAAAGCTAAGTCGATAATTAGTTATCCATCTTCTCTCAAGAACCATTGTCGTAAAAATGAGATCCACATCAAGGAATTTTTATTCACTTATACTTTATTTTTCATTTTCATTTTTCAACATTTTTTTTTTTTTTTTTTTTTTTTTTTTTTTTAATATTTGAAATAGAACTTAGACTTTTACGTGTATGAGCTATGAACCACGGAGCTTCACGGGGTAATTCCAAGACTATAGGCTTCATGAAATGAGGATCCCGACTGGCTAGGCTAAGACCTCACTCAATCCCGGCTAAAGATCCAAGGGTCCGATCTCGACACCGCAGCTCACAACTTTTACTTATTAATTTTTCACTTATCACTTATTACTTATTTATTACGGATCCTTGATGTGTACCCAATTTTTAAAACAAAGATTCTTTTAAGAAGATAAAGAACTAACTATCGCCAAAAACTCGACATCTCTAATTATTTATTAGACAGATATGGGGTGAAACAATTTTGTGGGAACAAAAAGCCATAAGTACCTTCGATGGGCTCTAAAGAGAACCAACTACTCCACGCTTAGCATCTAAACTCATAAGTAACTCTATCATTTCTCGATCTCTGCAAATTTAAAATCCTAAATAATGAGATCCGCAGATGCTTAGCCGATAATTTTTAGATTACCTATGGTTAAGGGAACAAGCTAGGGCTCAACACGCCCGGTCAAGTCCGAATTCTATTCCTACTCTCACCAGCGGAAAGTCAACAAGGTGTCAAAACATATATTAACTTAGCAAATGCTTCGTCTAATGAAATTAAGTCATGCATATTTAAAATCTCTCAGGGAGACTTGCAAATTCTTGGCCTTGTGAGCTAGAATTCGCATTTCATAGCTTCTTATCTAAGAGACTAGCAAACTTTTCAATCAAAAGGACTGAACAAAAGCTTACAAAAATTTTTAAATTTTTCACATTTTTGCACAATTTTTCATTTCTTAAGGAAAAACGGGGTTGCGAGAGTACACGACGAAAAATAAGCAAGTGCGGTTAAATCAAATCGAAGATTACCCTACCCCAGACTAGAACGAAACATTGTCCTCAATGTTTAAAGCAAGGGTATCACGAAAATCTAAAAGCCGTTTATTAAGTATGCTAGAAGATAAACGTTAGTCGATAAGATTAGGATATCGGATTTCCATCAGCATCGATCATGAAACTCGAGTAGAGAAAATGACAAACTTCGAGCACGAGAGTCTTCATATCGGGAACATCCTAAACACAACATCACAAACAACCAATCACGAGAAATCGAAGAGGTGACCCTTCGCGTCACTTATTAGAAAATAGAAAAAGAAGATAGATGGATAAGCATGGGGTGCCTCCCACAAGCGCTATGTTTTTCTTAAACGAAGTCGCTAGCCTGACTCGTCCCCCAATTCATTTGTCCTTGGGGAAGAAAGTGGTAGAGATACCAGGGTCAAAACGGTGTCCTCATTCCCGAAAGAATGAGACTGGGTGGTTTGGGAGGGAAAGAAAATGTCAGGCTCAAGCACATAAGGAATGACTCCTCCCAAACTCACATAAGGCATATGAAAGATCGATCCATCATCCGACGGTTTTGCGGGCGGACGAAAGGATGACGGATAGAAATGAGAAAGCTCCAAGAAAGACGGGAGCTCATGGTAACGGATAAGAGGTTTAGGCTCACAAATGAAGGCATCCATCCGAGGATCCTTATCTCGAATAACATTTTTAGCATAAAACTCATCAACGCATATCCCGGGTTTAAAGATTTTGTCTTCACATGAGGGCTCAACGGGATAAGTGAGGGTCGACTCAACAGAGGAAGGAGAATCATCATTAAGCAAGCTTTCAAGAAAAAGGACATCTTGATTAGAGTCGCACCCGTCACTCTCAATACCCGGCGGTATTGGATCATCAAGAAATAAGTCGATTTCTTCCATATCAGAATCATAAGGAGGATTATCAAGAATATCGTCTTCACCCACTTTAGTCAATTCATCAATCTCCATAGTATCTTCAATGTCAGATTCATCACTTTCTTCATCTTGTATAACATCACATGACGGGAGAGAAAGGTCGGAACACAGAGATGGGACAAGTGGTGTGCTCTGAGAGCTAGCAATATCCCCCACTTCCGTTGTGGTTTCTCGAATCGGACTCAAAATCTTTGTCGAAAAGAGGATTAACTTCGCAAAAGGTATAGTCGTCTTTGAGTTCAAAAAGAGGATTTGAGAAAATCCCTGAAGTAACCTCAGAAATGTCAAGAGAATCACATAAAAGCGAATCACAATCACTGTCAGATACATCCTCGGAATCGGAAAACATCTCATCATGATCATTCGAAATATCAAGAGAAAGCTCATCATAAATATCATCTACAACCCTCGACTCTCTTGGGATTGGGATAAGGCTCTCAACACAAGAAGATTTCGTTTCCGTAATAGTACTAAGAGGCTCGTCCCCCATTATGAGAGAGTCAACGGTGTAACTATGTCAGTAGAATTATGATTATCGACCTTTTCCAAACGATGTCACTTCTCTCAACCGGTGTGAGTGAAGGGAAGGGTCGAAATGAAAGGCTCAAACGGAGTGGGTTCATTGACAAACTTTCATAATATTCTTTCATTTGGATGGAATCCTCATCATCATCATCAATGTAAGTCTCGAGCCATCGGGCACGTCTTTCAAGTGCTTGCTCCTCAATTCGTATTTCTCCAAGACACTTTTCAACTGAATGCTTCGTTTTTCTTCTTCGAGTAATTCTAACATAGATCTTTCGTTTCGAGATGCTCGATCTTCGGCATGTTTATTAACAAATTCTTCGAGTATTTTAAGGCATCTTTGAATTTTTGGAGAAATTATCGGAGGTTGTGGTTGAATTTCTTGGTATTGTGGAGGTGGGTCATAAGAATAGTCATAAGGAACTTGCTCGTAAACAATTGGATTCTGCATTTGACAATCGGAATTAAAGTGCGGACCTCCACAATACTCACAACAGTATGATTGTTGTGACGGGTTTGGTGAAGTATATGGATAAGGTTCATAACCAAAGGTTGTATTGTTAAATTGGGCTTGACATTGAAAACCTTGGTGAGGACCTCCACAATACTCACACGAGTATGACTCCGTCTCATGGTATGGGATTGGTTAAGGAAATCGGTCGTATCATTGTAGGGATGTTGGTCGTAGACAAACTCGTTTCCGTATTCACAATGCTACAACCGGGACAATTCCCACCATTTTGAGGTCCCCCACACCATTGACAACCATAATGGTAAGACGAAGACATCGAGAAGAATTATACGAATAAGAGGGTAAAGAGATAAAGAATTGACGGTTCAGAAGGTAAAGAGGAATATTTTTGGTTTTTTGATAAAAGCAAACATAAAAGGAAAACAAATTTTGAAAAGGAAAATCTTTTTGGGTTTTTATAAAAGGGATATGTACAAATATCAACGATAACTTCACGAGGAAGGATCTTCAAATGCAGGCGATTCGAGACGGAATACGAAAACTCGCTACAAGCCCTCCCCGGCAGCGGCGCCAAAAATTGATATGTCCAAACCGTCAAGTTATCTCACACAAGCTAGCCACTTGTGAATGACTAACCGTAAGAAACTTAAAACAGTTCAGACAAACCAATAATAGATGAGAAGTGTAGTATACGGGTAACTCAAACGTGTTAGGTTTGAGCACCGAGATCGTTCCGAACGAGGGTTGAATGGAATTTCCAACTCACGTCTCGATTATCGGGATTTGAATAAGAGAAGGGGATAAATTGAAGTTATCTAAACTACGGGATAAGGAAAGTAATTAAGGGAATCTATTTTACGGGAAATCCTAAGTGCGAATTACTAAAAAGTAATTAATGAAACGTAATTAAAAATGCAACTACGTCTAAATTATATCCTAAAAATGCCTAAAATTACTTTTACTCTAGAAATATAATTTAAAAACTATTTTAGAATTAAAACTATTTTTTTGGATTTTTCTGGATTTTATTTAAATTCAAAACTAATTTTTAACTATTTAAACTAAATTAAAATACTGAAAATTATGAAATTTAAAGAGAAAAATGTGAAACTATTTTTATAAAATCTAAAATATCATAAGAGACTTTTCAAAACTATTTTTTTATTTATCTGATTAATTTCCTATTTTCTACTAATTTAAAACTATTTTAATCTAATTTAAATTGTGAAAAATACCAAATAAAAGGGGAAAAATAAGGAAAAATCTTTTTTATGCTTTTTATATTTTTCTGAAACTGGGAAAATTGAAAATTTATTTTTTTGAACTTTTTCTTAATTATTTGCAATAAAAGCTATTTAAAAAGGATTAAAAACTATTTTAATAAAGAAAAATAGTAAACAGTGACCAAAAATTATGAAAAATTCAGGGAAATTCTAAAATCTTATTCTAAAGCTATGAAAAATATAAAAACATGGGCTTATGAGGATGAAAATGAAACTGATGTGCAAACTGCTACAAAATAAGCACTTTAAAATAAGCTACAAGCTACAAGAGAGTATCAAATTGCTACAGAAGCTAAACTATGCTAAAATAAGCTTAAAGCAACTAATTATCTCTACTCCTAACCTCTATTAAGCAGTTTACCAATGATTTAAGCTAACTGATCTTTTATCCAAAACAGCAATCTGGCCCTATGTTTGAGCTGTTGCACAAGCTAATCTAAGAAGCTTATGTGAAAACCAGATATGTGGTCTTCAAGACCACCTAGCAAACTACAATTGGACCAATTATGAGACCCTAACTACTTGAAATGAACACTGTGCAAAGGCTGCAATACTTGAAGAAAACAGATTTTGACTTGTTTTTTACTTTTGAAAACAGTGAGGAAGTTTGACTTTTTTGAGATTTGAGATCAAATGTTGGACTGAAATAGATGAATAATGTTGTAATACAACTATAGCAAGCTAGTTTATTAACTTCTACACCTATATGCTAATTTAGAGCAACTGATTCTAACAGGTTTTAGATCAAGGGCAGTAAACTTGTGATCTTGACTTAGAGTGTAAATGGCAGCAAAACAAGGACAGAGATGAATGCAATAAACTATATCAAGCCTAAAGCAGCTGATCTAATCCAATATATTAACCTCTAACACAGTTTTAAGCATTAAACCAAACACTCCTTTAAACTAATAAGATGCAAATGAAATCTGAGTTTAATGGAATTTGACTAAAACTGAATCTCAAATCAACAAAATACAACTAATCTCAGCTTTTTAACACATTTAAACTAGAATCTAACTAGAAATTGATTTGACTTTGAAATCTTGACTTTTGATGACTGATGTAAAATCTGAGTTTGAGAAAAGGTTTGGAGAAATTTCAAACTCACATAAGCTTAGTTAGGCTTCTGTGAGTCTAAACAACTGAAAACAACAAGCTTAAATCAAGGTTGTTAATCAAATGAGCATTTGCAGAAAATCAAGTAACAAGATGAAAAGTAAATTTGCATTAATAAAAGGCTGTTTACATTTTAAAATGAAATTACAACTACTCAAAATATAAGAACATGACAGAAATATAAATGGTCAAAATCTCTCTAAAGCTTAAGAGATTGGACAATCTAATCTTGTGACTGAAAGGGTATATATAGCTCGAGCTTGGAGTCTTGGGATCCTTTTCAGAAGATACTAGAGGCCATTTGCAGCCACTCATTCCAATCCTTGTCACCTCCACCAATCACAATGCTCCATTTCACCCATTGAGGTGTTTCGGCCAATAGGATAGCTTTAATTGTCCACGTGGGCAACCTTATTTGACAAGTCAGAGGTTCTAGAAGGTTGGTAAGATGCTAGTACGAGGTAAGGGTTGAGGTAATTGGTGGTAAATGTGAAAGGGTAACTGGCGTGTTTGGGATTGGGGAAGACAGGGGTGAAAAGGGCGCGTTTGGATTGTTTATTATTTATCAAACTTGGCCGGGTCATGGGTTGGGTTAAGTGGGTATTCGGGTTGTGAGTTATATTAAAAAGGGTGGCCGGGTCTTGGGGTTGGATAACTGGACCGGGGATTGGTTTGTTTATTGGATTGGGTTGGTTTATTGCATATTGGGCCTAAGGTATAGGATATTGGACTAAGGATTGTATATTGGACAAGGATTAATAATGGACCCAATAGTAACCATAGGGACCAAAGATGTAAATTCGGATTTCCAAGGGACCAAACATGAAATTCTGAAAGTATCTTCCAAGGACTGAATTTGTCAATCTTCAAATAAACCAAGGTTGAATTTGCAACATTTGAATCTTCAGGGGCCATTTCTGCCAAAAACTCAAAGTTGAGGGGCCATTTTTGCCAATTCTTCTAACTTGATTATTTCTTCCAAAAATCATCCTTGGAGAATAAAATCTTCATAAATGCTCAATTTTGATCTTCCGGCTCGGCTTAAGCTCTCTTGATCTCTCGTGCTCGGATTTACGTCTGATTTGGCTCCTTTTTGCGTGTTTTTACATATCCGTACCTGCACAAGCATAAACTCAAGAAAACCACAAATATTAGCAATAAACGGCTCTTTCTTGGTTATTTTGGGTCAGTTTTGATATAGAAAAGGTATGTGTTTTAGCACATACCACACAACGACCAGTTTTTCAAAGGTATCCGTCAATCCATAACCTAAACCAGGATTGAGTCATAATTATGACTCGCCCCATTGTTTCTGTTCAGTTGTCACATGGTTGATCTATTGGATAGATCTCACATGCCACCCACCACGAGCTTGTTTGATGTTGGCTCCAGAAGGCTTTCCATCTTCATTGTGAATATGTTTGCGTATCACTCGGATGTTCGCAATAACACTAGGATAATGCGTAGGACTCATAAGATATAATCTCTCTTTCCACATTGTGTGAAACAGAGAGTCTTCAATGACAGTGTCCTAAAGAGATTTATTTGATGATCTCGTGGCTCTAGACTCAATAGTGCACATTTGGTTCCTATGCCGGAGACTAGGGAGAGGGTCTCCTTCTTCAATATCAACAAACTCTAAGAGAAAGTCGATAGATAATGTCGGTTCCCCGTGAGAATGAAACAAGTCCTTTTAAGAGGAACTTGAGTAGCTTGGGAAGTTGTAGTGCAGTGCGTCATTGGGTCCATGACGTCTTGTCTTCAATACCCGTGTTACCTTGGTAACTACGAGCATATGAATTGAACCCGGTTTTACGCCTAAGGTTGAATTATTGGAGGGCTATTTCTTTTCACCCTTTTTCACATTCAATTCTTTTTCATTCTTCAACCCCTTCAGTGCTTACCAAGACTTCATAACTAGAACCTTGTTGGGTTTATTCCAGTACTAGCTCAGTCTCAGTCCGCACTCTTCCCATATCTCACTTTTTTCTTTTTTTCATCAATCCTAAGGACTCTACACTATGTTGGGTTTTAGGTTCCTTGCATCAAGAATTACTTTAAGTACTGGAACCACGGACAGGTTTGATAGAACCACGGACAAAAGAGTGTAACCACGGATGAAGATAACCGCGGCTAGTAGTAATGTGTAACCACGGATGATATATTGTAACTACTGCTAGTGTTTAATAGTCGGTTAGTTTTATTGTTTTAGATAAATATGGAAAAGATATTTATCTTGTAGGTTACGTATTGTATAATGTATAGGACTCCTTGGCTTATAAAAGGAGGTCCTAGGTTAGATTAGATGTAAGTTATATATCTAAGGTCGATACACTTCAAGGTTGAAAAACCCTAATACTGTAAGAGTATTCGTATTAATAAATAATATTGAGGTGTTGAATGTTAACTGTTCTTCTTCTTAAGGTTAAGTGTTAAATTCCCCATAATACTTAATAAGTTGTTATTCTAAGTCAGTTTCTATATTAGATCGTTTGCTCAACTGGGATCAACAAGTGGTATCTGAGCTTGTGATCTAGAAACTGTAATCAAGAAGAGGTTAAGTTAAGTTTTGTTCAAAGAAGATAAGATGTCTGACGAAACTCACATGGTGATTGCTTCCAAGGTACCCATGCTCAAGCATGGTGAGTATCAAATCTGGAGAATGCGAATGAGGCAATACATTCGCATGATTGACTATGCTCTCTGGGATGTTGTTGAAAAGGGAGACACTCTTCCTAAGAAGGGTGAGGATGGCAAAAAAATTTCCATTGTTAGTGAAATTGATAAGGCTAAGAGAAAGCTGGAGATCAAGGCTCACAATATTCTCTCCATGGGAATACCCAATGATTATGCTTTGGATTTTGAGCAATATGAATCTGCTAAAGAGTTATTGGATGCTCTTGAGACAAGGTTTGCTGGCAATGAAGCTACCAAGAAGTCCAGGATGAATATGCTCAAGCATTAATTTGAAACCTTCACCTGCTTCTCATGGAGAAAAGATTGATGGCACATACAATAGACTTCAAAACTTATTAGCCAACTGAAGTCTCAGATTATAAGGTTCTTCAAGAAGATATTAATTTGAAGTTCATTAGGAGTCTATCACCTGAATGGGCTATTCATACAATTGTGTGGAGGAATAAGGAGGACTTTCCTAAGATGACTCGGGATAATCTCTTCAACAACTTGAAGGTTTATGAGTCTGAGAATAACTTTGCTAGTGCATCTACTGCTAATCCAAACATTGCTTTTGTCTCCACTAATCACAAGAGCTCACAAGATGTATCCACCGCTGCCTATGGTATATCCACGGCTATTGCAAACAATACCACTGTTAGTGATAATGTTAGTGATGGTGAAATTTGTGCTTTTCTCGTGATTTAACTACTAGTGTTACTGTGTTGAATCAAGATCTGGATCAAATTGATCCCGATGATCTAGAAGAGATTAATCTTCAATGGCAAATGGCAATGTTAACTCTCCAAGCAAGGAAGTTTTTGAGGAGGACTGGAAGACAAGTTAAGTATGATGGTCAAAGGAGAGCAGGGTTCGACAAAAGCAAGATGGAGTGCTTTAACTGCAAGAAGAAGGGTCACTTTGCAAGGGAATGTTGAGCTCCTAAGAGGATTGACGGTGTTAAGAAGATCACGAAAGAGTTCCGCTCCTTCTTCTGCATTGGTGGCTCAAGATGGTCTTGGTGATTATGATTGAGTGATCGATTGAAGAAGGACCTAATGCAGCTTTTCTTGCTAGTGAAGCTTCAAAAGAGCATAACTTTGCTCTTATGGCCTATGCTTCATCTTCCGTTCAGATTCTCGAGGTATCTAATGAGTCTACTTGCTCTTTTAAATCATGTAATGATAACTTAGTATCTCAAAAGCTATCACCGAAAGTATGAGGAAAGAAGTAGAAAGACTAACTATGGATAACTTAGGTTATAGGGTTGGTCTAGAGAGTGTGGAAGAGAAGCTTAGATACTGTATTAAATGTGAGTTTGAGTATGTAGATAAGATCAATATATTAGGTGGTGAAATTGATCTTAAAAATAGAGAGATTAAAATGCTTAAAGAGAAACTTGAACTAGCAGAGAATAAAAAACAAAAGGCCCTAGATGAAAAAGAAAAACATGTTGTTAGGGTAGCTAAAACACAATTTGCTTCTGATCTAGTTCATAAATCTATAGAGAGTCATCTAATGAAAAAGGGTTCTGGGATAGGATACAACAATATGCCACCACCTACTCTTATGCAACATGCACCACCTACTAAAGAACTGTCATTTAGTAGTGAATTCAGTTTTAACAAACCTGTTGAAGGAATAAGTAAGACCGAGACACCTAAGATAAGTTCTGATATGTCCTCTGATGCTCCCATCATTGAAGATTGGGAATCAGATTCTGAGGAAGATAGTAAAGTATCAACACAGCCTGAAAAGTTAGAACCTATTAAGAAAGTTGATACTAGACAAGCTAATTTTGTACCTAGATTTGGAGCTGATTTACTTTCTATATCTCTTGGTCATTTGGAAGAATTGATCTCATGTATCTGCTGATGGTCTGTTGTAACCACGGATAGTAGTTCTGGAACCGCGGATAGCATGGAGTCTAGTTTTGGATAGTACAGGGGCTGTTTGGTAATATTGGCGAATCTATATCACTCTCCCCAAATCACGGACGGATCATTTATTTGATTCTCAAACCACTTCCAATTGGCGCTCAACCTTAACCTAATCACTTTCTTTGCATAATTCATCAACTCACATCATTATTTTTCTAAATCAAAATGGCTGAAAAAGTATTCCACTTCTCATAACTTAGTTGGCATTCTCACCAAGAATGCTCCATCTGAAGGGTTTCATCAAATGATTGATTTCTTAGTTCATAGTCCCATTCATTATGCTTTAACTGTTACACCCACTATTCTTAAAGCCTACATACATCAATTCTGGAAGAATGCTACACTTGCAACGGTTGATGGTGTGGAGATGTTTCGTTCTGAAGTATATGAGCATGTTATTTTGCATCGAGGATATCATTCGAGAAGTTTTGCAGTTTGATGATGCTGATGGGGTTGACAATCTTTCCGATGTTGAGATTGTTGCTGGTTTAGAGAGATTAGGGTATACACATAGAGGTGACAAGGTACAATTCTTTAAGAGTTTCTTTTCACAACAATGGAAGTTTTTGATTCACACCTTGTTGATGTGTATGAGTAACAAGACCACATGTTTTAATGACTTTCCTTCAAAAATTGCTACTGCTATTATTTGTTTATCTGAGGGAAGGAAGTTTAATTGGTCTAGAATGATTTATGAGGGGTTAGTACAAAACATTAGGAAGAAGGGTAAATACTATTTGTATCCTCGGTTTGTTCAGCTTATTGTAGCACATCAAATTGTTGATCCTATTGAACATTCTAGAGAGTATGAAGTACATCATATGCTTCCTAAGGTTTTTGCGCATATGAGGAATCAGTCACAGAATGTACAAATTAGAGATGTTCCTTTATTTCCTCACATGCTTATTTTGTCTAATGCTCCTGATTTTGATGAAGGTCTTGACACTCAACTGCTTGTCACTGATACTACAACTCAAATCACTGAAAGTACACCTCCAACCACTGATACTACAACTCAAATCACTGAAAGTACATCTCCAACCACTGATACTACACCTATTGTATGGACTAGGGGAAAGAAGGGCACTAAGCTTCCTCAGGCTAGTGCTAGTGGTGTTGCTCATGAGGCATCACGGTGGTGAAGGTGACATGATTAGAAGGGCTTCCACTACGATTCATGCTTAGATGATCGAGGATAGTGGAAACATTAATAAGACCCAACCATTGGCAACTCCTAATGTGGAGAGTTCCTTGGAACTTAACACAGGTGGAGGAATCCCTAGCCACTTGGCTATAACAAGGTGCATAGATGTTCGGCTCGGTCCGATGCTGTGTTTTCTATATCCAAAGATTCACCTCTCGGAGCAGTTAACACAGCTCGAAGTGATGAGGATAGGTTGGAACCTGAACATGAATTGACGGATTCGAGTTTGTACATACTGACTTTTCCAATGAACCACCTCTCGGACCGTTCACACTGGTCAAAGTGGGGAGGATATTCTTGAATGCTTAAATGAATTGACGGCCAAATGTACCAAGATGGAGGAGACGATCTCTAATCTCAAGGAATTGGCTGGGTTTCATTAAAAGGATATTCGGCAGCACAGTGGTTTTGGTTTTGGAGAAGATAAAAAGGCCGGGCTTGCTGCTTTGAGGAAGCTAAGGAAAAGAAGTTGAACTCCTTTCCAAACTGAATATGAAGGATGTATCCAAACAGGGAGGAGTGAAGGCAAGAATTCAGGGGAGGATGTTAATGTATCTATGGAAGAAGATGTTGATAGTGGAGATCAAACATTTGTGGTATCTGATAAAGATGGAAATGAGGCAGTTCTTGAAAATGTGAAGAAGGTTGTAGAAGATGTAGTAATGAACACAAACACGGATGGTATGTCTGAAACCACGGTTAGTACACTTCTAACCACTGATGTAACAGACATAGCAACTATAAACACTACAACTATACCTTCAGCAATCATACCCACTGCTATTATAACCACTTCCACTGTTGTAACAACTCTCTATATTACCATCTAAGCCTAAAGAAGTAGAGAAAGAAGCTGCAAGTACATTGATTAATCTGAGCAAAACATCATCTATTTTTACACCCATCATTGCACTGCTTTATTCTGTTCAAACTCGCACCTAAACCCAAACCCGTGAGAAAAACTTTAGTTATTGGTGAACCACTGAAGAAGAAGGTGATTCAATCATTGTTGGAAAGGGTAAAGGTATTGCGCATTACAGAGTTGAAGTTTAAAACTAGAGCGAGAACAAGAAGCTTTTGATGATGAGTTTGTAAAGAATATGGTTGCTGAAGAACAAGCAGCTTTGGATAAAAGAAAGAAAGAAGAGGAGGAAGCTAATGAGAAATGGTTAGCTATATGGTATAACTCAGAAAACTATCTTCAAGCTTCTTTACAAATTCTTGATGAGTTTACTGCACAAGAATGGGAATTGCTAAATGATGAGGAGAAAGCTAGATTGATGAATGAATGGGCAAGGAAGGTTAGCAAAACAAAGAAATAGGTTATAAGAAAGAAACCTCCTACTATGGCTCAGATGAGGAATATATTGATGAAAATTATTAAGAATTCAGGCATTTATGTTTCTGATAATCTTAGTAAATGTTCATTTGAAAGAATTTTGGAAATCTATGAGAGATGTATGAGGATTAATGTAGATGATTTTTGTCCAATGAATTCTGAGAAGGAAGAAGAGTGGATAAAGAAGCATGATGAGTGGATGCTAAGTAAAAGGAAGAGAAAATCTGAGGTTCAGAGTCATCGATTCTAAAAGATTGAAAGTTGTTGATAATGAAAATCAAATCATTTCTTATGAGTTTAAGCTTAATGATGGAAGTGAAGGTGTTTGGAAAATTAAAAGACTCAACAATGAAGTTTCTGAGTATAATAAATTTTCACAAATGCTTCAGGATTTTGATAGAGATGATTTGATGAATCTTTGGATACTTTACAAGAATAAGTTTGGTGAAGTACATCCAAATGATTATCATGAGAGGTTGGTTTATCATCATTTGAAGATTCTATTTGAACCTACTCATGATGAATCTGAATGGCAAGGACTCTACAATGGTCAAGTTACTAGATGGTTTTATATCAAACTTGTGGAGTTCATGTTTTGACTGTTTCTGGAAAGGTTATTCATATGCTTGTAGAAGGTGATTATCCTCGACTGAATAAGCATCCGGAATAATTGCTCGATGTTGAAGCCCTGGTTGTATCAAGATGTTAGTACCTTATGATGGTCAAGCTTACGATTTGTTACTGAAATATGAGAATATACTTAAGGCTAGTAAGTGTTTGGCTACATCCTCCATTTCAGATGTTTTGAGGTTAAAGGAAACTTGAGAATTCTGTTGGAATGTATCAAGTTTAGGGGAGGATTGTTGGGTTTTAGGTTCCTTGGATCAAGAATTACTTTAAGCATCTGGAACCACGGACAGTTTGATAGAACCACGGACAGAAGAGTGTAACCACGGATGAAGATAACCGCGGCTAGTAGTAATGTGTAACCACGGATGATATATTATAACTACTGCTAGTGTTTTGTATAGTCGGTTAGTTTATTGTTTTAGATAAATATGGAAAAGATATTTATCTTGTAGGTTACGTATTGTATAATGTATAGGACTCATTGGCTTATAAAAAGAGGTCCTAGGTTAGATTAGAAGTACGTAAGTTTTATATCTAAGGTCGATACACTTCAAGGTTGAAAAACCCTAATACTGTAAGAGTATTCGTATTAATAAATAATATTGAGGTGTTGAATGTTAACTGTTCTTCTTCTTAAGGTTAAGTGTTAAATTTCGCATAATACTTAATAAGTTGTTATTCTAAGTCAGTTTCTATATTAGATCGTTTGCTCAACTGGGATCAACACACTATCTAGTGAATTGTCCCTGGGTAGATTCCTCCAGTTTTGGCGGATCATGGGAACAAATACCTAACCTTTTCATCCTTATATCACCATACATAAAGTAAATTTGGTATTGTTTATCTGCCATTGGAATCAATTGAAAACCATTTGAAAATCAATTCAGATACTTGTGATATATTATCAAAGCATTTTGTACCTGAATGGTTTTTGATATTTTTAGAAACAGAGCTCCCCCTCAACATGTGCATCAAGGTTTGAAAGAGTTTTGCACATATTAAAAGGAATCAAGCACTTAGATACAAATCAATCACGTTTCAATTCTTTGTGGTTTAAAATAGATGCTCCCCTCAACATGTGCATGGAAAATTTGAAATCGTTTGGCACATGTGGGGAGGAAATCTTGCTAAACACTTACGAAACTATTTATCAAATTATCAGCTTTAACTCCATTTAAATCACCAATTCTCCCCCGATCACAATTTTCAAATCATTTGAGATTTGTGATCTCAGTAGATTTAAATTGATTTTGAAAGCTTTCGAGGAGAATTGTGACTTGATTATGAGAACATTTTAACCGATAAGGATCGGATTTTGAGAATTTACACTCCATTGATTAAACATGCATGATTATCTTTTGAAAACAATTGTATGTCGAACAACCTTTTGATTTAATTGAAATCATTTTCTCCCTCAATCAATGACATAAGTTGTTGATTGAGAGATAGATATTTTGACAAAAGTTAAGTCCAGATGATTTTCAAAAATAGGGTTCAAGTTATTTAACAAAGCAATTAGTTTTCATTAGATGGTAAGTAATTGTTTTAAAGAATCAGAGCATGAGATTTGAAAAAACAAGATAAAGCATGGCTCTGTTCTTTCTTTGAAAAACGGGTTACTGCCTGAAATAACAATATACCATAGTTTCACTTTCTCCCAAAAATAATTTTTGATTTTTTTTAAGAACATTCGAACAATATCTAAACTCCCGTGTCAATCTTTGAATGACAACACAAAGACCGTAGATATTTTCGAATCGAGAGAAACATGATAAAATGACAATATTTTTTTGAAATTTTTCAAGATTTTTCAATTTTTTTTATGGATTTTTTGAAAGTTTTATATTTTTCTATTTGCTTTTTGAAGGTTTTGAAATTTTGTATTTTGCTTTTCGAATAAGTATTTACAAGATATGGATGAAGAACGACCTTTTACTCCTCTTCTTCCTCTTGAAGACGTTTAAGTGTTTCCGGTTGAAGACTCTTTAGACCAAGTCGTGGGAGGATAAACTTAAAACGTTCTCTAGGAAGAGCTTTGGTGAAGATGTCTGCTAACCGGTATTCAGTCCTCACAAAATAGAGTTCCACCACACCGCTTACTTGCTCCCGATGAAATGATGTCGAATGTCGATGTGTTTTGCTCTTGAGTGTTGAACGTTGTTGCATGAGAGAGCAACAGTACTTTTATTATCACAAGATGTAGGGATTTTGTTGAATTCAAAGCCATAGTTCGATAATTGGGATCTCATCCATAGGATTTGAGCACAACAAGATGACATGGCTATGTATTCACTCAGAGGAAATAGAAGTACTCATTTGCTTCTTTGAAGACCACTCACAAGCTTATCACCCGTAACCGAAGGCCCGTGCATCATCCGACGTGTATCTTGACATCCCGCATGATCGCGATCTGCATAGGTCATTTAGTGACATATCGGTGTCCTTCGGGTACCAAAGTCCCATATTGATGGTTCCTTGGAGATACCGAAGACCCGTTTAACCGCTTCAAGGTGCTTTTGGTAGGCTTAGCCTCGATATCTAGCACACATGCAAACAAATGAACATAATGTCTGGCTCCATCGGCCGTGAGGTACATCGTGGATCCGATCATACTACGATATTTCGTTTGGTCTACCATGATCCCTGAGTGGTCCTCATCCACTTTAGTACGCTCTATCATGGGAGTGTCAACAGGGTCACTAGAATCAAATCCAAATTTCTTTAAAATCTCATTTGCATATTTAGATTGATTTATAAAAATGCCTCCGGGACTTAGTGAAATTTGTAATCCCAAGAAAAATGACATTTGTCCCTGATGTGTTACCGTAGTGCAAGTTTTAAAAATTTATAAACACGATTTAACCGTCTAATTCTATTAACACATACGAGCAAGTATACTCGTCCGTGATAGCAAAGTTTGGTAAGTCGAGATCATCCCAAGGGATTTTTGTGTTTTGAAATTGTTTTGATGAAAAGATTCCAACAAGAAAGCTTGTCAAGGCTTCCTCAAATAGTGATGTATATAGTGAAATTCAATAATAAGAATATATATATACTTGTGTGTAGTCTATAATCAATCACAAATAGTATTCATGAAGGTTTGGTGTAAACTCTTGATGTGATGCACAAATCATAAGCAAATGATCCCCAACCATGGTATATGTTTGTAAAAATCATTCTAAGAACAAAAACATTTAGGTAATCCTTTCGGTCCTTATCCTAATGATTATCCTTTAGAAATTCCATTTGTTTGCAACATGTTCTTATTAAATTTGTTCTTACGAATCTTTCGACCCTTTCATGATGAAAATGTTCCTAGTCTTGTTTTAATAAGCAAACATGGTGGTTGTCAATCACCATATCCCCATACTAGTTTGTCACTCAACTTTTTGGAATAAAACACAAGAGAAATCCTTTCGGTGCTTTTTCTTAAAACATGTTTTATCAACAAATCAAACCAAGACTAGTATTTTTCCAACAAACTTATTTAAACAAGATCATATATACATGCATCACATATGAGAACACTAGTATGATTAACTACATCCCAACACACAAGTATATCCCAAAACTACTCCATGATAATAATAACTAAACACAAATCATAACAAAGTAATTCCAATAATTCAAGAGAATAGAAATCCATAACAAAGTTCATAGAATACCTAAACTTTTGCGATTACAAGAATTAGAATTCGTGGATTGTAGCAACCACACGCCTCCAATCACCTAGATTCACCGTATAACTCCAAATTACCAAAACTATGGATGAGAATTATTCCCTCCTTGCTCCGGACGTTTTCAAGAAAGACTAGGCTTTTGGGCTGAATAATATGGTTGGTATTAGTTTTGAAGTAAACTAATAAACTTTTGGTTGTGTCACTCCTAGTAAACTAGGACTAGGTTCATTATATAGCCAAATATGCTTGCTCAACTGGCCAAAAACGTTCCCAAATAGCTAATATCAAGAAATGATCGGCCTCTAATGATTATGGGGAGTTAAGGAAACAATAAATGCAACTTTGTGTAACTCAGTAGCTCATGCAACCGATCGGTACCTTGGCAACCGGATCGGTTCGCGATTTGACCATTTTCCCAAATGGATCCGTTACATTTTGTCACGACCGAACGGGCCGGGTGTTGCTCTTTGAATTTTGTTGACTTTCTTGTTTATACGCTTCCTTCTTTGCTCTCGCTGATGATTTCCAAGGCAAAACTTGATCTTTCCTTGCAGTAGATACTTAGAAATCATTGTACTTCCCAATCATTGAATCTAAAAGCTTCCTTTCGCCGACTTCCTACTGAGAATCTTCCAAATGTGCATAAAAACTTCATTTCTTCATCATTCGTGATACCTGCTACATATACATACACAATACGCATCTTTTGCACTTTTGCAACAGTTATGAGTAAATATAGCCGAATATCATGCACAAAACTAACAATAACGCTACTAAAAACATGTTCATTTTAGGCGTTATCAAATTTCCCCACACTTAAGCTCTACTCGCCCTCGAGTAGGTCTAACATTTGCAAAGATTGATTTCAATGGTCTTGACACCATGGTTCCAAAAACGTAATAATCATCCTGTTGGAATCACTCCTAAACCTTTATTCAAGTGTTAGTTACTCATATGTAATAGGTAGCTTATTATGGCCTTTATGTTTGTTTAAGGTCTAGCTTATGTAGAAGGCCCATAAGCTTAGGCCCATGTCCATTAAGGAAAAGGGAAGGAGTGGGAGTGTTGCCCTAGCTCCTTGCCTATAAATAGTCTTGTATAACCCTCACTTGAGGGTTGGTTGTTCAATGCATTTCTTTCACATACTCTACCAACCATCTATAGCTTATACATGTGTGTGTTTGTGTGTGTATTGTTCAATCGCCTTTCTATCTCTTTCATTGAAGCTTGTGTTGTAAATCTGGTGACCTAACAGTGGTATCAATCGCCAAATAGTTGGGTTAACACTTTCGTTTTTTGAAGTTTTTTGTTTCTTGGTCTTACGCTAAACGTGGTTAACACTTTGGTTCGCTTAAAACTCATTTTTACACTTTTAATCCAAGATTCTTGTACTTTCAACGTTTTAAGGTGTTAAAATACTTGTTTTTGGAAAAAGTTTCAACCTTTACGCGTGGATCTAAGTTTTTAAGCTTGTTTTTGTTCGTGGGTGTAGTTCTACGCGTAACCCGTTTAGCTATTTTGGTTTATCAAGTTTCACACTTTTGTGTTATTTTGGTGATATTGAAGCTATTCCATAACAAAAATCTGGTTTAGAAACAAATTTGGGCACAATCATTTTTACGAGTAATCTTACGCGTATCAAAACCCTAATATTACGCGTAAGTTATTCATTGGTTTGATCTTCGTTTTCGGTGGTTTACTCCGTGTTTTCTTGCTTGGATAAGCCTGAAAATACGTCGACTTTGGATATCTTTTGCACCGTGATAGTGTAAAAGATCATTTGGGATAAAACCCTAAACTTACATAAGCATAAAGCAATTCTCAATTTTGGAAACTCTACATAAGATTCATCATACTAGTCATGCATAAGGTAATCCTACGCCTAACTTTCTACGCCTAACTTTGTGTCTACGCATAACTTTAGTGCCTTTACCCTACTTACACGTAAGCTAAATCTATAATAACTCTTGATTGTTACAGCGTAACTTTGGTGTTTTACGCTGTAGTTCTACTTGGTTTCTTGTGATTTCTAAAACAAGGACTTTTATCAACAAAGGTTCATTCGACTACAAAGATCCATTTTTACCAACACAAGTTTTCAACATGTCACAACCACCATACTCTAACTATTTCTCTTACACTTATTCTCCGGCGTCAACAACAACTAACTCCACAACATCAACAATGGAATCAACAACAAGCAATTTATCAACAATTTAATCAACAACATACTCCACAACTTGGTGCAATTCCACCACCTCAAATGGTTCAACCACCACCAAGTCTTCAAGTTCAACCCTACACAAATGAATTCAATCAACATCCATCAAGGAACACTATGAAGGAACCCAATTGGTTTGCAAAGATTGTGAAGCTTTAGCGACCAACAATCAATTCATGAGTGGATCTTGATAGACCTCCATGCTCACTCCGAGAAACTACGATCAATGGGTGATAAGGTTCTTTAGGTTTTGTGATCTGAAGAAGCCACATGGAAAGTTCTTAAAGAAGGTTATCTTGGAAGGTCCATTTCAGATGCCTACTATCATTGTATCAGCCGATCAAATGCTAATCCACCAAGAGATGAACAATCAACATTGCTACTATTCGGAGCCTGAATCGCAGGAGGAACTTACACTATGAAGTTGATGAACTTGCAATGCAATATATCCTCTTAGGATTACCTAACCCAATTCTAAAAAGTGTTGATGCTCAGGCGCAGAAATATGGGATCATACTCATCTTCTTATGGAAGGATCGTACTCAATCGGAGGAGGATTTGGAATCAAAATTTACTTGGCTTATGAACACTTCATGATTGAACACGAAGAGATACTAGAGTCTTATCATCATCGTTTTCAGACATCATCAATGATTTGGATAAACACAACATCATCATGCCAAGAATTGTAGTGAATACTAAGTTCTGAGAGTAGTCTTGGTCACGAATGGGAGAAGTATGTCATTTTTCTCCGTCAAATGAAGAATATGCATCATTCTACATATGGATTGTTAATACGATTACTTGAAGCCTCATGAAAAAGGAAGTTGATAGGGAAAGGATTCTCCGTGCTCAAATTGCTCCACCGACACATCAGGAAAATCAACAACTTGCCTTATATGCTCAAAGCGGTTATCTCTCAACGGCAACTCAACCATTTGCTACAATCATACCATATGATCCTTCACAGCCTCAATCTCAACAAACTCAATTGGTTCCATACAACAACAATGCTCAAGAACTTGTCAGTGAAGCTAATGAGGAATCTGATCCATTCGAAGCATTCAACAAGGATTTGCTATGATATTTAATGCCTTTGTAGTTATACCAACAAATCAACAATAGTATTAGTTCCTCATCTAACACAAGGAATCAAGCACATTTGTGAACAATGGGCGAGTTGAAGTTGAGAATCGTGGTTATGAATTGATGAGATGGGCGGTGGTCAGTTTAATGTTGTGGGTAGAAATAACATAGAGCTCAGTGGTGGAGCAGGGAAATGCTGGGTTGAAATGGTCTTGATGCTCAAGCCGCAATGAAGGGACATCGGCTAATGCATGCCCAAGGACAAGAGGTGCTTATCACAAAGAGGCTCTTCTGGCTCTTAAGGATGAAGGCGGTGGAACTCTCAGACAAAACGAGCTTTATGGCAAATCACGATTTCGGATGATGATATGGAGGATTTGCGGGGCCAATGCATTTATTATGTTGATGGCTAATATGCATGAGTTACACATGGTGACCGCGAACGGTGTATGACAGCGATGGTTTGTCAGTGCAAGACAAACCATATTCATCTCGATCTACTATCTCCGACATCACGAATCCGGCAGAGCTCGGAATGTTCAAAATGAGTCGTCATCTCATTAGGCGATTTTCAACTAGACCCGTAGTTTTATTTGGCGATCAAGATGACCAAACGCCAGATAATCAAATTGACTCGTGGTTATACTTGAGGATCTCGGTAATGATCATGTTGAACTGACTTGCGTTACGCCGAACTTTACCTCATCAGATTTTGCTCGTTTAATACAAGACCAACAAACCATAGTGGAAGAATGTGTGCAATTATCGAGGACTTGAAAAGTAAAATGCACTGTTAACCAAGGATTTTGAATGTTTACAAAAGCAACTCAACTTTTCAAAACTGGCGAGTTTTGGGCAGGCCTGCAAAATCTCATCAAAAGCGAAAAATATTTAGAAACGGATCGCGTGATCTACCAGCTTGAAGAATGCTGTTTTGCAGAAATAGAACAAGCGGAAACATGAACATAAAAGCAAATTAAAATTTCTACCGCCTTGGAAAATCAAAAAGCTAAGGCTGAGTTGTTAACTTGTCAAAAGAGTTCTCGCATACAAAAAGCATTCAACAAAGCGAATAGATGATCATCTTGAAGAAATCATCGGCTTTACAAAACAAACGAGTTTAAAGCATTTGTTTACAAACATGGTGAGTCGGTTGAAGCTATTGAAAAGTTTACTTTAAAACCCAATCCAAATGGATATGGACCGAATCTTGCTTATTACAAACCTAAGCTTTCAACCAAAACATTCAAACCAAATCTGAAGTTTCGGTCGCGAGAATATAAAATTGATAATTCGGTATGGTGTTGTTGAATATCATCGTCGAGAGGAATTAGATGCGAGAGAAGAAGTCGACCAAAATTAGAAAATGTTGTTTACAACAAACCTTTTAATTATAAAAAAGCGGCCACTTTCGTCACACCAGCAGTTCTTCTAACACACGGGATTATCATAAAAACATCTGAGTCTTCTAATGTTAATCCCAAACAGTTATGCACAAACTTATAGTCCTACCTTCCATGGTAAGTAAACTCAAAACTTGAAAATCGCAAAATTCTTGATATTTGACCTTTTCATGGTGACCTCAAAACTTTACAACATGAGATAGAATATCATTACGAAATCAAAAGTTCAACACTTTCAATAAGCCTCTGGCGAGAACAAAGAACATTTTTGAGAAAAATCTTTTACCAAATGTTAAAAAATTGAAAAGTTGTGCATTGTCTTGGGAAAAGGACTTTCATAAGGAACTTGGAATGATGAAGTGGTTTTTGAGAAACATGAACATCTATTTCTAACTAAGCGTAAAAAAGCTGTTGAGAAAAGATGTTGATCGACTCTTGGAAGATGTCATCAATGTGATGTCCATAATGTTGTGCTATTAAATTCTTTGTCTTATGCATTTGATTATATCTGAAATCTTGTTGATTACGTGGTAAATATTGAGAACGATAATGTGCTTGGTCGAGTCATAACGATTTGAAAATAAGCGATTGTCAAAACGAACTTTCAAATGCAATAAATTGTCAATGGTGTCAAAAGATATTCATGATCAACAACTTGCTTTTCAACACAAAATGCCTGATTTGCGTGACAAAACACGATCAAAAATTGAGAACCTGGATGATCAAAGCGTGTCTTTTAAGTGTCAAATCTCAAAATATGAACAAGAACTTGTACAAGTTAAACAGGAATATGGTGTCATATTTGATTTACTCAAAAAGACTCGTGATGAAGCATCAAATGAACTTGATAATTATCTTGCACACACTAAAGAAGTTATGCATTTTCTTTGAAAATATTCGATCGAAAATCAAGATCGATTCACTATCTTCAAGTTAAGAAAATGTTAGGAATTATGAACAACTTGCTATAGTGATTAAGAGAATAGCACCGGTAACACTTAGTAATCGTGCTTCACGGTGCTTCCTTCTCTTGAACAGGAATAGTTGTAGCGTCTTTTCAAGTTGCTAACGTGCTTCCTTCTACTTTGAAGCAGGAATAGTTGTCTTTTCCAAACTATGACCTAGGAGCACTACATCGAAGAATAGGAAGTTGCGACTGAAAGATCAATAAAATGCTAAAGTAGAAGAACATCCTAGGACTATGAATAAGACTCCGCGTTACTTCCACTATAGATATTCGTCGGCAAATGTAATAGAAATAGTGATGTACGAATGCTAAACTTTCATTAGCACTTTTGATATTCAGGTCGATTCACCTTGTGTTATTTGTTAAGTAAAAGTATGAATTCGATTGTCATGATAAATGTGTTGCTAAAGCTATCATCTCTCGTTTAAAGAATCTAAGAACAGAAATACCTCTAGGCCCATTAATCTTTCTAAGTGCATTGCTTGGTAGGCATACTCTTTAGATTCTAAAAGCATTCTTTGTCCCTGTTGCTCGATTTCACCTCCTAGGAATGTAGTACCACCTAGTGCATTCACTAAGAATAAAGCAAATACTAGTTGGAGATGGCAGAAATGGATATATAACACACTAGGATTTAAATGGATACCTAAATTTATTGATGTGTGTATGTACTATAGCTCAGGAACCCTCTAACATTTGGGTTCCACATCTACTTCTATTCCATCCCATTATTAGATGCGTATTATGTGTCGGTGATGAGATCATTCTCTGGATTGTTGATAGCGGATGTTCCCGGCACATATTGTGCAACCTTAAAGCTGTTATCAAACTTTATTGCAAAGTTCATTGCTTGTAGGGTCGGGAATGATCATCCTTCAGCGCTATCATGGGCTCTGGAGACTATGTCAATGGGAACATCGAAATATAAGGGTTTATTATGTGGAAGGCCTGCGGTTACAATCTGTTTCCGTGGAGTCGGTTTGTGATGGAGATTTGGAGGTTGCTTTAGGGGAGAAACTTGTTTCATTAAGTGATCTACAAGGAAACGACCTTATGTACGTACGTAATTCCATCTTTACACTATCTCTATGCAAGACATGGTTGCTTCTTAAATACGCTTGCACTTTCAAAGGTAACATCAACAAAATCGGCTATGTACCGTAAGTCTCTCTCACATCTAAACTTTCAGACCATCACCAACCTTGCTTGACACAAACTAGTTGAAGGACTCCGCACGATTTGGTATTCTAAAGATCACCTTTGCCCGGCTTGTGAACAAGGCAAAAACACTTCGTGCTCATTTTCCTTCAAAGGTGGAACACATCTCTGGCATGTGCTTCATCTTCTTCACATGGATTTGTGTGGCCCGATCTTGTGCTGCAAATGATCAATGGCAAACACTACATCTTAGTAATCGTTGATGACTATACACGCTAGACTTGGGTCTACTTTCTTCGAAGCAAAGATCAAGCTCCACAGATGATCATCACCTTTCTCACCAAAATACAAGTTCAACTCTGAAACGGATTAAAATCGTCGAGCAGAGCGGAGAGCCTTGAATTTAACCAAACTCTTAAGTGAATTTTATTAGAAAGTGGGAATTGACATCGGTATATTACCGCGCTTTTGAACAAAGCGGAGTTGTTGAAGAGCGAAACCGAGCGTTAGTGGAAGCTGCAAACAATGTTAATCAATGCTAAACTTCGGATTACTTATGGTAGTTGTATCTACTTGCATGCTATACTAAAAGATCTATGATTACAAAGCATACAACAAAACACCTTTTGAGCTTGTCCACTATGAGAAAACCGAATCTCAAACACTTTCATGTATTTGGATCTCTTTGCAATCTGAATAATGATCGTGATGACTTTGGAAAGCTCAAAGCCAAAGTCGACATTGGAGTCTTTATTGGATATTGTGATAATTCTAAAGGTTTCGAATGGAATCGTCGAACAAAGGAGGTTATGGAAGCGATTCATGCTCATTTTGATGAACTTCAGGAAATGGCTTACGAGTATATGACTTGGAACAGTCACAACAGCTTAAACTTTCCCCAAACCATCATCGGGTGAAACAAGCCCCTACTCACTTTCGTCAACAAATGGAAGACTATTTTTCTCTGGAAGTTGTGGCGATATTGATGAGCGTGCTCAAGGTGTATCCATGTTTCCATTTCAACACGATAATACTCCTATACGATACACCTACTTCAACAACTCTTTTGTTAAGAAGCACCACAATTGACTCCAACAGCAGGTTGAACAAACCGCTTCCAACAATGATGAATCATTTGATGTTACGAATGATGTACCCCACTATGATTTTTGATCCAAATCGTTCTTTAACCCGTTTGCTTCTAAATGAACAACACTTATGATGGCGGAATCTTCATAAGCCATTTGAATCCTCAAAATCGCACAATGTATACCAACATCAACCACCACACATAGATGGACAAAAGACCATCCTCAGAAAATATTATTGGCAACCGAATCAACGGTCGTTCACGAGACAAGCGTCTTCGACGGTGAACAATGCATTTATGCTACTCATGCGCTGGCCGAACCCAAAACATTAAGGATGCAATGACAAAGATAAGCTGGATTGAATCCATGCAGAAGAACTCAACCATTCAAGCGTCTTGAAGTATAGGGCGGTTGAAAGACCATGGGTCGTCATTGGTCTCCGATGGATTTGGAAAAACAAATTGGATCTTTGAAGGAAATGTTATCGAAATAAGTCGCGTCACGGTGGCTAAGGGTTATCGTCGGGGAAGAGGTGTTGACTTTGAAGAATCTTTACTCCGGTTGCTCGTCTTGAGAACATTGAGGATATTTCTCGGCGTTAAACTCATATAATATCTTGATCTTCGGATGGACGTCAAAGCGCTTTTCTGAATGGGCAACTTAAAGCGGTTTATGTCGGCCAACGAAGGATTCGTTGATCACTTCACCGAACCATGTCTACAAAGCCGAACAAACTCATATGGTCTCAAACAAGCTCCTGAATGAATGCGATAAGTTATCATCTTTCCTCATTGCCATAATTTCACAAAGGTTGGTCGACCATTCTTTTCATACAATATCAGAATATTTTAATTGTTCAAATTTATGTGGATGACATCATTTTTGGGTCAACTCATAAAAAGTATTCAATCGCTTTTGCAAAACTAATGAAGAAACATTTTGAAATGTCCATGATGGGTGAACTTACGTTCTTTCTAGGACTACAAGGTCATCAATCACCCCGTGGTATTTTCCTGAGTCAGTCCAAATATGCCCTTGAAATTCTGAACAAATTTGGAATGAAAACCTGTGACACTTATGCCACACCAATGACTCATACCAAGAAGATAGACGCTGATCTACATGGGAAATTAGTTGACCCTACCAAATACCGAAGTATTATTGGGTCTCTCATGTATCTAACAGCTAGCATACCTGATATTGTCTTTGCCGTATATCTTTGCTCTCGTTATCGGTCGCGACCAACTGAAACCCACCTCTCTGAGGCTAAACGAATCCTCAGATACATAAAGGAACCATTAATTTGGGGTTCGTATCCAGAAGGATTACGGTTTTGAACTAATCGCTTTTGACGCCGACCCACGCAGGATGCTTAGATTCACGGAAAAGTACTTGGGTGCTCTACAATTTCTTGGTGATAAACCTGGTGTCATGGCAATCGAAGAAGCGAGGATTGTACGTCATTTGTCCTCAACCGAAGCAGAATATGTAGCCATGTCGGCGTGTTGTGCTCAAGTCATTTGGATGAGAACACAACTCAAATATTATGGTTACGTATTTGAGAATCCGATGTATCTTTGTGACAATCGGAGTGCCATTGCTATCTCGTGCAACTCTGTTCAGCACTCGAAATCAAAGCACATCGATCTTCGGTATCACTTCATCAAGGACCACGTGGAACAGGGTACAGTTGAATTATATTTCGTGGGTACAGAATACCAATTGGCAGATCTTCTCACCAAAGCCTTAGCTCCCGCTAGGTTTAATGAGCTGGTCCACCGGATTGGTATGAGGTGTTTGACTCAAGAGGAATTGGATGATCTCCTAAAACAGTCTTAAAACCTCAAACACCAAAATCTCTTTGTAAATATTTTTCAAAAACAAAATAAAAAATATATATATAAAATCTGATAAAACAACAAAAATATTCTTCTAATCTATTTTTCTTTCAATATGGCAAGTACATTTCTTTCGTCAACACTATAATCTTTCAAAATTGATATTTTCCGATCAAGTGTTGAGGGGATAAAATAATCACTTAACTGTTTCAAAACATCGTGTACTTGCATGTTATCAAATCGGTTGTTTCTTGTATCAATGGTGGTAAACTTTTCAAGTTAGTGACACTCCTCGGACTAAAATTTATAACCTTTCATTATTTTCTTAAGTCAAAGGGGGAGTGTCGTCAAGTTTCTTTCTTAAAATCTTTTGATTGGTAACCAAAATGGAAGTTAAATGGCTTTGTATGAAAAAGGAAAAGATGGTGGGACCAAAACTGCCAAAAGTTTAAAGTCATTTTTAATAAAAACTCTTACACCTAACTTCTAACATCACATTTATTATCATCACCTAAATCATCCTACGCTCAAAAATCAATCTTCATATCCGTGTATTGGATCATCATTTTGTAAGTGGTTTAATAACTTTACAAGTTTTTAAACAAGGGTTTTGATTTTCACTCAAATCCAACGGTCAAAAGATGAGATTGAGTGTGATTTGTGTTCTACGCGTAAGCTATGAACACAAATCACTCATTCGTGTGTTTTGTGGTTAGTGTGATTGTGTCAAAACGTGTAATTAATCATACTAAAACTATTTCTATCATCAAAACGCATCCAGAAACACGAATTGAACGACTTTTGAAATTAGGGTTTATGCGTTGATTTGGGTATTTTCAAATGAGAACGTTTTTGGTGAAAAAGATTGTTGTAGAAGGTTGTAGTCAAGTTGAATTAATCATATCTAGGCCCAGAATACACCCAGAAACACTAATGATTCATAAAATGGAAATTAGGGTTTATGTTCATAAGGTTTAGGTACTTTTGATTCTTAACACATTTGATGTTAAAACTTGGCTAAGACAACTCAATAGACATCCTTGACTTACCGAGAAAACTTTGATGCTAATCCTATGGCTAAAATTCATATGCGTAATTCTTAAACTATTAGGGTTTTTGTCTTACGCGTAAGACTTTCTACGCTTAAACTGTTTGATATGCTTTCATGCCATGATCTGTTATAAGATGAATGTATGGGTTAATATTGATGATATGATGAATTTATTTGTGTTGTTACAAGTGAGAATTCAGAATCAAGGTTCTAAGCAAACTACGCATAAGGATCACCTTACGCGTAACATGTTATGCGTAAGAGTAATCTTACGCGTAGCGTCTACGCATAAGGTTCTACAATGGGACTACGCGTATCCTGTGAAGGATATGCGTAAACAGTGACCCCTACGCATAAGGCCTACTCTTACGAGTAAGCCTTACGCATAAGGTTTTAATACGCCTACGCGTAAGCTCCACGCATAAGGTCCCCTGTTCCTACGCGTAATATTTCTTACGCGTAAGTCAGGATCCTACGCATAAGCTTTTGTCTACGCGTATAACACTCCTGTTTACGCATAACTTTTCCACTTTTACGCCTAAGCCTTGATTGACCTTAATTATGAATTGTTACGCGGGCAAACTTGTAAATAAACAAATCATAACATCACGATACCAATAATGTCACTAATAAACTTAAACGTTTAATATGTTGTGTTAAATAAGTGATAACATAAACTTTAAAACTTAAAGTTAACTAACTCACGAAACTTATCACGACGTCATTGGACTATTGAACAAACAAGTGACTTTGGACTCGTAACAATCATTAACAGTGTACATTCAATAATTAGGCAATAAAACCTTTTGTTGACTAACATTATGTCTTTCGATATGTTGGTTCTTTTGGCTAATGTTATTTCAGATCACGACATGGCTGCTCAAATGAATGTGGATGCACCAGAAGTTCTCACTATTGCTGATATCTTCACTAATGGCTATCCAAGAAAGATTGTAAAGAACAATCTCAGAGTTGACTTTGAAACCCTCACATGCTCAGAATCTTCTTGCTTGATTGCTGTGGATATTCTTAGGAATCATCCGTACCAGAACATGCTCTCACACTCTGCTACAGTACCGGAGATCTACATACAACAATTCTGGAATTCAATGCAAAGGATCAAAGGTCAAAGTGCGGTGACAGTGACGTTAAATCACAAACAAATCACCATCACACATGCAGACTTACGGGCTGTTCTTCTTATTCCTGACATCGAGCCAACCGACTTCTATGACACACCTACTGAAGAGACAGTTCTGCAATTCCTGATGGATATTGGATATGATGAAGCTTCAGGAATTATCACTAAGCATTCTCATGTGGAGCTTAAGAACATTCCTCAACCGTGGAGAACCCTCTACATCATCATCACCAAGTCAGTCTCTGGTCGTGATAGTGGCTATGAGCATCCCAAGCTCATGGAGCTGCAAATATTTTGGTCATTAATCAACAAGAAGGACATCGAAATTGAAGCTCTGATATGGGATGACATGATGTCATTTCTCAAAAAGCTTGGCTCAAAGATTCCCTATGTCAGATACACAAAACTGTTGATCCAGAGAGCACTTGGACTTCATCCTGATATTCCCAAGAGGCTCAATGACCCTGACAATCACGACATGTTGACTGAACCCATCCTATCAATCATAATCAAGGAATCGTCAACAAAGAAACAGGGTGCTGTGTTACCTGATCACCTTCTGACAAATGAAATCAAAAAGCTTGAAACATACAAAAGGTATCTTGTAGCAGTAAGAGAAGGCAAAGTTGGTCATCTCGATGAGAAGTCTTCTGGAACACCTATACGGAGAACCAGAAGAGGCAATGCAGGAAGTGCTGCAAGTACTGAAAGTCAGAGGATAATCCCCAAGAGGAATCCTCCACGAAAAAGGACTGTTCCCTCTAAGGAAGCTACTCCTACTCCCATTCCTGAATCTGAGCCTGAACCGCAAAGAAAGCTTGTGGACGAAAGCTCTGAAGATACACAATCAGACGAAGAGATCTTCTACTCTGAATCTGCAACCGAAGAACCTCCTTCAGCAGCTAAACCTCCAAGTCCACCAGCTGACAAAGAAAAAGGGAAAACTCCTGTACTTGTACCATATGAAGAAAGCTCAGATGAAGAAGAAGAGCAACTGGATATTTCATACAGGAAGAAGTTCAAATTCCTTAGACTCCAACACGTGGCAAAAGAATTTGCAAAAGATCAAATGAGAGGCCCCGGAGGGTCAAGTGGTGCAGCTCAACCTTCACCAGATCCTGATGCGGTTAATCAACCCGATAAGGGATCTGGTGCAACCACTTTGGAGCAACAACAAAAGCCCGTGGAAGAAACTATTGAGCATGAATTTAAGGAACCTGTTAAAGAAAAGTCCGAGAAAGATGAGGGTGACAAAGAAAAGACTGAGACAGAAAAGACTGAAGAGAAAGATAAGTCTGAAGATGATACTAATTATGATAAGTATCTTCTAGATAGTCTTGCACGATCAAAGGAAGAAACCTCCGAGCCTCCAAAGGACCCGGAGTCTCCTCATGTCTCTTCATCATCAGATTCATCTTCTCATTCTTCACCACCACCACCATCAAAAAGATCAACCAAATCAACATCCAAATCAGTAAAGAAGCCACCTCGATCTTTGATTTCTCATACTCATAAAAGAATTGTGAATGCGGTCAAACAGGTTAAAAAGAAAGACATGCTTTACAAAAAGCTAAATTTTATTGCTGATCAGTTAACGTACCTTCATGACGAGAATGACAAGAGAATAGCATAAAGGGAGTACATGCAGCAGCTGAAACAAGATCTGCAAGGGGAATTGAACAATATGATCGAAGGATACTCTCACAAGTTCTTAATGGAGGTCGTTCCGAAACTGACAAAGGAAATGTATACCAGACAACTTTATCCAAATCTCTTACATTTAGCCAAGCAAGCCATGAAATCAACTCCGATGAATTTGAGCATCAATCCAGTTGAAACTACAATCTTCTCAGATGATGAATTGGTGAACCGGCTAGTAGCGCAAATGTCGAAACGCTCTGCAATGTTTGCCTCACACGAAGCTAAACTGTTTGAAGCTCTACTGGAATACCAACTCAGGTCCGCATTCCGAAAAGAATCTGTAAGGCCCAAACGTTCAAGAGACGATGAAGACAAAGATCAGGATAAAGATAACGAGCCTAAACGCACGAAGAAGTCTGATGATTCATCCTCCATTCAGTACTCAATGCCACCTCCACCCCAAAGGACTCCAGCTCAACAAATTTCTCCTCCTCGCTCTTACGCAGATAAACCTCGGGATTCGAGACACCACCCCAGACTCAGAAAACCGGTGACCACTTTGAGTATACGGGTGGTGACGATGAAGAATACCATGAGCCCCAACAACAACCCCCCTCTCCTGACAAAGTACAGAAACCTGAACCCTCATCTAGGCCTAAGAAACAGAAGAAGAAGCGCCCAAGGCGACGTCCTATCACTGGCTAGATGAAGATAACCAGGAATTTGAATGGTTCTCTACTTTTGTTAATTCCACTCCCTACCCTGAAGGTCAAGATCGGTAGATGGTAATACATTGGAGCATGCAAAGATACTGCAAGAAAAAATTCGAGTAAAGAAGATGACGAAATCTGAGTTGCGGCGAATCAAGAATGAAGCTTTTCAACCGTGGAAAGATAGCTCAGAAAGTGCCATCGAGGTCGAATATCACCTTGACAACATTGCTCGAGCTATGTCTAATAACATGGATTGGCTCAACCCTGAAGCAAACATCGACTTTACGGGACAACCCTCCATATTACACCGACTAGTCTAAACCACTACCAACGATCACCAACCGATCGGCCTAGGATCCCATTCAGATATTTCTTCAACAAAGACTTGGAGTTTCTTCTTCACGGTGGCGATGGTTCAAGGAAATACGCTACATCATTGACACTTCCATTCCCAGCAATTTAATACTCAAACTGCATAGCTATCGAGGAAAGAGCTAATCACTTGTTCTCCAACAAAGTGGAAGCATACGACCGAGATGCAATGTATGGAATTCATCATTGGCCGGAACGCGCGAGAATCTACTACAGAAGCTGCCAGTCAGAAGTCTCAACATGCGGTGTTCAAGTACTAAAACATCGTTGCCATCAAACACGTTGATCTTTCGTCTAAATGGGACTACACGTATATAAAGAATATTGTGGTCAAGAGACCAGACGAAAGGGATTATGCATTCTATGAAGCTGACTTTGAGAATTTGTCTATCAACGACATCGAAGACATGTACCTTGCCAAAGTGCGGTCGTATGAAACAATTCTCCACTGAAGTACAACGTGAATTCATCAAGTCGGTGCTCATCTTCATCAGACGCATAGTTATCAAAGAACGTGTAGAAGATCTCCAACTGGAAGTTGAATCTTATCAACCGTGTAAACTTCACTCCACCCGCTTGATCTTCCCGACATCAACCAGCTCTCACAACTTACACTCATCGCAAACCATTTCGTTTACCGCAGTGAACTTCAAAGAAATTGCTTGATGGCGTGCAGAGATCTTCACAAGTTTGGAGATCACACTTTGAAGTTGGTTAGGGATGGATTGGCTTATCGGTTGAAGGATATACATCCGAAGATTGGGTCTCCTAAGCGATGGAATTCTCAGGATCGAAGGGATGTGAAGAGGATCATCACGATGATTGATGAACGGTTGTATAGAAGGGATCAATTCAGAAGATTGGAATGCTATGTTGGAGGTCGACCCAGGATTAACATCACCGGCTTTCAACGCCCAATTCACACTCCTGGCGACATCTCTGGACTACCTGGTACCCCTTGAACTGCTTCTTTCATTATAAATTTGGATGTATGATTTATTATTATGGCTTGTGCACATATTACAGTGTACAACCCGTACTTATAAATAAAGGACCCTGTGGTACGCTTCAGTGCCACAATCCTTATAAAAGGAGCGAAAGCTTCTTACTTTTGAATAAAACCTATCAAACCTTTCACTTTTCAAGGTTTTGCTCAAAATAACAAGTACTTTTCCTTATGATTTTCAAAACCTCAACCATTTATATCACTCGTTGAGGGGGAGTACTTGACTTAAAACTTTGTTCACAAATTGTTCACAGTGGTCATTCTTCCTGCAACACTCGAAATGGTCATATTTATTCTCAACTTTTCAAAAATAACATTTTGTATGCCATTTTTTAGGGGGAGAAAATACGTGATAAGAAATATGTTGTGTTTTTGCTATATGAACTCTCGTGTGAAAAGACTTTAACCCAAGAATTGATGAGATCTTAACTGTCAGTAACTCGAAAAGACTTGTCCGGGACGGGTAATAATTTCAAGCTAGTTCGCTAGTGATGTAAACGTGTCTCGCAAAGGACTTGTCCGAGTAGAATGTACCATTCGAGAAACTCTTGGTAGACATGAACCTTGACGGGTTTGACAACCTTTCGGGGTTGTCCACACCTTCAAGATAGTTATTAGAGTTAGTTGTCACCTAAAAGCTAATGCAACTCTTTAACTATGCCACGTAACCGTGTCTCGCGGGGGATGTCTATCTTGAGTCGATCAATTCAAAAGTCGCACTCTTTCCTCACGTGCGATTTCTATCTTAACTCTAAAGCACATGTGGAGGGGGAGTATTTCCGCTAAAAGATAAAACTCTCATAGTGGTTCAAACATGTTTTCATTTACAAACCCTTTGAGAGATTTTCTTGAAAATGGTTTTATGGCAATGGAGTTATAAGGTGATTAAGGTTAGGAATAACCGTCCTATGATCCGCCAGAGCCAGAGGGATCTACCCAAGGACACTACCAATAGTTAGAATTAGAAGTCCTTAGGTATGATTGTAAAAGGAGAAAATGAGAATCGGAGAAAGAAGTAGTTGAAGAATTAAAAAGAAATGCAAAGAAAGGGTGAAAAGAAATAGCCCTCCAGATTATTCAACTTAGGGCAGACACCGGGTTCAATTCATATGCTACTGGTTGTCACTAGATGACACCGGTATTGAAGATTAAAAGTCGTCATGGACCCAGTGACGCATGCACTAAACCTTCTTAACCACTCAAGTTTCTCTCAACAGAAGCTTGTTTCATTCTCACAGGGAACCCTACGTAAACTATTGTCTTTCTCTTAGAGATTGCTGGTATTGAAGAAGGAGACCATCTCCTTAGTCTCCGCTCAGGAAAACCAAAACGCACTATTGAGTCTAGAGCCACGAGATTCATCAAAAGATCTCTTAGGTACACTTGACATTTCATCACTTGACATTCAACAATAAGAATTTCAGTGGTACATTATCGAGTCCTTCACAGATCTTAGCAATCTGTCGAGAACTGTTAGGAATTAGAAATTCCGGGTATTAAAGAGTCGGTCACCTCAAGTATATGTAATCATTAGAAAGCTCGTAGTCGTAGTTATTTTAAGTTAAGTAGTATTTAGTTAAGTAACACCGTGGAGGACGAACGGGTCTTTACCCATGTATGCCGATCCACGCCCGTTGTGTGGCGATTTATGTAAGACTATAAATACTCTCTACCTCCCAAGGTAGAGAGTTGGAGCTCATAATAATATCTTTCACTTTCTCTCACTAAGTTCCCTAAACCTCTAACTTTCTCTCTCTAGAATTCCACTTATACGCCCACTTGTGTTAATGGTTTGATGTGTATGTGAAAACTTATATCCAACAATTGGTATCAAGAGCCATGGTTAGATCATATCTTACACATCTTTGGATTTCTAGTGGTTTTTAGGTGGTTTTGAGTTTGAAAAAGTTTAGTGGTTTGTGCATCATTTGGTTGATTTCTAGTGTTAAAGTTTGGATTTTGATTGTACTTTTGTGTTTAAGATCATCATAAGTGTTTAGGTTTTGATTTGGAAGGCTTGAATCATCGTGGTTGGGTTGTTTTGGATTGAAAAGTGTGTTTTGGAAGTTTTTCAAGTTAGCGACTTGGCTCACGGTATAACTTTCTTGCTAGCGACTTGCTTCACAATTTTGTAGCGAGTTACCGTTTTGGAGCTAGCGACTTAGACCTAGCGATTAACAGTACAAGTAGTGGACTCTCCCCTACGGGTAGCGACTTGGTGGTAGCGACTTGGTCAGTAGCGAGTTGCTCTTTAGCGACTTGAAGTTTTAGCGACTTGAGTAGCGAATTGCTGCCAAAATTGTTAGCGACTTGGAGCTTAGCGAGTTGTTACTTAGCGAGTTGCTATTTAGCGACTTGACAAATTAGCGACTTAGTTCTTAGCGACTTGCTGTCAAAATTTTGCTAGCGACTTGGAGCTTAGCGAGTTGTTACTTAGCGACTTGGTCCTAGCGACTTGGTTCAAGAATTCTTAGCGACTTGTTGACTTTTCCGACAAAACTTCAAACGGCTATAACTTTTGATCCGTAACTCCGTTTTCAGCGTTCTACCCATCAAAACGACCGTGAGAACGAGGAGAATGTCACAAGTTTATTCGTAAACCTTCGAGGGCTAAATCCGCTCTGAACAGAAGTTATTGAGGTTTTTATGTTTTTAGACCTAAATTTCTCGGAAAATCGTGCATAAACCAATCCAAATCTCAACCAAACAACATCTCTGCTTATCCCACAAACAATCATAAGTCCTAACACACAATTGTCTATCATTGTGTCGATCCATCAATCATCTTAACACATTCCATTGGTCATTGCTTAACGGTTTGGTCTTGATTTAAGTAAAATCCCGCGAAAGATTCTATTTCTCGGTTTAAATCATAGACTTGTAAAATCCCGTGCATTCTACCACATCATGTCTTACTCTACTGACCCAGTGATTTTAGAAGTGCTTAAATTGTATGATGCTGTGGACAACAATGATAAAGTATGCTACCCTGGACGGTTAAAGATGTTTGAATTGAACAATGAGGATGTGAGATCTTCATGTTCTGAGTACAATGAGAATGCCACGCAAATGGAATGCAGCATTGAGCCATATCGGCTACTTCATCGCACCTCATACAATGTTATCCATAGCTGGGGATCGAACATGTAGTGCTCTTTTCCGCCAAGACTTACCTACATTGACAAGAAGCTTGCTGTTGAACTTAGAACACTTAAAGCCGCAACTTACCAATAAAGAGGTTCAAAAGGATGGTTCCAGTGCAGCTCTTCAAGTAATCTACAAACAATTTCAGCCATTCATCGGTGGGGAATATTCAGCAGATTACGATCAACACTTAACTGGAATTTCCTTCAAAAAACATCTGGAATGGAAATTCAGGAATTCATTGAGACATTTATCCAACTCATGGATAATGTGAAAAGTACATTGAAGAATCTGCTCAAAAGAATGAAGACGTGAATGAGTGTCAAGTGCAGTTGAAAGATTGTTGTGATAAGTTGGGTAATGTATCTGTTGAAGAATCGGGTGTTCTTGAATGCGAATGTCAGTGACAACAAAAATGATGAGTCGGATAATGGAAAAATGGAATCTTCGTGCTCAAATTCACAAGAGAGAGAGGTGCACCCGACACAACCTGTGCAAGTTAATGCAAAGGAACGCTCCATGGAAGCTTCGGATGTACCCAAGATAGAGATGCACCCGTCACAACCTGTGCATGTCAATGCTCAGGTAAGTTGCATGGATGTTTCTGCTGTACCTAGTTGTGCATCTTCTACTCAAAATGATGATTATGAACTGCATGAGTACGTTGCATTTGTGCCTGATGATTCCCTTACCACCGAGCTTAACATATATAAGGATCAAGTTGCTATTTATGAACAGCGTGCTAAATTTGAGTTGACCACCGTGGCAGGAAATGGATGTCCAAATACGTGCAACTATTAGAAAAAGTAGGTTTAGAGAAGAAGTATTAAAACAAGAGTTAAACTCCTTACAAGAAAAGCTTTCTAAAACTGCTAAGCAAAAACACGAACTTCAAGAAAATGTTAAAATGCTTAAGCAAGAATTCAAGGCTAAGGAATCAAAACTTTTGAATGATTTTTCCAATCTAAAAACTTTGAAAAACAAGCTTGAAAATAAGTTGTACGTATAAGGGAATACCATTAATTTGCTCACATGATCACTAAGCATAGAGTTCTTAGCGATAAGCATAGCATTCCCCTTGTTGAGGAACCAAATCCAGAGGTAATTAAAAAGGCTAGAAATGCTCATAAGGTATGATGGTAATGAGATCCTTAAGCCTAGACAGAAACCTAGTTACTGATTGCGAGGAAGATAAGAAATCAGATGAAGTCACTAGGGAGAAAATGAATAAGAAGCTAGAAGATCCCGAGTGTAAAAAGAACAAGATAACGATAAAACCCCATGATTACACTAAGGAAAATTGGATATCCTTAAACATGTTTAAGCCTCGGACTCTATTGACCCCTGAACAAGTGTTCTGGAAAAAGGATATGGACTTGCAAAAGCGAAAATCTTGTTGAAAAGAATCCCCCTTGTAGGAAATTCCCTAAAGCGACCGTGTATCCTCCAAATACACCAATGCATTTAGTTCCTAGAACTATTGCCACTAAGAGCAAGACCTTAATCAGTCAATATGTTATTCTTCAACTATTTACCGATTTTGAGAAAACTTGTAAGAAAAGGATCACACCCACTGGGATAACTGAAGGGAAAGGGGTTTTGAGCAAATGAAAGAATGTTATTTAACCGAGGTCATGCCTTTCTTTAAACAACTAAAAGATCATTTTGAGAGTCTTAAAAGGGGATAAAATCAGATATTAAAGAAATGGAAAAGGAATTTGATGCAATGGTAGTTGAAGTTAGTGATTATGGGCGTGCACTAAAATATAATGAGATTGAGAGGAAGAACTTGCATACCTTAAATGAGACTCTTATTCCTGAATGTGTTGCTCAAGATATCTTTTTCACCGCTTCAAATTGCTCTATTAATGCTTCCAAATTTCATGAACTATCTGTGGCCCTGAAAGTCTCCCATGATCGTGTCATTGAGCTTGAAAAAACTAATTCTAAACTAAGCGAGAAAATTGAACTGGATGATCACGACAATTTGGTTAAACATTTTTCTAAACTAGAAGTTGAGCATTTTAATTTACAACTCAAATATCAACATCTCAAAGAAAATGTCAAAACTTCAAATATCAAGACATCTTCAGATGCTCCAGAGTTTGATGCAGTTTTTCAAATTAACAAGCGTGATGAACGATTCAAGCTCAGTGCAACACGATCAGAAAGTTGAAAGCCCAAATCTCTCAATTAAAGGGTCAAACGAACAATATGACAGGCTCCCAAATGCCTCCTCCTTTAGATTCTCATAATTCTCAAACGTTTCATCTTCAAAACCTAGTAAATGCTTTACAAAAGGAAAACGAAAGTTTTCTAGAAGAAAATGAAAAGGTTAAACGACATTTTAAAGAGTTATATGATTCAATAAACGTCACCCGTGACCAAAACAACGAAAAATAACGTCTTTACAAAAGGAAATTGAGAATCGAGAAGTCGGGAAATGGAAACTGCCACTTGTTTTCAATAAGAATGTTGTCTCAAAATCACCCTTAGATTGCAAATACACTGTGACAGTTAAATATATTCCTCCTCATCTTAGGAATAATGAACATGCTTTTCATGACTACTGTGCTCACCTTAAGGATAGTCTAGAATGTCTCCGTGAGATTGTCGAAGAGGATTTCATTAACAAACCTCTTGATAGTGAAATTAGGTTTGCTTGCCTCCAGGCCAAACGATCTCAAGAGCTGCTTGAATGTGTAATTGCAACATGTCCAAAACCCTTAGGTGAAAAAGGCAAAGCTGTGAAGCCTTGTTCTATGCCTAGTGCCAAACAGGAAATCCGTTCTATCCCTAAATTCAAGCAAGCAACCTGTGATGTGCCTCCTAGAATTTCAGATCCCAGCACTTCTAGACCAGGAATGCAGAAAGTAGTGAAGCCATGTAATGTTCCCATCGTTACTTCTACAGATGTTAAGATTGACACTAAAGTTAGCGGGTCAAAACCTAGAAGCTATGCAAAGAAGGATAGGATTACGCAAACTAAAAGTGTTCATGATAAGGAAGTGAAAGAACACCATAGGGACAAGAAGTTTGATTTGAACAAAAGAATCGTGTTAGTTCTAGTATTAGCTCTAAGCTTACTAAAATTAATTTGAGGCCTTATGTTGTCTGCAAAACATGCAAAAAATGTTTAATTTCTGGTAATCATGATAAATGTGATGTGTTATTTCGAGGTCTAAGATTCATAACCCAGTTAATAAAGTTTGGAGAGCGAAACAGTTAAGCAATCTGGAAACCTACAGGGAAGGTTTTTACCAATGTAGGATTTCAGTGGAAGCCAACAAGTCGAATATTCACGAATGGCAAACCTTGCCCCTTAACTAGATCCACTATGCCTAGAGTAGTGCCTGTTAAGGTTTGGAAGCCAATTGGTAGAACAATCCCATTAAGCACAAAATGTCCCTCGACTAAGTCCGATGCTTCTACTAGTTTAGCTCCTAGTGACAATGACATTGCACCTAGGGTTTCTGGTGATTCAAAGATTGTTTGTGCTAACCAAAAGGACCCCATGAGCACGTGGGGATCCAATGTTTCCAATTCTCTGTCTTCGTCTGTTGTCCAAAGCAGGTCGTACAAATCGTCCCTTGGTATTTGGATTCGGGCGGCTCTAAACATATGACTGGGCTCTAAACAATGACGTCTGTTCACATCAGTTCATGCCTCGTTCTTCATCATTATGACGTCTGTTCACATCAGTTCAGGCCTCGTTCTTCTTCATTATGACGTCTGTCACTTCAGTTCAGCCTGCACTTCATCATTATGGCGTCGCAGATAACACCATGCCCCGTTCCTCAAAGAAAAGAAAAGTGTACGCTTCAGTGCGCTTTATCTTCTAAAGAAGAGAAATCTTCATGTTTATGACCATTATCATCGACATTCTTCATCAACAAGCTTCATGTTTTTCCCACGCTCTTTCAACCCTCAAGTGGATCTACGTTCATTGGTGTTTATTCTTATTCACTTGTTTAAATCAAAAATGGCAACTTCGGATGCAATTTTTGAGGGGGAGAAGAGTGAATATACTAAATGATGATGGATGTTTGAATAATGGTTATACGACTTAAAGTTTGAAGACTCTCCTCCAACGCCTAATGTTTCACTCACTAAGGATAAATGGGATTTATTGTTTGGGATTCATTGGTTCAAGTTTGATGAGTATTTACAACCGCTAGCGAATATTTGATGATCATCAAAGAATATGTGATTCATGAGGTCAAGATATGTTTGATGATCATCAAAGAAGTACAATGCAGACTACTCAAAAAGCCTAATCTCCAGTTATTCCTCAAGGCGTTGATAATGATTATCATAATATTGCAGTTGCACTCATGAATAATGATCCGCTCTTTGGTATTCCTTTGCCAAATATTCACGGATTATTGTTCATGAATAATGATCCACTCTTTGGTATTCCTTTGCCAAATCTTCATGGATTATTATTCCTCTCATCGTGCATGCTATAAATCAACCACATGAACTTTAAGGAAAATGTCTACCTCATCCGCTCGAAGTTATTGGTGTATCCTCCATATCGATCTCTACATGAATACTTTTAGGAAGAATACATTGATGTTGAGGCATCATTTGTTCGGTTCATCAGTGGGTGAATGTACATCCGGTTGTATGTTTATTCACATGTTGGGCATTTGACACAAGTTGATTACTTTGAAGTTACTCTTTTATCACTTATTTGAGGTTGAAGTTGACGTTCACAAAGGCGTGATCTTATTTGATAACTTGCTCGAGCTTAAGAATTAGAGTTGAAGTCTTGGGTTATCTAGTTACCAGCAGTCGAGGTGGATGGTTGAAGACATGGTTAACTATCACTATTAGGAGTTACTTTGTTTTATTCAGTGTCACGCGTATATTACGTTGTGGATAATCGCAAGAGGTGTTAATGTCTCATACTTTAATTGAGTATTGAGTACTTAAGAGATTTGCTTGGTGCATAAATTCTCGACACCGTTCTTCCATCTTTAAGTGCAAGGTTAAGACACAAATACTTGGAATTCGACTTTAGTTTCAAGTTTGGTATATTGGGTTTTTCTTCAACAGTGGTCACTTCAAATTGTCTACATATGGGTTGATAAAGATAGTCAGAGAGAGTTTATGTAGCAATTGATTCTCACAGGATTCATTTGGGCTATTTGAGTTCTTCTCACAAGATTTCAAGTTTATGGATATTTTTGTTACTTCAGTGTTCAGTTGGAAGAAATGTGAGAAGAATATTTGGAACGTGAGATGATATTGCCTATCGACATCTTATATACGGTTTATGATAAAGTGCTTTCGGTTATATGCACAACATGTTCAGTTGATCGAGCTAATTGATTACCAGAGTTGACATCCACAGAGATGATTAGTGACTCAACATGTTACATGGATGTCATCGTCTCTACTCTTGTTGGGTACATGTGTACATTATGTGCTGATTGGTTATATGATATATAACTGGAATGCACTTGGTAAAATGAAGATGTTGATATGTTGTTCCCCTAAATAGACAACTGGTCAATCTTGAAGAGTAAGGTGTACATCGGGGATGCACATGAGGTTCATGTGATCGGTCGTGTCGGTTAATCGGATTTGATAACCAGAGACGATCAATGTTTCAACTTGTTACTTTGGTGTTCTCGTGTTCTTCAGGGTGCTGAGCTTCAATCAATGAGACGCTTTGTATTCAACTATACTTCTTAGGGAAATGGTCTTTATTCGATGTTTGTCGGTTTGGGGGGAAGCTATCAAAGATTCAAATTGAGAAGGCTCATGTCCAGACGATTTTCTTAGAAGCCTCGAATGCTTTGGTGGCGAAAGTTTAAGAGATGTTGATTCCTTTCTTCTACAACGTGCTGAGCGATATCTTTATCTCGGTACTCATTTCATCATTCTCTTAAACTAATTTATCTCTTGTAAATATTTATTCGAAAAGCAAAATACAAAATTATAAAACCCTATAAAACCAAATAGAAAAATATAAAACTTTCAAAAATCCATAAAAATCTGAAAAATTCGAAAAATCTTCAAAAAATATTGTCAATTTGTCATGTTTTTCTCGGTTCGATAATATCTACGGTCTTTGTGCTGTCATTCAAAGAATGACACGGGACTTTAGATGTTGTTCGAATTTTTAAAAAAAAAAAAATCAAAAAAAAAAAATAATTTTGGGAGAAGAAAAAAAAAAAAAATGGTTTATTGTCATTTTCAGGCAATAACCCGGTTTTAAAAGAAAGAAAAGAGCCATGTTTTACCATGTTTTCAAATTCCATGCTCTGATTCTATAAACATTTATCTGGCGAAAACTAAATGCTTTGAAAAATAACTCGGTCTCTATTTTGATAATCATCAGGACTTATTTGTCAAAATCTCTATCTCTCAATCAACAACCTATGTCATTGATTGAGGGGAGAATGATTTCAATTAAATTAAAAAGTTATTTGGCATTAAATTGTTTTCAAAAGATATTCAGGCATGTTTTATCAATGGAGTTTAAAGTCTTATAATCCGATCATTATCGAGTTAAAAGCGCTTTCATAATCAAGTCACAATTCTCCTTAAAAGCTTTCAAAATCAACTTAAATCTATAAGAGATCACAAATCTCAAATGATTTGATAATTGTGATCGGGGAGAATGTGTGATTTAAATTGGATTTAAACTGATAATTCGGTAAATGGTTTTATAAGAATGTACAAGCTCTCCTTCCCACATGTGACAAACGATTTCAAATTTTCCACGCACATGTTGAGGGGGAGCATCTATCTTAAACCTATGATTTGAAACGTGATAACTTATCTCAAGGTGCAGGTTCCCTCTAGTATGTGCAAAACTTTTTTCAAATCTCGAGGCACATATTGAGGGGGAGCAAAATCATGAAAACCTCATCCTTCCTCAAAATGCTTTATCTACTTGATTCGATTAGGGAAGTGATGTTGATATTTTTTAGAAAATGGTAATCAAAGAAGTTAATTCTTTCTCTTGCCTCCGTGTGGAAAACTATTTCAAATACTTGACTCACATGTTGAGGGGGAAGTCTTCTTCTAAAAATACCAAAAACAATTCAGGTACAAAATGCTTTGATAAAATATCATAAGTATCTGGATTGATTTTTCAAATGGTTTTCAATTGGTTCCTACGGCAGATGAACAATACCAAATAGACCGACCAACTTTACTTTATGTACGGTGATATAAGGACGATAAGGTTAGGTATGTGTTCCCATGATCCGCCAGAACCGGAGGGATCTACCCAGGGACTATCCACTAGTTAGTGTAGAGTTCTTAGGTATGATGATAAAAGGAGAAAAATGAGATATGGGAAGAGTGTGGACTGAGACCGAGCTAGTAATCTGGAATAAACCCAACAAGGTTCTAGCTATGAAGTCTCAAGCAAACTGAAGGGGTTGAAGAATTAAAAAGAATTGAATGAGAAAAGGGTGAAAACAAATAGCCCTCCATTTATTCAACCTTAGGGCAGAAACGGGTTCAATTCATATACTATTGATGGTAACATCGGTATTGAAGACAAGACGTCATGGACCCAAAGTTTGGCACTTCAACTTCCCAAACCACTCAAGTTCCTCTTAAAAGGACTTGTTTCATTCTCACGGGGAACCGACATTATCTATCGACTTTCTCTTAGAGATTGTTGATATTGAAGAAGGAGAGCCTCTCCCTAGTCTCCCAATAGGATCCAAATATGCACAAATTGAGTCTAGAGCCACGAGATCATCAATAAATCTCATTAGGACACTTTTCAATGAAGACTCTCTGTTTCACACAATGTGGAAAGAGATTATATCTTGAGTCCTACGCATTATCCTTGTGGTATTGCCAGAACATCTGAGTAATGTGTCTACACACTCACAATGAAGATGGAAAGCCTTCTGGAGCCAACATCTAACAAGCTCCTGGTAGGTGGAATGTGAGATCTATTATATAGATCAACCATGTGACAACTGAACAGAAACAATGGGGCGATTCAATTTCTTGAATCAATCCCGGTTCAGGTTAGGGATTGACGGATACCTTTGAAAAACCGGTCTTTGTGCTTAACAACTCTTTTCTTTAGCACATCGACCGTGTACGGATATTTCAAATCAAAAGGTGTTTTATGATTGATAATTGATTTTCATTAAAACCTTCGCTGTGTTGCAAAAACAATTTCTATTGAGCAATACTCGATTGTTTTTCAAATCTCTTTTCATCAATCAGTGGACTCAAATTCGCTGGTTCACTCACTCCGTGTTGTCTTCTTTGAGATGTTCCGGTTTGAGAAACGACTAGTAAGCAGCTGCGAAACCCTGTCAAGGAAATTCTTCGGAATTATACCTGATCACAGGCAGTACTTGTACTGATCAACGGGGAACCGTGGGCCGTGTACCTCAATTCAACGAAAGTGATCAAAGACACTTTCGTGCGATTCATTGCTAACTGTTGTATGCGTGTGTACGCCCTGGACGTTTGCGGTGATCGAATGAAACGATCAATCCATAGCCGCATGCTCACTTAACACATTCAACTCAAAAGAAATCATGATTAGTGCATCAATGACTCTGATATTATCACTCCAAGCTTCTTACGCTGCGCCAATATCATGATTCAACAAAGCTTCCGCTACTCGATGAGAAGATATCATGATCCGAATGTGAGCATGTCGGTCCTAAAGTCACAACATCACATAATACCAACACCACAATGAATGTCACGAGATCTTTGATGCTGATGATCTCTATAGCTGGCTCAAATCTACTATCACGTGGATCTGTTAAAGACCTCCACTTGAAGTAACCAAACATGCAATGTGAAGAATCAATGACTACGAGCTTCGAAGCAAAGCACTACATCAAGAATGCAAGATCAATTTTTAATGTTATATCTGTTTGTATTCAATGTAATTTTAGTACATGATTGAGGTGACCTCCCTTAGGGGGAGATTGTTAGGAATTAGAAATTCCGGGTATTAAAGAGTCGGTCACCTCAAGTATATGTAATCATTAGAAAGCTCGTAGTCGTAGTTATTTTAAGTTAAGTAGTATTTAGTTAAGTAACACCGTGGAGGACGGACGGTCTTTACCCACTGTATGCCTGATCCACACCCGTTGTGTGGCGATTTATGTAAGACTATAAATACTCTCTACCTTCCAAGGTAGAGAGTTGGAGCTCATAATAATATCTTTCACTTTCTCTCACTAAGTTCCCTAAACCTCTAACTTTCTCTCTCTAGAATTCCACTTATACGCCCACTTGTGTTAATGGTTTGATGTGTATGTGAAAACTTATATCCAACAAGAACATTTATGAGAGGTTCACATTTGTGATCCTCAGTGATTGAATGGAAACTCCTGCCAGGGTCAACATCAAACAGCCCGGACACAGGTAAACTTCGGCAACTCCCCGTGGATTGCGCTTAGTGGTCTCAAACGGTCTACAGTCGTGAGGTGATGCTTGGGTGTACCTCACGACTCATCTGAATCGTAGGTGTACTTCGGTACATCGTGTTATCTCACTTGTGGGACTCCGATTGAGGAACGGCCTTTGTAAGAATTAGAGTTGTGTTTTCACACTATGCTGTTAACACTCTTGAAGTTCAAACTTGTAAATGCCGGAATCCGCTTATTACTAACCGTTTTTATGTTTTTCTTCTTATGGAAGCTCTGGAGCGGAATGATCGTGCAGATTCTTCTCATGCTCACGCCAACATCATCACTAATGGAAGTTCTATCCAAAAGCAACACAAAAGTCAGAATGATTCATCGTCAAATCAAAGAATCTACAAAGTTAAAGACTTAAAGAACTTCATCGATGAATTCCAACGTCAAAAGAGCGTGTGAGCATGTTGAAGAATGATGTGGAGACACTGGAGCAGCGAAGCAGACCTGAGGCAGACTTGATGCAGATAACCACATACTATCACTTTCATCACAAAGAACAATGATCAAAGAACAAAGTTAAAGATGACGTCAAAGCATAACTGTTCAAAGAAAACTATCTCTCTACACTGGGGAGATTGTTCGAATCAAGACAATTCTTCTCACAAGAAAGAAGAATGTCAGAAGACGTCAAAGCTACTATTACATCAACGCCTTCACCGTTTTTCATCACCAACACTTGAGGGGGAGATTGTTGGAATCACTCCTAAACCTTTATTCAAGTGTTAGTTACTCATATGTAATAGGTAGCTTATTATGGCCTTTATGTTTGTTTAAGGTCTAGCTTATGTAGAAGGCCCATAAGCTTAGGCCCATGTCCATTAAGGAAAAGGGAAGGAGTGGGAGTGTTGCCCTAGCTCCTTACCTATAAATAGTCTTGTATAACCCTCACTTGAGGGTTGGTTGTTCAATGCATTTCTTTCACATACTCTACGCCTAACCATCTATAGCTTATACTTGTGTGTGTTTGTGTTAGTATTGTTCAATCGCCTTTCTATCTCTTTCATTGAAGCTTGTGTTGTAAATCTAGTGACCTAACACATCCCAAAAGAGATAATCATTGGTTTACTTTTAATATGTGAAAACTTTTAAAAATGAACCAAACACTATAGATAACATAACTAGAACACCTCACGAATGATTTTAAGAATTCACTCAACACTCATATATTGGTGGGTATATGTAAATCACTCAATGCCTAGTCATGATCAATGCTTTTTACCATAAGCTTGTACAAGTATCAAAACAAAGAAAATAAATTCATCAAAGAGGGCTTTTATTCGGGTTATATCGATAAGGCTAAGGGTTCATAAAGGGTATGGATAAGGCATGGGATGGTTTATGAAATTGGTGTTAAAAGAAAATAAAGTCAAGTCTAAACCTCCATGTAGCCATCATACAAACCACAATCCCGTAAATGATTATTTCACCTCTTCAAATATCGATCTCCGCAAATATGTATAACTCAATTTAGCTCATTGGCTAATCAATATCCTTCATATAGCTCATTGGCTATAACATTTTTTTTTCATAACAAAGTTCCCCCACACTTAGTGTAAGCATACACCACAAAAAAAATCAAGAAAGACGTCTCTTTCATCTATGATGGAGAATGGTACACACTATAAACAAAGTGTAGCTAACTCATAATCATCAAAAATAATCCATCATACCAAACAACTAGCAACAAACCAATAGACATGACAAGGGTTGGCTAAAGTTTAAAGTGCAAAATCTTTTTGTATTTTTCTGGATTTAACAAATGAAAAGATAGGCTCAAAAGGTGTAACTAAGGGTATCTAGTGCTAAAGATGAGCACTAACAAATGGGTCCATATAAGGGTGGTTAACTAACCGATGTGGCTAGCTAATATATCATTAGATGTAAACAGAAGGCCATTTGGGTAAATCCTACGATGCCTCTTATCACTTGAACAAATTTATATCACTCGAGAGTGATTTTAACCGTAATGCATAACTAGTACAAGTTCTATAATCGACATAATCACCGGCACACTCATAGCAAATATAAAACAAAATATGTGTTTTATACAAAAAGAAACCTCACAATTGCGTGGAAAAAGGCTATAATGCGTGCTAGAAAATGCTATCGAATCCAAAATGAATTACTTCCGTTATTTGGTTCAAATCCAAATTTTTTCAAAAACCTCATTTTACCATTGAAATTCCAAAGTTATTTTTTTAATATTTATCAATAATGCGTGAAAACATCTAGACCATCAAGGGCGAATTCCTTCTAATTACTTGCATCCAAACGTTACCTAAAAAATTAAAAATGCGTATCATTTTTCCTATTTTCTTCCCTCCCCCATACTTAAGTTTTGCATTGTCCTCAATGTAATAAAATGAACTTCAAAGTAAAGAAAATGGAAAAAAGAAATAGTTAAAAGATACCACGGAATAGAATATGCAACACGCACATTGGGTCATAAGAAAGCATGTGAGTTATCCAACTCCAAATATTTGACCATCAATAAGCTTCCGACACATCCATCCTGCAAACAAAAACTGCAACACACAATACACAAAACAAAACAATCCAAATGCTACTAAAAACAAAATAAAACCAAACAAAATATGTTAATCATCCTAAAGAAATAGTTAAAGAGATAGAAATAATATTGTTTAACACATCATAACCATTGTCTTTGAAACCACAAATCACGAATGATCCACGATCACTCGTCGTCCTCGCTCATCTCGTCCCCTTCTTCATCAACATACTCATCATCATCATCACTTTCGGTTACATAGTTTTCGTCCACAATCTCCGAACGAACTCTCCTCTTCTTCTTCTTTCCTCCAACTCATGATGACGATCCTCCAACATCGTAGATTGCTCCACCAACCTCAGGTAATCGACCATATGCGGGCACTGGATCAGGAAATGGTGCGTACCCAGGATATGGATACGGATAGGGTCCAGGAAAAGAAGTGTAGGGGAAAGGATATGGTGGAACATTGGGTGGATTGTAGGGTGGTAACTCATAATTGGATTCACGAGCCATGTGTTGAAAGATAGGCATTG
>OU343223.1:271693466-271725202 GCA_910596185.1 Chrysanthemum makinoi
TGTCCATCACTTATTTATGATGGGCTTTTATGGGCTGTAGAAAAATTGAAGAAAACTAAATGGGGCTAACTGGGCGAACACAATTGCATAACCGGATTTTTTTTGCCCCATCACTTTTTTCAGTTTCTCTCTTTTTTCCCTTCAATCGACTAATCGAGTATCAACTTATCAAGCTTATCAAGGTATCATTTATGTGTTTCTAATTTTTTATGCTTAGTTAGACAAATTAATTGATAGACATCTTTAATTATTTGCATTAAATTTAGGTTAACAATCTAATATGAAAAATTTGTTTTAACAGCTGAATTAAATGGGTGTTTGGGACTGTTCTAATAGCTGAATTAAGGGGTGTTTGTGACAGTGTTAGTAACTGAGTTAATGGGGTGTTTAGGACTGTTTTTACAGCTGAATAATGGGGTGTTTGGGACTGTTTTTACAGCTAATTAAGGGGTGTTTGGGACTTTTTAATAGCTGACTTAAAGGGGTGTTTGGTACTGTGTTAATAGCTGAATTAAAGGGGTGTTTAAGGCTGTTTTTACTACTGAATTAAGGGGTTTTTGGGACTGTTTTATTTTGAATTACTTGACTTGTTGCGTAATCATTTGGTGGGAAGTATACCTACGTTAGTTGCATCTATGCAGAGCTTGACGTCGGTCGATTTTTCGTATAATAATCTTTCGGGTTTGGTTCCTGTTACTGGTCACTTTAGTTCCTTAAATTATACACGTTGCTTTTGGGAATGCTGGTTTTTGTGGACCATATTTGGGACCTTGTAAAGATGGGTTTATGAGTAGTACTCGTCAAGATCATTCCAAAAGGGTATCTGCTTCTGTGAAGCTATTACTTGTTATCGGGTTGCTTGTTTGCTCTATAGCCTTTGCTGTTGCAGCTATTATTGAAGCTAGGTCGATAAAGAAAGTTGTAGAGTTTGATAAACAATTGGTGTGTCATATATGATTTTAGAAGTTATGTTATTCAAACAAGGGATTTTGTACATGGAGGCCACCCAAGTTTTTACATTTTTTCATTAAGGCCGCTCATCTATGAAAAATATCTTATAGGCCGTTCAAGTATATTTCCCTTTTCGTTTATACCAAATCCGGCAATATGAAGTGTTTATTGACTAAAATATCCTTGATATATCAAAAAGACAAAAGGACCCTTGACCATATTGTTACAGTTCCATACAAATCTTCCTTAATATCAATTTTTCGTATGTTAATATCATTAACTGTTTCTTAAGCCACATAAAACATTAAGATGATCTGAGTTACAGCCATTGAAAGTCATGAGCTCATGGTTATATAGCTATGAGATCGTCTCATCTTTTGTGAATAATGGCCAAAAGAAACTAATCTCCCATTTCAATCTCTCTCACTAACGATTTTCTATCCATAAAAAACTAGAGCTTAAGGTTTTCTTATTCTTGTAAATAAACTAACTAGTATAGGAGTATTAAAAAAATCGACAGTATGCATCTTTCCATACGTGCATAGCATGATTGTATAATTCTTAATTTTGTCATTATAAGCTATTACTAAATGTTTACATATTAAAAGAGAACAAAACTACGATACGAGCGTAAATTGTTGATTGGTGGAAATGGATTACCTTAAATCAAATTGGCAAAATATGGTAGAACTGTATGCATAAATATATAAAACTATAAGAGGTGGCTTAAGAAAGAATTTTCACATTCAGTATGCATAATTGGTATAGCAGCATGCATACAATACCGTATAACTTCTTTTTCAAATATGGTATAACTTCTTTTTCACTAATCTTCACATTCAGTAATTAGATCTTCATTAGTAATTCATTTCAGATTTTTTTTTATGTTGTTTGTAACTTATGATGAAGATAAATAAGAATCTCAGATTTCGTAACAGAAGGTGAATTAAGAGGGTGAATTAATATCATTGGTATTGTTTTTTCTTATTAAAGGGTATATTAGACATTATATATTTATAATATAATTTTTTACTTCCTGTTTTCCTAATTGTTTTCACTTTACCTGTTTGACCCGTTAGAGATTAAGAAAATTGGTGTTTGACCAAATATCGATGTCTGTAGAAAACTGAAATCAGTTTTCCATCGTTTTCTGTTGGTTATCATGAGAATATGTAAAACATGGTTTCTGCCACGTGCTTTGTGTGACGTTCCTACGCCATTATTTTCTATTTCTACTTGGTGACTTTACCCATATGACTGACCAATGATACGTCACTAAACAGTAAGTCACACTTATCAAAGACAGCAAGGCAGTCACAAAAACCTAAGTCGAATAGGGTTGAATGAGTCTGATAGAGTTGATACGAAATGTTTGTATTTTTGTGATTTACAATGATGGCATAAGTATTTTCCTTCATGGTATTTATGACCCATCAATAGGTTTTGTTGATAACTTGATATATCTGCAGGTCTGCAATTTATCAATGAGTCTCGAATGGGTCTAAACAGTAATGCAATAGTTTAAAGGGGGCCATATGGGTATAATATAATGAATCAAAATGAAACTTGCCAATAAAGCACGGAGTAAAAATGAATGAAAACACTTATGCTATTTCATGGATGCACACATACTGCACAACTGTGTATTTGTCAAATTGTTGAGCCATGGAAGTGTTTTGAAGAGTATGGGAACACTTTATGACTTAACCAACATTATCAAAAGTGATTAAACTACAACTCGTGATATTCCAGACTTTAATGTTTGTATATCCGCTATCTAGTTATTTAAACAATATAAGGGTGTTTGGTTTAGGGAATTGTTTTAGTAATTTGATGTTTCTTTAACATGACCCGTTTGACCCTAGCCCGTTTTGACCCATGTCCGTTTGATCCAAATTATAAATTTGCCCATTTTTAACCCGTGTTTGTTTTGATTCGTGACCACCCGACCCGCCCGTTTTGCCACCTCTAGATGTACCAAACGGAAAAGCCCTACACATTTCTGTAACAATCAACCAACCTTATATATATTTCATAGAAACAGGTATTAAGCCAGTTTCCGGTCTTACTGCTTTGTTTGATGATATCACTACTTTTCATATTAACGGGTGTTTGGAATTTGGATGTGCGTTTTTATAGTGATTTATTGTACTTCAAGAATCATATAATAATTTGATAAAAGTTGGTAATAGCTGATAAAAGATCTATTTAGGGCCCGTTTATTTTTTGCTTAATGTCCTGAGTACTAACAAAACATTATACAAACAGGAATCTATGATGTTTCTTTTCAGCTTATTCTAGACTAGGATCCTAGATGTGGAAGCCTAACAAAACCAACCCCCTTCACAAACAGAAACTTATTAGCCAAATATACCCTAACCTTTATCTCTCTTATTTCACCCATCCACCTTCTTCATCACATAAAAATCCTTTCTAGCACCTCACCCCCTTACGTTTCTTCCCACCAGTGACCTTCCAGTCGGTGCTCCTTTTGACAGCTCTTTTTACCGCCGGAGATTTCTCCCCGCCGTTCCTTCCCTGGTTATCTACTTTTTTAATACATGGAACTAAAACCTTTATATGTGAAAAATTAATGGTGGAAACATGCTTTTGTGTTTAATTGCCATTATTGTTTATCAATTTATTTTTTTTATTTATAGATCTGATATGTTTATGAAATTTTTTGATGTTACTATTCGTGTTTTTTTTTGTTTTGTTTAACCTTGTTGATATAAAATACTAGTGAAGTTGGTTGGCTATAGAGATTTTCATAGAACCGTAAATGGTGACCTGAAGTTCTTAACATAAATTGCAATTGATTTGAGGGTAAAGTGGTCATTGTGATAGATCCTTAAGCAAAAAAAGAAACAAGATTTTATCATACATGGCATTCTTCAATCAGATTCTTTCTTCAGTCATAAACCTTATGTAAAAAGAAAAAAATAAAGAAACAGCCCCTTAGCCAGTTACCACTAGTAAATACTAGCAACAAGCAAAATAGATTCTAAAAGCAGAATCAATATCCAAGTATTCTGTATGAGTGCTGAGCAGTTTTTCATGATCACTGTCTATGACCATGTACTTTAGAGCAGTAGGGAGTTCACACTTTGGAAATATCTCTTAAGACACTGTGTTCGAAAAAGAGATCTTATATGTTTGAAGAGTTGTAACACATCACGGATCTAGTCGTATCGTTGCTGAAGACCCACATTCACAATCTTTTTGTTATCTAGGCGATGATGCATATCTTTAGTCACATTTCTTGGAATTACTTTTTTTGAATCCCACTATATACTCTCACTATAACATCTATAGGTTGCTTGTTTTTGCGCTTATAACATATGACAAGTGTATTTAGTGGTGTGTGGAGAGTTATATGACATTATGACATTTACCTTAGATAAATCAGCATTTTTTATCAAACAAATTCACTTGTAAACACCAAGCCGCTAATGGCATTTCTTAAATCTACTAATTTCTTCTGATAGCTTTTTAACTGCATTTCATGGCTCTATTTAACATAAATGAATATGTAACGTAACTATATATAGTGGCTGACCAGTGTTTTATGAGAGTGGTTAGTGCACTACGAGAAGAATTTACTTTTTCGTTCATCTTGAGGAGTGGTTAGTGATAAATAGCTCATCGGGGTTTTTAAACCTGACGCAATTGGAAGTGCTATTGGCGTGTTACTCTTTTATTTTACAGAGATATTAGTTTATTAGAGTAGCATTTGCAAGATATTATTATTCTCTAGTTCTACTATTTTGTGAATATTGTAATATTAGTTTAAATACTTTACGGTCTTTACCAATTGGTAGTTTATTGTACCAGTTTCTTAACTTCATTGTGATTGCAACGACTCTTGCATGTTTTGGGTTTGATGGTCAAATGATGACATGGTTATGCATTTTCTTGATTTGCTATTTCTTTGACTTTTGTTTTATGCAGGAAACATAAGTTAAAAATCCAGGTGGAAGCATAACGAATGGGCAAGACAGGGGAAGAAGTGGATGCCAGCCCTGTAACAATGGGAAAGAAGTCAAAGAAAAACAAAAATAAGATCAATGATTTGCCTGATGCTGACGGTGACGGTAACAGTCAAGTAGAAATAGACGATGCTCTACCAAAGGAGAAAAAAGGTCATAAGCATAGGGAGACAAAGAAGAAGAAAGAATCAGAATCAAATGAAGATGGAGCTGAAGATCGTCCTGATATGGGTAATTTGGTAGATGATGCTGATCTTGGGGAGAAGAAGAAGAAGAAGAAGATAGAATCAGGATCAAATGAAGACGGAGTTGAAGATCGTCCTGATAAGGGTAATTTGGTAGATGATGCTGATCTTGGGGAGGAGAATAAGAAGAAGAAGAAGAAAAAGAAGAAGAAGAAGAGAGAATCAGGATCAAAGGAAGACGGAGTTGAAGATCAACCTGATAAAGGTGATTTGGTAACTGATGGTGATGTTAGTAAGAAGGATAAGAAAAAGAAGAGGAAAAGAGATTCTCCCGAGAAGACACAAATAGAAGAAAATGAAGATAACCAAAATGATGGTTCTAAACTATCTATTGAGGATAGCGTGTCCGAGAAAAGTCATAACAAAAAGAGCAAATTAGATGCTCAAAATTCAGATACTGAAATGAAGGAGACACAGGATGATACTGAAGACAGCAAAGGTACCAAAGAGAAAAAGAAGACCAAAGTCAAAGGTAGTAAAGCCCAAAACAAGACAACCGAACCCGTTGAAAACAATACGGGAAAAGCTAAATCCAAAAAAGTTAGCTTTGCCGGCCATGTTGAGGTCTTCCCATCATCAGACACAGGACCTGAGAAGCAAACAACAAAAGGAGACGGTCTAGTTCGAGGTAAAAGATTTACACCAGAAGAAGATGCGAAAATAAAAGATGCGGTTAATAATTATATAGAAGATAATAATTTGGGAGACGATGGTTTAATGATGGTACTGAACTGTGGTTCTTACGGATTGAGAAAATGTTGGCTAGAAATCGCGAAATGCATACCATATCGTCCCCATGCTGCTGTCTATTCTCGGGCCCACATTTTGTTCGAAGAAAGCAAAACGTGGTTTTACACAAGAAGAGGATGAAACCTTAAAGGAGTATCATGAAAATGTTAACAAATGGAAGAAAATAGCGGAACTGATGGGGAAATCTAGGTTGCATGTTAAGGACAACTGGCGAAGAATAAAGATCGGGAACACAAAGGGTGGAAAATGGATTCAAAAAGAGTACCAGAGTTTATACGATCTTGTGAACATGGATTTAAAAATGAAAGTATTTTCTGAAAAGAAATCAAAGCACGGGATGTTGAGAGATAATATTCCTTGGGGTGCAATTAGTGAAAAGTTATCAACTAGAAGTGATGCAAGATGTTGCGTAAAGTGGTATAAATTAAGGTCGTCTATGGTGGCTGAAGGTTTATGGTCTGATACTGATGATTATTTGATGATTGGTAAGCTTTATGAACTTGATGCTGCATGTGTTGATGATGTGGATTGGGATAATCTTCTTGAACATAGGACCGGTGATATTTGTCGGAAAAGGTGGGCCCAGATGGTGAAACATATTGGTGATTATGGGAGTAAGCTGTTTGCCGAACAGGTTGATATATTGGCTGAACGTTACTCGCCGGATTTAGCTGAAGACAGAGAGGCTTGGGATAACAAACCTGTTGTACCATGAGGTTTGTGTTCTTTTAAGTAGTACTTTATATGTATTTTAGATAGGCATGTCTTGTATGATGAGAATTTTGCGGTTTTTCAGGAATAAAGACCATTTAAGTAGATATTATTTATGTTTAAAGCATCATTTGGATGATTGGTAAACTAGATTTTATCTTTTAATTATCGTTTAGTTTTGAAATGATTGGCGTCGAGTCAATGTCCAAACTCACATTATGTGCCTTATGACATTATTTGCCAAATGATTGTGAAAGGGTTGTTATCAAAACATCTTTCTGGCATTTGTTTTTATGTTATTGTTTTGATATATATTTATAGACAAACGGGAGCTGAAACTATGGAAACTTTGGAACCAAGAACCCGATCTTGTGGCAGCGGTTGTGTCATTTTTGTACTGGTTTAGAACCATTTTAGTCACAAACCGAACCTGGAACAGGACTCGAATTCTGGGCAAATGACTTTAGACATCATCGTAACGAATCTTGAAAAATAAACATGACTTGGTGATGACTAGATTGAGGCTGGAAATGCAATGTCTGAGTACATACTTCTGTTTTTTTTTAATCCAATTTAGTATGTAGTTTATGTACTTATGTATACAAAGGTTAAATGTTTGAGCTAAAAAGAAAGGTAACTAGTAACTAGTAAATAGTAACACATGACAGTTGAACTAATGCCGTATTACACAATCTAAACAATGACCAAAGACTATGAACTAACACCATCCATCCAAATGAGAAAAGGGAGGGTTTTTTGGTTTGAGTCGCGCTGGGTTCAAACCCCGTGGATTAGTCGGCCATAATTCAAACAACCATCAACCATGGTCGGCTTTTGCTACTACCGATATCATCTTCAATGGAATAGCTACTGCTGGACCTTGCTACCTGGATAACTTGCTCGCTTTAGACTCGTCACCGCTATACATATATACCACAATAATATACATGTAAGGAATCTGTTTTGTTTAAACATGTACTCAAAACTTATTAGTTTCTACTCGAATCTTTTTTATTAAAATAAAATATAAAGTCAAAACTTGGTTTGGCACAATTGATTCTGATACGCTTTATGTTTATGACTTAAAAGGGTGGACATGCTATGCATGTACTTTCTTATACGGAGTACTTTTTTTAATAAACATTTTAAACGTAGGATTAGTTAATAAAGTAATAAACAATGTAGTAGTATTTAACTGTATGTCTGTATGAAATGCCAAGTACAAGAACTATTATGCGGAGTAAAATTTAGAAAGTAAACAATTGTTAAGGGAGCGGAGAACCTTTAATGGAATTTCTCATATTTAAATAGTTACTATTGTCATTTGCTGTTTGCGTACGTCATTTCTCATATAAAGTACTTGACTATTTGTCCGACTCGTGGAACTTGGTCTATATGTACCTATAGACGGAAACTTGGATGAATTTACTGAAAAGGCCGAGTTCTATATCGGTTAATTAGGGAAGTCAAAGTTCTATTTCCTTTGAGAAAATATAAGTAAAACTTTAAAATTTTAGGAGAGCCGTTGTCCTCCCCGGCTTCCACTCAGGTCCGTCCATGTATATTCGGAATAGTACAATAAGAAAACAAATGATTATGCAGAGAATACGGAAAGTACATTTGGTTAAATTCCACAAAAGGTGTAGATTGGCAAGAACACCTTAACCTCGAGTGACTTTTGACACCAGTCATTGTCCACCTCACAAGAAATAGCTCCGGCAACTCTTCTGGCTTAGTGGGCCAACTGGAGTAAGCACGAGCAAGACTCGGACCCCTGAGCTCTTATTCTACAAAATCTCTCCAGTGTGCTCATAAGTTTTGCGGAAGTGGGTACCTATCTAAAGCAAATGCCAAGAATAGGACTTGAATATGGGTCTGTTGACTCAAGCGCAAGTGCTCCAACCATTCGACTAATGCTCCGGTGGTTACATTTGGTTAAATAATATAGTTTAAAGATAAACAATTTCAAAAAAGAATAATCGATCGTGAAAATGGTGGCGGTCGCAAGAGATTGGGCAAAGATGGTTGTAGACAGATGAGGAGCAAATGTTGGTGACAAAATTCCAGTCACATAGATAGTTCTTTTTTTGAGTTTAATCCGACAAATGGGCTTGTGACTATCACATTAAAGTATAGGAGTTCATAAATGCAAACAACTCTACGTCAACCTTCTGAAAGGAAAAAAAAAGAAAAGAAAAAGCTTTGACCTAACTTAAATATGTGTGACGTGACTTTTAACCTCGTGTATTAGTATAAAAAACCGTTCACGACCTTTATAATTCATTTAGATGAACTTTTGTAATTTTAGTTACTATCAGTAGCCTCTTGTGTATCAAAGGTTTTTAAACGAAATCTAGTAACTATCTTTCCACATAATTTTGTTTACTAAAAGCCCTTCACAAAATCTTGTTTTTGAGTTTCAGTTTTTAGCTCATATTATTATCAACCAACATTTTAATTTTAATACAAATTATTAACCAACATTAACAGTAACAACATATACATCTATCAGTATCAAAAATAATACATTACAACAACAATACCCAATTCCGTAATCAGAATGTATGAGATAGGTGAAATGTAGACATATCACACCCCTACTTCAGGAAAAACCCGAAAGTAAAAAGACCGCTTTCAAAAAGACCTCCGACAAGTGTAAATGTGAGGGTGAAAGTGCTCAAGAAAGTGTGAAAGTATGATCATAGAGAAGCAAGAAAATAATGACAATGAAAGCATATAAATCCAAGCAGGCTAACAACGAGCACATTAAAACATAAAAAGCAAATAGTCATACAACACAAGGAAAACATAGCATATAAAATAAAGAACGAAAATAGGGGAAGTAACATAAGAGCATATACGAACACATGCAACAAACACAAACATGGGGGATAAAAAAGCATAATCACATACAAGCATGGGAACATAGAGCCATAGAGGCACCAAAGCATACGGAAAAAAACGAAGGTGAAACTAAAGACTCTAAACCTAAGTGCAAAAGCAAATGTGTAAACGGGAGGAATAATACAACTAAAAAAAACCTAGGCAGCCTAAAGGGCACAAGGTAAAAGTCTCAAAAGCTAAAAAGCAAGGAAAAATCAGCAACAAAGCACAACGAAACGAAAGACAAAAATGAATCAAGGACTATAAGTCACCTATAGATCCTAGACGCCAAACTAGCTTCAACCAGATATCGACTTAGACCTTAACCGCTTATTCTGTTTCTAGTTCTCCATGCGTTCCTTAATGCGCATACAAGGCGCGTTCGGGGTCAAAGGAACTTCCTTTTCGTCGAGCAAGTTTTTCAACACCCTAGGCAGTGAACCTAATCGTTGTAGTGTAATATTGGGTAAGCCTCGGGTATTGATATCGTTCTCTAGGGGAATAGGAATGCTAGTGAGAAGTTTACTACGCTAAGGTTGAGGTTGAGGAAGATTATTTTTTTATCTTTTTTTAATTTTTTAGAAAGCTAAGGGTAAAATCTTGGGGTTTGGATTTTGGGGGGGGTACTTCTACCGATTACTTCTACTAATCTAATTATATAAGCTACGGGTAGTCTTATGTCTATTGATGTGTGCTCATATGATGATTAAAAATGTGTCTACCTAGATACTATTACTCCATAGTTATCTTTTATTGGTGGTTGAATTGTCACGTCCTTATTCTTAACGCGTTGTGTTTTCTAAGGTCGTAGGGTATGCCTTTTTCCCTAACTCTTTGAGACTACCTTAAGGTTATTGCCTACGAAATCTCTAGGTCAATCATAAACTAACTTTAAGTGTTATCTTTGGATGTTCAACCTACAAATCCGCAAAGTGATTCATAAACTAAGGTTCACAAAGATTACTCAAGCATTCAAACACAACGATATCCTAGTACACTCCTAAGCCAATTACAATTAAGATAAGAGACAACCAATCAATAATTAATAACTAGGTTTCATAGATCTAAGCAAACACACAAGAAATTTAGCCGGACATGTTAAACACGCAAGCATACACACATTCAATCAAAGACATAATGAAATCAATGAAGTAAAACACTTATGTTGATGTAAAATAGGGTATGAGAACCCTAGGATACTGTCCAAGTCGGACTACAAACGTTTAGGATTTTTACTCCACAAGTCTACCTCCTAAAATTCTGAAAATTCGATTTCTATATATAATTTTACATTCGCGACGGCGTCGCCTTATAGGTGGGACGCCGTCAGATCGCCGTCATTAGGGTTTCGTCTTGGCCAAGTAATAGTTGGGACGACGTCACGTTGTAGTTGTGACGCCGTCAGGCTTTAGTATTGACGTCGTCTGATTCTGGATCTAGGCCGTCTGGGATGAAAAGTCTTCGTGACGCCCTTCCTCTTCAAAGCCTGATGTATTTTAGCAAAAAGTCTACTGAGCCATCACAGATTTAATTACGTCTAAAGGGACGGCGTCGCCCTTTGATTGGGACACCGTCAGGTTCAATTCCAGCAGCTTGAGTGTCTTTAATCTTGACTTAGCCATTTTCTTCATATATTCACTCCTTTTCGTCCAAATAGGCATCATTCCAACATTTTGCTTCCAAGAGACCTAAAAAGTAAAAAGGAACGAAATTAAGCAGTAACAGATATAAAAGTAGGTGATTAAAGGCTTAAATGACCCCTTAAAAGTGTACGTTTTAAATCTTTATCAAATATTGTTGGAATCACTCCTAAACTAGAATTCAAGTGTTAGTAATTAATATGTAATAGTTAGCTTAATTATGGTCTTTATGTTTGTTATTAAGCTTAGGCTTATGTAGAAGGCCCATAAGCCTAGGCCAAGCCTAATAAGTAAAGGATGAGAACTTGGAGTGTTGCCCTAGTTCCCTCCTATAAATACTCTTGTAAACCCTCACTTGAGGGTTGGTTGTTTAATTCATTTCACTTCATACGCATAACTCTTCTTATTTCATACACATAAGTGTCTTGTTTCGTTCAACCGATCATCTTGTCTTTCTTTCTTACATATTGAGGCTTGTGTTACAAACATGGTGACCTAACAGTGGTATCATTCGCCAAATAGTTGGGTGAAAATCTTTTGTTTTTGAAGTTTATTTGGTTTACGCGTAATACGGTTTCAAACTTTGTCACGCTTCAAAACTCATTTTTTACACTTTTCAATCCAAGATTCTTGTACTTTCAACGTTTTTAGGTGTTAAAATATATGTTTTTGGCAAAAAGTTTCAAACTTTACGTGTGGATCATTGTTTTTAAGCTTGATTTTAAACGTGTGACTACTTTTACGCATAACGTGTTTAGGAGTTTTGGATCATCAAGTTTCACACTTTTGTTTTATTTTGGTGATATTGAAGCTGTTTCATCACAAAAATCTGGTTTAGAAACATCTTTGGGCAGAAATCAATTTTGGCTACTTTCTACGCGTAAGGAAACCCTAATCTTACGCGTAACTCATCCTTGGTTTGATCTTCAGTTTTCGTGGTTTACTCAGTGTTTTCTTGCTTGGATAAGCCTGAAAACACTTCGACTTTGGATATCCTTTACACTGTGATAGTGTAAAAGATTTTTGGGCAAAACCCTAATCTTACTCATAAGCTCAAACTTATCGTATAACTCTTTCATAAGATTTTTCTTACGCCTAAGCTCTGTCTTATGCATAAGCTAATCCTACGCCTAAGTTTTCTACGCCTAACTTTCAGTTTACGCATAACTTTAGTGTTTCTCAATTCTTACGCGTAAGCTAATCCTACACGTAACTATTGCTTTTACGCGTAAGTTTGGTGTTTTTACGCCTAAGTGTTACTTTGCCTTAACTTGGTTTTCTACGCCTAAGGATACTTCATCAACAACGTTTCATTCGACTACAAAGATCCATTTAACAACACAAGTTTTCAACATGTCACAACCACCATACTCTAACTACTTTCCTTATACTTATAATCAACAACAACAACAACAACTAAGTCCACAACATCAAAAATTTAACCTACAACAACAAATTTATCAACAACAATTCAATCAACAACATTATCCACAACAAGGAGCAACTCCACCTCAAATGGTTCAACCACCACCTAGTCTTCAAGTACAACCTTACACAAACGTTTACAATCAACATCCATCAAGGAATACTATGAAGGAACTGACTTGGTTTGCAAAGATGTGTGAAGCTTTAAGTAGCCAACAATCAATTCATGAGGCGGGATCACTTGATAGACCTCCAATGCTCACTCCCGGAAACTACGATCAATAGGTGATTAGGTTCTTTAGGTTTTGTGATCTAAAGAATCTACATGGAAAGTTCTTAAAGAAGGTTATCTTGGAAGGTCCATTTCAGATGCCTATTGTCGTTACAACCGGAGATCCAAATACTGTTCCACCAAGAGATGATCTCACAAACATTGCAGCGATTCTGCGACCTTTCGGTGATGAACTTCTACACTCTGAAGGCTGATGAGCTAGCAATGCAATATATCCTTTTAGGATTACCAAACCCAATTCTTCGAAGTGTTGATGCTCAAAAGACCGCAAAAGCAATGTGGGAACATATTCATCTTCTTATGGAAGGCACGCACTCAATCAAGAGGATATGGAATCCAAAATTTACTTGGCTTATGAACACTTCATGATTGAACACGGAGAGACACTAGAGTCTTATCATCATCGATTCTCGAGACATCATCAATGATTTGGATAAACACAACATCATCATGCCAAGAATTGCAGTCAATACAAAGTTCCTAAGTAGTCTTGGTCCTGATTGGGAGAAGTATGTCATTTTCCTCCGTCAAGCGAAGAATCTTCATCATGCTTCATACGGATTGTTGTACGACTATTTGAAGCCTTATAAAAAGAAGTTGTTAAGGAAAGGGTTATCCGTGGCCAAACTGTTTCACCTTCACTTCCGAATAATCAACAACTTGCTTTGTGGGCTCAAACTTGTTATCCTCCTCAACCAGCTCCTCAACCAACTGCCACAATCACACCATATGATCCGTCACAACAACAATCTAAACAAACTCAATTGGTTCCATACACCAACAACAATGATCAAGCACTTCTGATGAAGCTAATGAGGACTCAGATGCTTTCGATGCATTGCAACAAAGATTTGTTATGATTGCTAAAGCTTTTGGCCGTTATACAAACAAATCCAACAATCGCATTCGTTCCACATCAAACACAAGGAGTCAGCTGTTTGTGAACAATGGCCGAGTTGAAGTTCAGAATCGTGGTTATGGTCGTCAGATGGGCGGTGGTCAAGGGTTTAATGCTATGGGTAGGAATAACATGGGTGCTCCACAGAGAGCTCAAGTGGTTGAACAGGGTAATGCTCAGAATGGGATAAATGGTCTTATCGCTTGCTACAACTGTAATGAAGGGACACTTGGCTAATGCATGCCCAAAGCCGGGACTAGGGGGTGCTTATCACAAGGAGGCTTTACTTTTGGCTCTTAAGGATGAAGGCGGTGGAACTCTCACAGGACAAGAACGAGCTTTATGGCGGATCAGACTCAGATGATGATATGGAGGACTTGCGGGCCAATGCGCGATTATGTTGATGGCTAATATGCACGAGCTACACATGAGTGACACAGGCCCAGTGTATGACACTGATGGCTTGTCTCAGGTGATACATATCATCCTTTGGATTGTTGATAGCAGATGTTCTCGACACATGACAGGAAATCTTAAACTGTTATCAAACTTTATTGCAAAGTTCATTGGAACTATCAGATTCGGGAATGATCACTTCGAAGCTATCATGGGCTACGGAGATTGTATCAATGGCAATATCGAAATTAGCAGGGTTTATTATGTGGAAGGTCTCGGTCACAATCTCTTCTCAGTAGGTCAGTTCTGTGATGGAGATTTGTAAGTTGCTTTTCGGGAGAAAACTTGTTTCATTCGTGATCTACAAGGAAACGATCTTATGTCTAGCACTCGCAATTCAAGTCTGTACACAATCTCAATGCAAGACATGATTGCTTCATCTCCCATCTGTCTACTTTCAAAGGCAACATCAACAAAATCTTGGCTATGGCACCAGCGTCTCTCACATTTAAACTTTCAAACCATAACCAACCTTGCTCGATACAAACTTGTTGAAGGTCTCCCAAGATTCCGGTATTCTAAAGATCACCTCTGCTCAACCTGTGAACAAGGAAAAAGCACTCGTGCTCATTTTTCTTCAAAGGTGGAACATAGCTCTCAGCATGTGCTTCATCTTCTTCACATGGACTTGTGTGGCCCGATGCGCGTGCAAACGATTAATGGCAAACGCTACATCTTGGTAATTGTCGATGACTACTCACGATGGACTTGGGTCTACTTTCTTCGAAGTAAAGATCAAGCTCCATAGATGATCATCACCTTTCTCAAGAAAATTCAAGTTCACTCCGAACACGGTTAAACCGTCGAGCAGAGACAAAGGAACTGAATTTGTGAATCAAACTCTTCATGAATTCTATGAGAAAGTGGGAATTGAGCATCAAATATCTATTGCACGAACAACAGAACAAAACGGAGTTGTTGAAAGACGAAACCAAACGTTAGTGGAAGCTGCCAGAACGATGTTAATCAATGCTACACTTCCAGATTACTTGTGGGCTGAAGCCATATCAACTGCATGTTACACTTAGAATCGCTCAATGATTACTAAACGCCACAACAAAACACCATTTGAGCTTGTCCACAACCGAAAACCGAATCTCAAACACTTTCATGTATTTGGATCCCTTTGCTACCCGAATAATGATCGTGATGACTTTGGAAAGCTCAAAGCCAAAGTTGACATTGGAGTCTTTATTAGATACTGTGATAATTCTAAAGGTTACCGGATCTGGAATCGTCTTACAAAACAGGTTATGGAAACGATTCATGCAAACTTCGATGAGCTTACTGAAATGGATTCTGAGCATAACAGCTTGGAACCCGGTTATAACCTTTTAAACTTCCCTCAAACCCCATCATCACCTGAACCTAGCCCCGAACACTTTTCGTCAATAAATGGAAAAGCTATTTGCTCCCGCGTTTAGTGATGACATTGATGAACGTGCTCCAGGTGTATCCGATGTTTCCGCTGCTCAATCTGATCATATTCTAATACGATACACCGCAACAACAACTACTTTTGTTGAAGAAGCACCACCGATTGACTCTACAATAACAGTTGAACAAAGCTGCATCCAACGACACTGAACCGGTGATGATGTTCGAACAATGAAGTACCCCCACGTGTAGATTTTGATCCAAATGCGTTCTTTAACCCGTTTGCTAATGAAAGCTGCTGCATCGAGATGTTGCGGAATCATCTACAAGCCATTTGAATCCTCCCAATCTGCAGAATGTATATCAACATCAACCATCCACTCATCGTTGGACAAAAGACCATCCTCTAGAGAATATTATTAGTAACCCGAATCAACCAGTAGCGACAACGTCTTCACCAGGACGGTGAACATTTCATTTATGCACTCACCGATGCTTGCCAATCTGAACCTAAAACATTAAAGATGCAATGACCAAAGACAACTGGATTGAATCCATGCAAGAAGAACTCAATCGGTTTAAACGTCTTGAAGTATGGGAATTGGTTGAAAGACCACAGGGTCTTTGTCATTGGTCTCAAATGGATTTGGAAAAACAAATTGGATCTTTGAAGGAACCGTAATCGAAATAAGTCACGTCGGTGGCTAAGGGTTATAGACAGGAAGAGGGTATTGACTTTGAAGAATCATTCGCACTGGTTGCTCGTCTTGAGGCATGCAGTTTTTCTGGAATTTGCGGCTCACATGAACATCACGATCTTTCAAATGGATGTCAAAACTGCCTTTCTCAATGGACAACTGAAAGAAACGGTCTATGTTAGCCAGCCGGAAGGATTCGTTGATCGAGTTCCCTAATCACGTCTACAAACTGAAGAAGGCTCTCTACGGTCTCAAACAAGCCCCTCGAGCGTGGTATGATAAGTTATCATCCTTTCTCATCGCCAATAATTTCGTAAAAGGTTCGGTCGACCCTACACTGTTCATACAATATCACGGGTCTAACATTTTAATCGTTCAAATCTATGTGGATGACATCATTTTTGGGTCAACACATTTAAAATACTCAAACGCTTTTTCAAAACTAATGAAAAAACATTTTGAAATGTCCATGATGGGTGAACTTACGTTCTTTCTAGGACTGCAAGTTCATCAATCATCCCGTGGTATTTTCTTGAGTCAGTCCAAATATGCCCTTGAACTATTAAACAAATTTGGAATGCAAACCTGTGACACCTATGCCACACTGTAAAGCCCCTTTTATCACTTATACCTTATCTTTATCACAAGTACCACACGAACCAAACACAAATACCTTATGCGTATGAATAAGAAGAAAGGAAAGATTAAGATAAGAACTTGGTGACTTGAATATGAATTCGTGTATGTTAGAGAGGTAGAGAAAAGAAGATGAAAACAATTAGTTGTATATTGCTTCAAGGAAAAACACACACACACACACTCAAGCACACCCATCAAATGACATACTTGAGGGGTATTTATAGTAAGAGAGATGATGCCCTAAGGCTTGGCCATGGGCCTTGTATGGGCTTGGACATAGATTGGGTTACATGAACTTATACAAGGCTAGCTTAACTAAACGTCTAACCATTTAGCTTAGCCCAATCCATGAGCCCTTTGACTATTCTAGCACGATATCTAACACACATTACAAAGTTCCTAAATGTGAATGACCATCACTTCTAATAAAAACTATTAAGGCTAACAATCTCCCCCTAAGGGGTGGTCATTCAAATGATGCTCCACTTGATAAGGTCTTTACTTTTCTTGAGCTCGAACTTTGTGTGTAGATATAGAATAGTCTTGATTCTTTGTTCCTTCATGCTTTGTGATCATTTAATGTGGTTGTCTGCCGTTGTCAACTTCGTTGGTTAGGTATCTCCATGTCTTTCTCCACCATGCTCACACTTCTATTTGACTTTGAGTTTCCAATGATGAAGTTCTCGAGTCTTTACACTTTGTAGATTCTTTGACATTGACGAAGAATCTTCTTTAACTTTGAGTTGTCTTTGATTTTGATGAGAACTTTCATGTGTTGTTATTATGAGCATGTGAAGAATCTGCACGATCAATCCGCTCCAGAGCTTCCATAAGAAGAAAACATAAAAACAGGTTAGTAATAAGCGGATTCCGGCACTTACAAGTTTGAATTTCGAGGGTGTTAACAGCATAGTGTGAAAACACGTCTCTTATTCTCACAGAGGCCGTTCCTGAACTGGAGTCCCACAAGTGAGATAACGCGATATACCGAAGTACATCTACAGTTCAGATGAGTCATTGAGGTACACCGAAGCATCACCCCACGACTGTAGACCGTTTGAGACACACTAAAGCGTAATCCACGAAGAATTACCGAAGTGACCTGCTGTCGTGGTGCTTGATGTTGACCCTGGCAGGAATTTCCATTCAATCACTGAAGATCACAAATGTGAAACTTCTCATAAATGTTCTGGCAAATTGCTAAGATCTGCGTAGGACTCTATAATATATCACTTGTGTCCTTAATGATGAACAACAAGCGATGTCATGTCAAGTGTTCCTATGAGATCTTTTGATGACTCTCGTGGCTCTAGACTCAATAGTGCATTTTGGTTTCCTAAGCGGAGACTAGGGAGAGGGTCTCCTTCTTCAATACTAACGATCTCTAAGAGAAAGTCAATAGATTATGTAGGGTTCCCAGTGAGAATGAAACAAATCCCTTTTGAGAGGAATTGAGTAGCTAGAAGGTTTAGTGCGGTCGTCACTGGGTCCATGACGTCTTTGTCTTCAATACCGTGTCATCTAAGTGACAACCCGATAAGCAGATGAATTGAACCCGGTTTATGCCCTAAGGTTGAATATGGAGGGCTATTTCTTTTCACCCTTTCTTTACTTTTCTTTTTAATTCTTCAACCCCTTCTTTCTCCTTTCTCACATTACTCCTTTTTTCAGTTATACCTAAGGACTTCTAATACTAACTATGGGTATTGTACTTGGGTAGATCCCTCCGGCTCTGGCAGATCATAGGACGGATTTCCTATCCTTAGTCACCTTATAACTCCATGACTGTCCTATTGTTGCCATAAAACCATTTTTCTTGAAAATCTCTCAGAGTGTTTATGATTGAAAACGTGTTTGAAACACTCCGAGAGTTTTATATTTTCAGAAACACTTCCCCTTCACATGTGCTTATATTGTTTTAACTTAAATCGCACATAGAGGTAGAGTTCGCACTTTTGAATTGATCAACTTTCAATAGACAAGACCGATTCGAGACACGTTTACATCACTAGTGAACTAGCTTGAAATTATTACCCGGCCTGGTCAAGTCCAAAGAAAGTTTTTCTCGAAATGGTACATTCTACTTAGACAAGTCCTATTCGAGACAGCGCTTACATCCTTGGTTAGACCGGCTTGAAATTATTACCCGTCCAGGAACACGTCTTTTCGAGTACTGACTTTATATTATCGTCAATTCATTGGTTACGTCTGAGTCGAGCTCTTTTGAGATTCAAACAACGATCATTAAACTTTTTGATCACATTTTAATCACGTCTCCCCCTCAAAAATAGCATATCCATGATGTTTTTGAAACAAAATGATTAAAAGATATGTTTTTCGAAAAGCATTTGGAGAGAAACTGATTTAGCATGAATTTTGGAACAATTTTGGTTTTATACTCCCCCTTAACGAAAGCATATTTTTCAAACAGAAAATTTAGAATCAATTAAGGGTTTAGAGGGAGTTATCTTGGTACCAAATTTGAGAGATTTTGAAAAATCTTTTTGAAAAATTTCGAATCAATGGTACGCAAGATGAAGATTTTAAAAAAATCTTGTGAAGATATTTAGAGAAAAAATTATCTTCATTTGTTTTAGGATAAGTGCTCGATATTTATGAAAATCGATTTTGCGTAGCACTTTCCTTTCTTTAAAGATCGGGTTGCAAGCTGAAATACTTACAAGCCATTTTATTTTTAGGAATAGTGCTTTAAAAATATTTAAAACCTTTGATTTTGATAAGCACTTTCCTTTCTTTGAAGCGCGGGTCCTGAACTGATGTGTTCAGAAGCCATTATGTTGAAGTCCGGGTTTCGTACTGAAGTATACGAAAGCCATTATTTGAAGAAATTTTGAGAAACGACATGTTTTAGAAAACATTTAAAGAACTCTTGATCCGTGCTAAACCGTCAAGTTATCTCACGCAAGCCGGCCACTTGTGAATGGCTGACCGTAAGAAACTCAAAACAGTTCAAACACCAAATGCAATGAAGATCAGAGGAGTATAGTGTTTCCTCGAGTCGTTAAGTCCCAACGAGGTGTGTAAACGTAGTACAACGACTATGCGTCTTTGAATGATATTTAATATACAAAACAGGAATCGATTGACTAACACTAGGAATGTGAATAGTAATAGCTCTGTCACAGCTACGGCAATAAAAACGTACAATCAGGATACCTAAAACGTAAAAGATATACAAATGTACGTTTAACTTAAATTAAACGTAAATGTATAAAAACAAAACGATTATAACTATAGTAGAGATTTGCATGTCTTAGCGACTTAAATGCAAATTAAGTAAACTTAAAATTATTTATCTATAATTTACAAATTTATGTAAAAGTTAAGAAACCCTAAAAAAAACTAAAACGCGTACGTGTACGTAGCAATTACGTAAACGTAACAAAATAAAAAGTGAATTCGGTCCAATACAACTCCCACAAATGTAAAAATCATATTTTTGGAATCCTAAAAAGATAAGAAAATTATTAGAAAATTAAAATAAATTTTTACACTATTAAATTAATTAATATAAATTAAAAATGAATTAAATGTATTTAATAATGAATTAAATAATAAGAAAATCTAAAATTAACTTAAATAAATAAAATTAAGAATCTGAAAAATCTAAAATATTATAAAATAATTTTTTAAAACTGAAATTGTATTTTTTTACACAATTATTCTATTTATTATTAATTATTTACTATTATTAATTACTAAAAACTATTATTATTTATTAAAAATAATAAATGAATAAAGAAAAATCTGAAACTTTTTACATAATTATTAAATAAATACAGGAACTTAAGAAAAATCTAAAAACTATATGTTATTAACAGAAATAAGCTAATAAGCAAATAAGCTTCTAGCTAGAAGCTATCACTTAGCTTAAAAAAGAGCTTTTTTGGTTTTTTTCTTTTTCTGGACTAATGTACTACTTATATTATACAAGTTAAATGAACACAAAACTTTACAAACTTAAAAATAAGAAAATTGTGGGCTTATGAGTCCAACAGTTAAGCTTTTGGCTTGACTGTTGGAACTCAAGCTTAAAATAAGCTTGGAAAAAGCTATAAACAGGAAACAAAAGGCAAAATAAGATATATACAAGTCCAATGGATCAATATAAACAAGAAAATTGGACTATGATAGTGTGAGCTTATGGTTTAGTCAGTTAAGCTTTTGACTTAACTTGGATGGAGTGAAAGCTTGTAAAAGCTTGGTATAAGCTCCACACTGATAAGTAAAAGAAAAATAATATGCTATTAAATGATATAAACAAGTATGCACAAGCTTGTGTATTGGCAATCACTCATAAGCTTGCAATAAGCTAATAAGCAAATCCAATTCACACAGATCCAAACACCCCTTGCAACTATTTGAAATGACCATTTAAGCTGAGAGTATAAGCTAAAAATGGCAAATTAATAATTGAAGTAGCAAGATGGGCTGGTTGGCTTTCCAAAAAGCCAAAACTCAACCTGTGAAGTCCACATATTAGCTTTTGAGGAGCTTATGAAAATCCTCCCAAATGACTGAGAGCTCAGTGTATACTGATACACTCAGTATACACTGATTGGAATGGGACAAGTTATAAGCTGGTTGCAGCCCTAGCAAATAAGCTGCTAGGGGAAAATTAAGCACAGGATCTTTAAGTTGGGTGGATGAGCTTCACAAAAAGCTAAAACACACAAGCTCTAGATCACTAATGAGCTTTTTAGAGCTGTAGGTAATGGTGCAAGTTCAAAGAGTTGAACTGTTGGGAATGGGCAAACTACAAGCTCTTTATGACTTATCAAAGAAGCTCATGAGAGCTCAACCAACACTGAGGCATTGAGTATGACTGGATAGCCTCACAAGAAGCCAGAATTCACAAGCTCAAGCTTAGTATGGAACTTTCCATAGGCTTGGGAAAACAACTCCACTTCCACTGTTTGCTTCAGTGGAAGGAGTTTGGTGGGACAAAATAAAGGGTTTGATTAAGCTACCTAAATAAGCAAATAAGGGACAAATAAGCATAAACATAACAATTAGGCCACAAAGGCTACACAAATAAGCCAAATTCACAAGCTAGGGCCAACTTCACAGGCTTTTGCAAGCTTGTGAACTTGACACCTAAACCTGTGCACAGGGCAAAACTAGGCACAAATAAGCTAAAAATAAGCACTTAAACATGACATATAGAAATTAAAAAAAATACAATAAGCTAGATTAGAAACAAATCTAAAATATCCTAAAAGCACAGAACATGAAATTAAATAACAAAAGCACAATAAAATTACTAAGTTTATTCAAAAACGACTTAAATGAAAATTTGACTTTTTACAAGAACATTAAAGTTTGACTAAACTGAGTTTAAAACTTAAACTACTGATTAACTATGATGTATTAAGCTATAATGAAACTAGATTAATCTAGATAACCTACTCATGAATCACTGTGATGAAATTTGTATCTTAAATCCTAACAGTGAACTGTCTAATGAAGATTAAAATCAATTTTGACTATTTAACAAATAAGAACAGGTTTATATGACTACACTGAGCTATTAGGTACTAATATGATATTAAACAATGATAAGCCACAACAAACAAACACTGGACTGCTCATTTATCAGCAAATCCAAACAATCCTTTAAATGAGATTAGATTGGACTTTTCATAACATCTAGCTGTATAAACAGAATTTATCAAATCCATAAGCTTTAGTGTGTCAAACCAAACCTTTTTCAACCTAAACAAATAGTCATAAGAGTCTAGGTCTAGGATTATCCAAAGCAAGCATATTGGCAGTTGAATGAAATTCCAAGCCACAATCCAATTTCAAAATATAACAACCTAGTATTAAGCTTTAATATCACTACATAATAACAAGGAAACACAGAATCATAAAAATCATAGCATTTAAAACATTAAAACAGTAAAGTACAAAAAATTATAAAAATGAAGCTTACAAGTGATCAATGCTAAAACTGAGTACCAAGGCTCAGAAACCACTCCTAGCTTGTTGTCAATAAGCTAGAGACCAGAAATTCCATCCAGATTAGCTTCTATACCCCAGAACTGCTTATGAGACCACAAGTTGATTTTTCATTGATTTTTCTTGATTTTTAGTATTTCCTGAATTTTAAAAACTATATCTGTTTAAATGAATCTAAAAGCTTCATGAGCTTTGTCAAGAGCCTACATGAGCTTAAAGAGTCCATTAAACAACCATAACAAGAAATTTAAATGACATGAAATTAAAGGAATTTTAAGCAAAACATGAAACTGAAATTAGACTGAAATTAAACTGAAATTTAAGTTCCATTACACTAATTTGAGGAAGCTTACAACATTAAAACATTAAAAGACATGAAATTTAAAGAAAGCTTTTAAAAATTACACTAACGACCAATGGCTAATCCAAAAGTGCTTCTTCTCTTGCCTCTCCTCTGCTTTTTATAATCATTTCAACTCCTTGTCGACCTCTGAGTAAATCCCACCTCATTTTAGCCTTTGGATCATTTGATTTCATCAAAACCATACACTTGGTGCTTTGGCGGGAAAAGTCTATTTGAGCAGGTAGCAGCAATTAATGCGTTTTGGTTAGATATGGAGGTGGAGGGGGGTTGGTATACAGCTGGGAGGATAAGGTGAGGTGGAGAGGTGGGCAAGTGGTGGTGAAACCACTGGTAATTGGTTTGCAGTGGAGAGTGAGGAGATGTATAGTGCTAGGCGGTTTTTTATTTAAACACTGGTTTTGGGTTTGGGTATTGGGCTTGGGTAAGATTTGGGCCAGCTGGGTTTATTTTGATTGGATTGGATTTGGGTATTAATAATAAAAGGGTCCGGTTTGGTTTGTTAGCTAGTTAACAACAAGGACCATTGAAGTAATTTGGTAAAGTTGAAGGACTGAGATTGTAAGTTTCCCAAAGTTATCACAAGGACTAAACCTGCAATTAATGATTAGTACAAGGACTAAATTTGCATAAAATTTCATTTTTTATAAATCCAAGGACTAAAACTGCCAATTTTTGTAACTCTAGGGACCAAAATTGTAATTTTCTCAAAATTTATCATAAGGACCAATTTTGTCATTTATGAATAGTACAAGGTTAATATTTGATAATTTTCACTTTTTAAATTAACCAAGGACTATATTTGACATTTTTCAAACTTTAGGGACTAAAGTTGTCATTTTGTAAACTTTAAACTTTAAAGGGTTTATTTTGACAACTTTTGAATCCCATGGACCTTAAATGACATTTTACAAGTTTTTGAATTACCAGGGACTAGTTTTGACAATTTTTGAAACTTGGGGGACTAAAACTGCCAATTATGCAAACTTGGTACGTTTTTCATCTGATTTTTGTATTTTTGCATTTAAAACACATAAAACACTTGTTTGTGATATTTTCATCATTTTGATACATTTATGAGTGTTTTCAGATGTTTTTGCAGTCTAGATGGTACAAAAATGATGAGTATTTAGACACTCATCAATCCCCCACACTAAGATATTGCTAGTCCCTAGCAATGATTTGAGAAAAATTAATGGATTTTATCTCTTTACCAAAAGCCATTACTTCTGGAGTAGCCAATTGTTTTAGTTCAAGTAAGAACTTTGGTACAATGATAACCAAATGATTTTGAGCAAATCATAAGCTGTGAACGGATTTGATTTGTCTTTACCAGAAGCCGTTTGCTTCTGGACTAGCCAACTCTTAGATAAATTATCAATATTATCTTTGGTGAGTCGATTACCAATTATGGTTTTTCAACTGCCTTTACCACAAGCCATAAACTTGCGGGCTAGCCAACTCTTCACTTTTAAGGATATGGTGAGCTGAATACCATACAATTTTGGGCAAATTGCAAGCCGTCAACGGATTTGAGATATCTTTACCAAGAGCCGTTTGCTCCTGGATTAGCCAATCCTTATGTGGGTTAGACATGGTGGACTGATTACCATTTGTTGTGTTTAGTACATAGTACTTCCACTACAAAATTTTTTAAAATTTGGCCATTTTGGGGGAAAAAGGGACTAAAAGGGTACATTTTATGATCAAATTCGCCAGAATTTCCCCCCCACACTTAGAAATGAATATTGTCCTCAATATTCAAAGTACCGGCTGTTATGTCGAATCCTTAGAACGTAAAAAGATAACATTATTAGCTAAGTGTAGAAACACAACAATTATTCTCTTTTTTTAATATTTACAATTTTCAATCATTTTTTAGATCTATATACAACATGTGGGGCATCTCCCCCACACTAGGGTGGTATACACGGGTGAAAACCCATGTTTTAACTACTGTTTTTGATTACCGAGTCGCTAGCTTGACTCGACCCCGAATTAATTGGTTCATGAGGAAATGACTGGATGAGAAATTGGAGTGGGGTCACCACTCACAGAATTATGAAGAGTAAGGAGAATATTTTTGGTTTTTGATTTTATAATATAAACAGAAAAGGGAAAATGTTTTTGTATTTTATATTGTTTTTGGAAATGAAATATGATATGATATATAATATATATACAAGGTATAGAAATTTCAACAAAACACAAGTATGTTACAAGTACGTTATACGCAGCACACCTCCCCGGCAGCGGCGCCAAAATTTGATCGGTGCAAAACCGTCAAGTTATCTCACGCAAGCCGGCCACTTGTGAATGGCTGACCGTAAGAAACTCAAAACAGTTCAAACACCAAATGCAATGAAGATCAGAGGAGTATAGTGTTTCCTCGAGTCGTTAAGTCCCAACGAGGTGTGTAAACTGTAGTACAACGACTGTGCGTGCTGAAATGATATTTAATATACAAAAACAGGAATCTGATTGACTAACACTAGGAATGTGAATAGTGATAGCTCTGTCACAGCTATGTCGTTAAAAACGTACAATCAGATACCTAAAAACATAAAAGATATACAAATGTACGTTTAACTTAAATTAAACGTAAATGTATAAAAACAAAACGTTTATAACTATAGTAGAGATTTGCATGTCTTAGCGACTTAAATGCAAATTAAGTAAACTTAAAATTATTTATCTATAATTTACAAATTTATGTAAAAGTTAAGAAACCCTAAAAAAAACTAAAACGCGTACGTGTACGTAGCAATTACGTAAACGTAACAAAATAAAAAGTGAATTCGGTCCAATACAACTCCCACAAATGTAAAAATCATATTTTTGGAATCCTAAAAAGATAAGAATATTATTAGAAAATTAAAATAAATTTTTACACTATTAAATTAATTAATATAAATTAAAAATGAATTAAATGTATTTAATAATGAATTAAATAATAAGAAAATCTAAAATTAACTTAAATAAATAAAATTAAGAATCTGAAAAATCTAAAATATTATAAAATAATTTTTAAAACTGAAATTGTATTTTTTTTACACAATTGTTCTATTTATTATTAATTATTTACTATTATTAATTACTAAAAACTATTATTATTTATTAAAAATAATAAATGAATAAAGAAAAATCTGAAACTTTTTACATAATTATTAAATAAATACAGGAACTTAAGAAAAATCTAAAAACTATATGTTATTAACAGAAATAAGCTAATAAGCACATAAGCTTCTAGCTAGAAGCTATCACTTAGCTTAAAAAAGAGCTTTTTTGGTTTTTTTCTTTTCCTGGACTAATGTACTACTTATATTATACAAGTTAAATGAACACAAAACTTTACAAACCTAAAAAAAATAAGCAAATTGTGGGCTTATGAGTCCAACAGTTAAGCTTTTGGCTTGACTGTTGGAACTCAAGCTTAAAATAAGCTTGGAAAAAGCTATAAGCAGGAAACAAAAGGCAAAATAAGATATATACAAGTTCAATGGATCAATATAAACAAGAAAATTGGACTATGATAGTGTGAGCTTATGGTTTAGTCAGTTAAACTTTTGACTTAACTTGGATGGAGTGAAAGCTTGTAAAAGCTTGGTATAAGCTCCACACTGATAAGTAAAAGAAAAATAATATGCTATTAAATGATATAAACAAGTATGCACAAGCTTGTGTACTGGCAATCACTCATAAGCTTGCAATAAGCTAATAAGCAAATCCAATTCACACAGATCCAAACACCCCTTGCAACTATTTGAAATGACCATTTAAGCTGAGAGTATAAGCTAAAAATGGCAAATTAATAATTGAAGTAGCAAGATGGGCTGGTTGGCTTTCCAAAAAGCCAAAACTCAACCTGTGAAGTCCACAGATTAGCTTTTGAGGAGCTTATGAAAATCCTCCCAAATGACTGAGAGCTCAGTGTATGCTGATACACTCAGTATACACTGATTGGAATGGGACAAGTTATAAGCTGGTTGCAGCCCTAGCAAATAAGCTGCTAGGGGAAAATTAAGCACATGATCTTTAAGTTGGGTGGATGAGCTTCACAAAAAGCTAAAACACACAAGCTCTAGATCACTAATGAGCTTTTTAGAGCTGTAGGTAATGGTGCAAGTTCAAAGAGTTGAACTGTTGGGAATGGGCAAACTACAAGCTCTTTATGACTTATCAAAGAAGCTCATGAGAGCTCAACCAACACTGAGGCATTGAGTATGACTGGATAGCCTCACAAGAAGCCAGAATTCACAAGCTCAAGCTTAGTAGGGAACTTTCCATAGGCTTGGGAAAACAACTCCACTTCCACTGTTTGCTTCAGTGGAAGGAGTTTGGTGGGACAAAATAAAGGGTTTGATTAAGCTACCTAAATAAGCAAATAAGGGACAAATAAGCATAAACATAACAATTAGGCCACAAAGGCTACACAAATAAGCCAAATTCACAAGCTAGGGCCTACTTCACAGGCTTTTGCAAGCTTGTGAACTTGACACCTAAACCTGTGCACAGGGCAAAACTGGGCACAAATAAGCTAAAAAATAAGCACTTAAACATGACATATAGAAATTAAAAAAAATACAATAAGCTAGATTAGAAACAAATCTAAAATATCCTAAAAGCACAGAACATGAAATTAAATAACAAAAGCACAATAAAATTACTAAGTTTATTCAAAAACGACTTAAATGAAAATTTGACTTTTTACAAGAACATTAAAGTTTGACTAAACTGAGTTTAAAACTTAAACTACTGATTAACTATGATGTATTAAGCTATAATGAAACTAGATTAATCTAGATAACCTACTCATGAATCACTGTGATGAAATTTGTATCTTAAATCCTAACAGTGAACTGTCTAATGAAGATTAAAATCAATTTTGACTATTTAACAAATAAGAACAGGTTTATATGACTACACTGAGCTATTAGGTACTGATATGATATTAAACAATGATAAGCAACAACAAACAAACACTGGACTTCTCATTTATCAGCAAATCCAAACAATCCTTTAAATGAGATTAGATTGGACTTTTCATAACATCTAGCTGTATAAACAGAATTTATCAAATCCATAAGCTTTAGTGTGTCAAACCAAACCTTTTTCAACCTAAACAAATAGTCACAAGAGTCTAGGTCTAGGATTATCCAAAGCAAGCATATTGGCAGTTGAATGAAATTCCAAGCCACAATCCAATTTCAAAATATAACAACCTAGTATTAAGCTTTAATATCACTACATAATAACAAAGAAACACAGAATCATAAAAATCATAGCATTTAAAACATTAAAACAGTAAAGTACAAAAAATTATAAAAATGAAGCTTACAAGTGATCAATGCTAAAACTGAGTACCAAGGCTCAGAAACCACTCCTAGCTTGTTGTCAATAAGCTAGAGACCAGAAAGTCCATCCAGATTAGCTTCTATACCCCAGAACTGCTTATGAGACCACAAGTTGATTTTTCATTGATTTTTCTTGATTTTTAGTATTTCCTGAATTTTAAAAACTATATCTGTTTAAATGAATCTAAAAGCTTCATGAGCTTTGTCAGGAGCCTACATGAGCTTAAAGAGTCCATTAAACAACCATAACAAGAAATTTAAATGACATGAAATTAAAGGAATTTTAAGCAAAACATGAAACTGAAATTAGACTGAAATTAAACTAAAATTTAAGTTTCATTACACTAATTTGAGGAAGCTTACAACATTAAAACATTAAAAGACATGAAATTTAAAGAAAGCTTTTAAAAATTACACTAACGACCAATGGCTAATCCAAAAGTGCTTCTTCTCTTGCCTCTCCTCTGCTTTTTATAATCATTTCAACTCCTTGTCGACCTCTGAGTAAATCCCACCTCATTTTAGCCTTTGGATCATTTGATTTCATCAAAACCATACACTTGGTGCTTTGGCGGGAAAAGTCTATTTGAGCAGGTAGCAGCAATTAATGCGTTTTGGTTAGATATAGAGGTGGAGGGGGGTTGGTATACAGCTGGGAGGATAAGGTGAGGTGGAGAGGTGGGCAAGTGGTGGTGAAACCACTGGTAATTGGTTTGCAGTGGAGAGTGAGGAGATGTACAGTGCTAGGCGGTTTTTTTATTTAAACACTGGTTTTGGGTTTGGGTATTGGGCTTGGGTAAGATTTGGGCCAGCTGGGTTTATTTTGATTGGATTGGATTTGGGTAGTAATAATAGGGTCCGGTTTGGTTTGAGTTAACAACAAGGACCATTGAAGTAATTTGGTAAAGTTGAAGGACTGAGATTGTAAGTTTCCCAAAGTTATCACAAGGACTAAACCTGCAATTAATGATTAGTACAAGGACTAAATTTGCATAAAATTTCATTTTTTATAAATCCAAGGACTAAAACTGCCAATTTTTGTAACTCTAGGGACCAAACTTGTAATTTTCTCAAAATTTATCATAAGGACCAATTTTGTCATTTATGAATAGTACAAGGTTAATATTTGATAATTTTCACTTTTAAATTAACCAAGGACTATATTTGACATTTTTCAAACTTTAGGGACTAAAGTTGTCATTTTGTAAACTTTAAACTTTAAAGGGTTTATTTTGACAACTTTTGAATCCCATGGACCTTAAATGACATTTTACAAGTTTTTGAATTACCAGGGACTAGTTTTGACAATTTTTGAAACTTGGGGGACTAAAACTGCCAATTATGCAAACTTGGTACGTTTTTCATCTGATTTTTGTATTTTTGCATTTAAAACACATAAAACACTTGTTTGTGATATTTTCATCATTTTGATACATTTATGAGTGTTTTCAGATGTTTTTGCAGTCTAGATGGTACAAAAATGATGAGTATTTAGACACTCATCAACTCTCGCTCAAGCATCTGTACATACCCGTATCATTGTTGAATGACATTTCTAGAAACGTACAGAATATCGATTATACGAGAGACATGTCGTAGAAGAATATTTTTGAATTTTTTGATTTTATATTTTTGTATTTTTTGAAAAAATTTTATATTTTTGTATTTTGCTTTTGTTGGTTTTATAAAAGAAATGGAAAATCAAAAATAGAAGATAGAGAGAATGAAGAGTTTACAGAATTGGAACCCTCTGATGAGCTGGGTTCTGAGATATTTGATTCACCTGCAACCAAAAAAGAAGAGTTTTCACAAATAACAGTGTTAGAAGTACAAGATTCCTCACGGTGAGGGTGATCACTATCAACTGTTGTAGTGGTTTCTACTTCCTTAACTAGATGAGTTTCACTATTATCTGTGTTGGTGCAAGTATCAAAAATCTTTCCTGTAGGAATCCATCTAAGACCAATTTGGTTGAAAACTTTTCCCGTGGGTATCCACCTAAGGTAAGATCTAGGAGTTGTTTTCTTATCAGATGCAGCGGAAGACTCTTTTTTAGAAAAACTACGTCCTGAAGAGATCCACCTATTAGGTTTCCTTTTGATGTTCATCTTGTCAACGGGTTTGTTTCTATTTGGTGTCTTAGTGGATTGTGCCTTAGCACGAGAATTATCTTTCTTGAGATATTGTAAGGCACATGCATCATGATTAGCTGAAAAGATACATTTTTTACATGTAGTACAGACAAATTCAATATTCTTGTTTAAAACAGCAGCTTTAACTTTGTCACTACAGTCTTTTGGAAGTTGATTCTTGTTCGAAAAAGACTTAGAATTCCTAGTGTTGTTTTCTAAGGGCATAGCATTTTCTTTTGCGCAACTACTCTTAGATGTAAGCCAATCCCTAGTCTTTTGTAGAGTGTTCCTAGGTAATGGTTTACTACTACTAGCAGTGCCTTGAAATCTTGTAGAGTTCATCACCCTAGATGTTGCACCTAAAATTCCGTCTTTTCGAGTCTGTGCCTTTTTCCTAGCTTCTTGTAGATAGTGATTGTTGACCATGTTGTTAGAACCAACAGATTCTTTAACTAGATTAGTGGTCACATTCCGTTTACTATTCCTAGAGATGCCAGGTGTAAACACTTTTTCTTTCTCAAAAACGGGTTTTTCAAAAGCTTTGATAATTCTCTTTTTGATAGGCAAAGTCTGTGGAGTGACTGTTTTTGACAAATCATTTTTCTCATTGATTTTTGGAGGAAACTGAGAAATAGACATTTTTGGTTTGAAAACCGGTTTGGGAACATTTGTTTTCTCCTCAGTCAATGGTTTTGCAAACTTAGTATCCACAGCCTTTCCTTTTAGACTTTCCAGCTGAACTCTCAAAAGATCATTTTGCTCTTTCATGTCCTTGTAGGCACGCTCATACGACAGTTTGTCATACTTGCATTCCTCGGTTTTTCGATCAAGTTGTTTAAAATAGGACACGTTTTCTTTTTCAAGTTTTTCAAGAGCTTTTTCATATTTTGAAACAATTGCGGAGGTCTCATACTGGAGTCTTTCATGATCATCAACAGAATATGTTTGCAAAA
>OU343223.1:271725302-271928731 GCA_910596185.1 Chrysanthemum makinoi
ATGTATAAATAGCATAAGAGATGGAGTGAAAGTTTAAGCTTGTGAATTGTAAAACACACAACACGCAAGCATCTTTTCACTCCTCCAAATCTGACTTAGTTCACGAGATAGCTCGTGAGCTCTAAGAGTTTGTGCTTTCGGACTTAGCCCGAGCTAGAGAGGAGTCACCCAACTTTGTCATTTCAATCTCAAGTACTATTCGACAAGTACTTGGGGTAGCGTATTCTTTGTTGATTTATTTCTAATAAGAATATGATGTTGAAAATTACTCTGTGTGTTTTACTTATGTTAATTTCAGTCATAGTTCACTATTAACTTGTTTTATATATTTAAACTGTTTTAAACAATAGTGAACGGGGAACAACAGATCTCCTTTGGGATAGGTTTTGTGTAGTGTTGGCTAGTAGTTCCTCCTTTGTAATGGAACTCGGTATCTATCCTTGTACCGGATAAAGTGTAGGCGACGTTGTGATAGGTTTGGTTCTACCTTGTGGAAGAACCCGGTGTCTAGCCTTGTACAGGAAAAAGAGTAGGCGACGTTGTGAAGGCTTCTCCGCTATAAGGAGCTTGTGTTGTGTAGTGATTATGAACTCTCTAGTAGGTGACTTGGGGAGTGGAGTAGGGCAAGGAAGGTTTTCTTGTAGCCGAACCACTATAAATACTCGCGTTGTGGTTTTGTGCTTCTTACTCTTTAACTTTTCATTACTTACTTAAATGCTTATCTATCATCATCCAATACACACCTTTAATAAGATTGACATAAGTTGATCTAAATAGTTTAAAACGAAGTTTCAATCGGTAAAACTATTCAACACCACCAAACCCAATTTTTTTTCAAATATTCCGCTTTCAAAAATTACCTCTCATTCAAACTCCATCTTCCTCTTCATCTCACTCTTCAAAACCATGGAAAAACTTCATCATCATGGTTTACATCATCTTCGTGATCATCGTCTTGACACTCATCGCTCTCGTGTATCCAATGATCAAGTTTTCTCATGGAGACATGTACTTTGTGTTGTTAATCTACATTTGTATCATATATCCTATCATTTGTATTGCTCTTAGCATTGAAATGAAATATTACTAATATATTAGTTTATCTCGTTTATTTCTCATAATATGTTTATCATATTTTTCCATTCGTATCTTTAAAAATCTTGACGTATTTTTGAAATCTACAATGCATGCTTAAATAGTAAATATTGGCTAAAACACACCTCTTTTTATAAACCTATAAGTTGCAAAAATCAATTTTACGTCAAGATCATTTTTCTATCAATGCAGATCCACGGATCCCTAAAGTTTAACTAGTCGGATCTCTTTTAAAAGGAAACCGAGAGAACCGTGGAACTGGGAAACAGGAACTCATGCAACATAAAAACCACTTCATAAAAACCTACCATAAAAGGAAAAATCCTACTAGAATGTTAGTACAAAGTAAGTTAATTGTCATTGTTAATAAAAATAAGGATAGTCAAATAAAAACATTAGGGGATTATTTTCACCTATCAAATGTCATCTCTTTTTGATGCATCACTTTATCTTAACTTACTCATATAAGTTATTCATTTCACTTCCATAGGTCTCATCATGACTCATGAGTATGAATTCGACTTTCAACTCACTTATGTCTACATTTCTAATATCTCCCTTGAGCCTAACACATCTGGAAATCATGTCTGTGGGTTCAATAATCTCGAAACTCGTTACTTTCATGAAGGACGTATTGTTGAATCACCTCTACTATACCAAGAAGGTATCAATACCTCATTTCGAACCATAGGACTAGAAGGCCTTCTCGGAATTAACGAGAAATATGTCCCCGTTTGTGTTGGAATTCTTCCGTCAAGTTGAACTCGTTCGTAACGAGGATCGATATCTATCACTATGGTTTTGGATCAAAAAACAGAAGTTTGTCTTAAATCTTGGGCAATTTGCTCACATTCTCCGAATTCCAAATCATGGACAATGTGCTTTCACTGAAGATTGGTCTCTTGATTCTCTCTTTAACTACCATGAAGAAAATAGTCCATATTGTTCACACATACCTTCCCTCAAGAATTAACTCGCATGTTATGTAAACCTCGATCCAATTACTTAGATCTAAACATAATCTATACACGTGATATCCGAGATGATCTTAAACCTCTTGCAGTCATTCTACGTGAAAATTTTTGGAGTCTTAGGGAAATCGAAAATTCTTCAGCTTTTTGTGCTCACATAATGTATGTTGCCTAACCTACCAACCATACAATCTCGCCTATTTCTTTGCGAGACGAATTGTAAACCTTCAAGGCAACAAGAACAAACTAATTCCATACGGAATGTTCTTGACACGCCTTTATCATCATATCATGTACTTTCATGCTCAATTTCAAAGTCCTTTATATGTAATTGTGAACAAGATGATGGAGCCTTTGAATACATCTCACATCACGTCATTCTTCGTTCCTGAATCCGCAAATACTCATCATCCATCTGACGATCCATCAAATGAAAACGCACAAGAAACCTAGTCTCTTCTACAAATAGGTTCAATCCTTAGGATTCATCTTTTATCTTTGTAATATGATAATTCCCATGAAATATAACATTTTTCGTTTGATATCTCACTTATATAGATGTTCAAATTCTTTAGAAATCACTGGTCTTAATATACGACATCTTATGCAAAATCTGCACACTTTCTATGAAGGTGCTGGTCTGCAGTAGCCGGATCCCTGGGTTATAGCTAACCGGATCCCTCATATGAAGGATCCGTGGGATTCGGGCAACCAGTAGTGGATTTACAGACCTCCACACTTCAATCCATTCCTCTAGACCACATCATACTAGCTAAACATGACTCTTTAGGATCACCTAAGTCTTCCTCAAGCTCAAGAGGTCTCACACTTACTAATAGCTAAACTAAGATCACATTCAAGATATCTTTGATTTATCAATTCATCAAAACTCACCACATTTCCATTTCAATACTCACACATTGTTCCTAACATCTCAAAACACATAGTTAGATACTTCGCTCAATTTCAGCAAATTAATTTTAGACATTCTTACCCAAAAATGGGCCAAAAACTAGTTTTTCATTTATCATGATTTTTGAGGAATTTTCCAAATTTCTTTTGAGCTACCATCTGATCTCTAGGATCATTTAACTCCACTTGAAACTCTCAAATCTCTTAGTGTCATCCTTGATCACCCATTAGTGCTCACAAAGTCCCATTTTGTTTCTATAAAAGGCAATCATTAGCTACCATCAATCATTTCTCTTGATCATTGAAGAACCTATTCATTTAAGACACCTAAGAAGATTGAAACACTCAAGATGTATAGGTACTAGACCTTACAAAACATATTTTTCTTTTTTCTTGGCTGCTGGGAGCCGGATCCCTAGGCTTAGCCTAGACGGATCCCTCATTGAAGGGAACCGTATGAACCGGATGCACAGAATCAGTTAATCCTAGCTAAAACAATCATTACAAGCTTTCCTTGCTAACTTGAACACTCCCTCTTGCCTTAATTGACTTCCTTGATCAGTGCAACTCTGAAGTTGACTTTTGTGCATGCAAATCATTACATTTTGAAGGATCTTAGTGGTTTAAGCTTTGAATTCACTTACCAATTCCTTTCCTTTATAAACTCCTTTTGTTAGTACCTCTAGGTCACCATTCATAACATCATTCTCAACAACTAAAAGCCTCTATTTCACTATCCATTTATCATTTCATCATGAGGAAAGCTCCTAGTCCTAACTCATCCACCAAAGGACCACCCAAGAAACTTGCTCGGGTTGTTCACGAAATCTGTTCATCCGAATCATCACCTGTTAAATCCACAAATGGTAGGATTTCCCCTCCACCAACTCAACCAATCAAACCAATCCCTAAAAGGATTGTTACCACAAAACTACCATTGCCAAACACTACTATACCTCCTAAACCAAACACCCCTATTTCCACTAAACCATCACCCTTGGTGCCTAGAGCCATATCATTCACCACTCCACTTTCATCTCCACACCTCTACAATCTAGAGGACTTGCCTTCTAGGCCATCTCATCCTCCACCATTGCCAACATTCTCCTTAATAGAGAGAATAGGCCAGCAAAAAACCATGGTGTTGAAACGACACTAGCACCGGTTTCCTTCTCTCCATCACCCTTAAATAGTCCATTTTAGATTATGAGGAATCATCAAAGTCAACTAACCGATCACATGGAAGTAGATACCTCTCTACCACCGTCCTAGACACACATTCCACCACCATCACCCTTAGCTGATCCACCTCCAAATGTACCTCCACAAATCCCTCCTTCTTTTAAGAATCCTCAACCTTCCTCATTCAACCTTCCATCTCAAACCATTCCATTTCTACCACCACTACTTCCAAGCCATGGCAAAGATTGTTATCATTGTCAACATGTTGAAGGTTTAGTACATGAACTACGTGAAGAGCTATGTTTCATGTGTTATCACCTCCTCGAACGCTTCGATGAGGTCAACAAAACTAAACACTCCTAAGCTTAAGGATTCAAGTGGTGTTCTAGTCTTAAGACTAACTTAGATTGATTAGGAATCTTATTTCATGCTTAACTCATTCTCTTAGTTTTAGAGATATGTATATCATTTCTCATGTTTTATTGAATGAAATTACATGTTATATTCCATATGATCTTGAGAATATGTTTGGTTTATAATACATAGCTCTTGTTGATGTTGACACCACATTTTACATCCATATTGCTGTCTTAAGTATGCAGGCAGACGGATCCCTCACTTTGGCCTAGACGGATCTTTCCAAGGGAGGAACCGTAGGATCCGTGCAACAGAAACAATTTTTCTTACTAATTTAAGTCTTATTTGCAGGAAATTATGCATCATATACTTTTTTTTTCTAACCTTTATTTTGTAGATTTTCAATATACACTTAAACACTTTGACACGCTCAACAAGGGGGAGTTTCTTGTCAAAGCAAAACGTTGCAAAAACGCTTGCAATACTTTCACATAGGAGTACATTAATACTTGACATCCTCCTCACAAAGGAGCACTCATCAAGGGGGAGCATGTTCGTCTAAAAGACGAAACCATTTGCAAACGATATTGCAAAACACTCGTTTAGCTTTCCTAATTACTTGGCGCCCTCAACAAAGGGAAGCACCCGTCAAGGGGGAACTAAGACAAGAATCCTTCTCTTTTCTTACTATTTATTTTTCATATTTTTACTTTTAACATGTTTTTCTTCAAACAATGTGTTAGTTTCTTTTCGATGCTCTTTTTGTTTCAACAAAAAGGGGGAGAAGAGAGTAAAAACTCTAATCCAAACTTTTACGAATTTTAGTTTTTCTTTAAAATAATTTTATGTTTTGTCATCAACAAAAAGGGGGAGATTGTTAATACAAATAAGCTGTAAAAACGTTTATTTATATTTTACGATCTTCTAATGTTTTTTCGATAACAAACGTAAAATCATTTTAATGAAACAAAAAAATACGTAAATGTTCTGAGCCAATAGTTTACTAAACACACTTACATTTTTATATAAAATACTAAACAAGTAATAGTGTTTATATAAGATAGATATGTACATATATATACACTTAGTATATATTGTAATGGGTAGAAATCTAAGTATTTGACCCATTGACTAGATACATTGAATGGAGTTGGGTAAAACCCAAAGTCCATGACCCATACCCATGGAGCTTGATCCAAAACCCATGACCCATTTCATGACATCATGCATGAAGTCATGTTGGGTATTATCGATGGTCCATGACCTATATCCATGATCCAATGTCTAGATACATTGTATCTATTTGGATGCCCATGACCCAAAGTCCATAATCCATGACCCATAACCCAAATAGGAGGAGCGTCTGGCGAATCCCCAGAAATACACTGGACGGATCCCTCAAGCAAGGGATCCGTGGGATCCAGGGAACAGTAGTTGTTTTTGCCTATAAATAGTGAGCCATTTCTTCATTGTAACTTACCCCTTTCACACACATTCTCCTTAGTGGTTGTAAACTCTCTAACCTCGGATCAAAGGATCTTTCTATGAGTTGTATTTGTGTGATTCTTTAGGTTCCTCTTAAAGGCGAGATCACCACCTCTTGAAGTCGAGCAAGCAAAAGTCCATGGGTTGCCAAGCTTCGTCATCATCAAGACTACTGATGTTATCTTGTTGATAGTTCTTTCCTCTCTCATTAGAAGTGTTGTGTTAAAGACATAGGTGAAAGATATCTAAAGGGAAAGTCGAAGGCATTAGTGAAAGGTGCCGAAGATCCATGTCAAAGGAATTTTTGAAGGGTGCCGAAGGTCCGTGTTGAAGGCATTAGTGAAGGGTGCCTAGGGGTCGTGTCAAAGGCATTAGTGAAAGGTGCCTAGGGTGTACATTCGATATGGTGCATCGATGTACAAGGTAGATTAGTTTGGGTCAAAGGATTTTAATATCCTTGTTGATGTTGTAATAAGGAGTGGATCTCCTTTGGGATAGGTGTTGTGTAGTGTTGGGTAGTAGTTCCTCCTTTGTAATGGAACTCGGTATCTAGCCTTGTACCAGATAAAGTGTAGGAAACGTTGTGATAGGTTTGGTTCTACCTCGTGGAAGAACCTGGTGTCTAGCCATGTACTGGAAAAAGAGTAGGCGACGTTGTGAAGGTTTCTCCGCCACAAGGAGCTTGTGTTGTGTAGTGATTAAGAAATATCGAGTAGGTGACTCGGGGAGTGGATTAGGGCAAGGAAGGTGTCCTTGTAGCCGAACCACTATAAATACTCGCGTTGTGGTTTTGTGCTTCTTACTCTTTAACTTTGCATTACTTACTTAAATGCTTATCAATCACCATCCAACACACACTTTTAATAAGATTGAAATAAGTTGATCTAAATAGTTTAAAACGAAGTTTTAATCGGTAAAACTATTCAACCCCCCATTCTAGTTTTCCACGGTAAATATCAATAAAACACATATTTATTTTAAATGATACTAGTATTGTAAACATTTGTTAAAGTACTATATTAAAGAACTACTCGTTATTAACCCCGTGCATACATCATATTTTGATGTTAATATATAATAATAATGTGCCTTTATAAACATCGGTGAAAAAAATCCACATTATAACTTTTTCTAATAAGGTTAATCCTGTTAGATAGGTTAGTTGGCCCAAACCCAATAGTGGTTTGGATCCATTAGGTTTAGGGTTTGGTTGCATATTATCAAAGTTATGTATTTAGTGTTAGATGAGATATTCGGCCTAAGCCCGACTTGTGGGATTGTGGTCCATTAGAGTTTCATTATGTATTCGCCTATATATATCATATAAATAAAATGTATCTCAGACAGGGAATCATGTGATAATATATCAGTTAACATGGTATCAGAGGGTTCGATCCACTAAAACCCTAAGACCACTAATCACTCGTCTCCTACCCTAAACTGCCGACACCTTCATCCTACTTGATGCGCATATAACGCGTTCTGGGTCAAAGGAACTTCTTTTTCGATGAGAAAGTTTTTCAACACCCTAGGCAGTGAACCTAATCGATGTAGTGTAGTATTGGGTAAGCCTCGGGTATTGATATCGTTCTCTAGGGGGAATAGGAATGCTAGGAGAGGATGTACTACGCTAAGGTTTGAGGTTGAGGAAGATTTTTTTATTTTATTTTTATAAAGCTAAGGGTAAAATCTAGGGGTTTAGATTTGGGGTTTGGTACTTCACTACTCTAATTAAAATCTAAACTAAGGGGGTAGTCTATGTCTATTGATGTGTGCTTGTATGATGATTAAAAATGTGTCTACCTAGATACTATTACACCCTAGTTATCTTTTATTGGTGGTTGAATTGTCACGTCCTTATTCTTAAAGCGTTGTGTCTTCTAAGGTCGTAGGGTATGCTTTTATCTCTTACTCTTTGAGTATACCTTAAGGTTATTGCCTACGAGATCTCTAGGATTAATAAACTAACACTAAGGTTATCTTTGGATATTTAGCCTACAATTACGCTAGGTGGTTATAAACTAAAGATCACAAAGATTACTCAAGCATTAAAAACACAACGATGGCCTAGTGCAATCCTAAGCCAATTACCATTAAGATAAGAGACAACCAATCAATAATTAATAACTAGGTTTCATAGATCTAAGCAAACACACAAGAAATTTAGCCGGACATGTTAAACATGCAAGCATACACACATACAATTGAAGACATAATGAAATCAATGAAGTATATAACTTATCTTGATGTAAAATAGGGTATGAGAACCATAAATATGTCCCAAACCAGACCAAAATCGTTTTAGGTTTTTACTCCACAAGTCTACCTCTTTAAAGTCTGAAAATTCGATTTCTATATATAGTTTTACATATGCGATGGCGTCACCTTATAGTTGGGACGCGTCGATCGCCGCCATTAGGGTTTCGTCTTAGCCAAGTAATCACTGGGACGGCGTACGTTGTGTTGTTGAGACCCGTCGGTCTTCAATGTGCCGTCGTATGAATCTGGATCTTGGCGTCCCCGAGAGAAAAGTCTTCGGATGCCCTTAATCTTCAAATCCGCGACGTCAAGTGTAAAATAGCAAATTCTCTCCTGAGTGTCACAAAATAGGGACGGATGTCGCCCTCTGTTGGGGCGGGTCGGTGTTATTCCAGCCTTGAGTGTCTTGATCTTGAATTAGCCTTTTCTTTCCATATATTCACTCCTTTAGGTCCAAAAAGCATCATTCCAGCATTTTGCTTCCAAAGGACCTAAAAGTGAAAAGGAACGAAAAATTAAGCATAACGTATATAAAATTGGGTGGATTAAGGGCTTAAATGACCCCTTAAAAGTGTATGTTTTAAATTCTCATCAAATATCCCTACACTTGGTATTTACTTGTCCTCAAGCAAATGTGCTTTTGGCCAATCAATTTATAAGTTAGGGGGCATAAAACATTGGTTTAACATTATTCATAACAAGTAAAAGCACCGCAATAGTCATAACAAGCACGAAAATTATATACTAGCACCTCACAAGGGGTTTTTAGATTCTCTCATCTCTCGGGTGTATATGAAATATATCAAATGGAAATGGAAGATAAACACTCATTAACCGGTCATAGTACATAGATTACCATAGGCTTGAAACTAGATCAAATCTCCACCGCTTTGGCGTAAGCACCTAGGAACAACTATCTAAGAGGTCTTTTAAAGGGTTGTAACGTTAGGCTTACGATTAGGGAAACAAAGGGTTTGGTTGGATAGGCGATTTAGTGGTGGCAAGTAAAAAATCTTTATGTTACAAGCATGAGAAGAATGACGTTGCTAAGCCAAGACTCGACTCTCTAAACTCTAGATAATTTTGAAACAAACAAACATATATAAAGATAAATGTAGGATGGTAGCCCATTTTTTTTTTTTTTTTTTTGCATACACTTTTACTCTACCATCCTCTACGATAACATCAAAATATAAGGGATTTATAGGCACATCCCTACACTTGAGTTTTTATTACTCTAACACTAATATGACCCGAATTGAAAAGATCAAAACACTTGGAGTACATTCTTACGTAAATAAAGGGAATTTGAATTTAACGTTATTTCCATTCACTCCATAAAATTTAACTTTACCCATGAGTCCCAATCTTCCCAAAACTGTATACAAAATATATGACTCGACTTAGCAACCATGCAAGTAACTAGATAATTGAACTAAGGGTTTAGTATGATAACAATAAGGGAAAATTAGTCAAATAGACCGCGCGCCCTGAGGCTTATCACTTTCCGGACCACGCACTTTTGCCGAATGAAAATGGACCTGTTGCCCAGCGATTTTCTGGTATCCAACCATGGGGTGCCATGTGTCCGACAAAGATATGACCGAAGCATTATTTTGAGGTATCGTCATGTATTGTAAGGTATTGTTTTTTGGGCAAACAAATTGTATTTTGGGCAACTATATAATATTGGGCAACTTGTATTTATCACGAGGATAATATGGTCATTTTAATGGTTGTATTATAAAACTAATAATAATACGACACAACATCACGCGGCACACACAATCAAACATCTTCTTGTACAATTTCTACTTGACTTCTACAATTAAGCGTCTTCTCTACATCACCCAGCCCAAGCACTCACAAACACATCTTATTCACAAAAACCCTCTAAACCTAATTAATTTTTACTCTATAATTCCATATGACAAAATTAAAGTTGTACAATTGTAAAATCGTGATTAGTTCTACATTGAAGTTCTTTGCCAGATATTAAACTCTATTTGTCAAAGAATGAAAACGCGAAAGGTTGTTCGGCAAACAGATATTTGGTCCATGGTAGGATATAAATTCGATGCGAGAATGGCTGCCTTGATGCATTATGTTTTACAACACCGGTATATATTTCTAACATCTCCTCCCGATTCCCCTCCACCAAATTACAAATTGGGGATCATTCGTTGGGTTTGGAGGAAAGAATTTTGTTTGCACGGGGTTTCGATTTGGCAAAGTTTCAAAACCTATTGTGATCTAGGCGCATTTTTTGATTGTGTATTTCTGAAAAAAGAGTAATGGTATAACAAATGTACATGCAATTGATCTTTTGGAACTTGTTAATGATGGAAAAAGGATGGAAAAAGGTGGTTATCTCTTTCGATGAGGTTTGTTAGGGTGTGTCTGCTGGTAGCTGCAGATTTGGTGTTTATGGGAAAAGAGACGGGGAATTGCATCCATAATCACTTATTGTCCTTGGTTGATGATTTTGAAGCATGGAATGCATTTCCTTGGGGTGATATATATGTGGATAAATTTTATCAGGAATTTGGAATATTGTTCATCATCGAAAGATCATTGTTAAAATTGAAAAAACCCAAAGTTGTGCACATACAATCTATACGGGTGGCTTGGGCTTTCAAGGTTAGAATTCTCGATGGTTTGTACTAATGTATGAATGTCTAGCTTTGATAACATATTTCTTTACAAAAAAGGTTATTAAAAAGCTTTTGATTCTATTTTGTTGTGCTATTACTTATTCATTTCAAAAGTATCTATAATTAATGTTGTTGTTTTATTGTTATCAAATCTTTGGTGTTGTTCTACGTATACAAGTAATATAAAAGTTACCCGTAATTTAGATAACAAAAATGTTATAACACATTTTAGTTTGTGATTTATTTTTAAATTGTAACCATAAAGGTATTGTTTCATCCTAAGCGGTGACCTTTACTTTGGTAACCTTGAAACATTTCACAAAGCGATAGTTGCATAAGTACGTTTAAAGATGCAGTGTGGCTATTGCGATTTGGATTTTGAAGACTTATCCTAAAAGCTCACTTTGGTGGTGAAGACAATAAGATCATTCCACCGTGGTCTTGCTTGTCGGGACTTTCAAAGTTCGGAACCGGCATTTGTAACCTCTTTAGACGGTATGCATCACACAGTCTTACATTCTTGACCCTAACTTGTACTGGAATTTGTTCACGGATATATGAGTAATTTTAATTTTTTTGTTAGGATTCAACTCCCATTCTTTGACCACTTTCTGACACAAGTGAAATGAAGCAACGGGGTATTGCCGCGCCATTTATAGATGATTTATACGTTAGCGAAGACGATGGTTACAAGACTGCAGAGCATTCGAATGAATTAGCGGACGATTTCAATTTAAACTTGTGCATGGACGATTTAAATTTAAATGTTGCATAAGCGGGAACTATCATTCGACCAGGGGGGTCTAGTGAGTACTTTGGATTTGGAAAAAAATTGATGATAGAAAGCGGCATTCATTGGTTGAAACACACCTTTGTACTTGATGTGTTTATGAGCGTGAAAACAGAACTTTCAAAAGTACAACAACTATTGGGTCTTAATAATTATATTCTTTGTTGATCCGAACATACTAAAGTTGTGCCGACAAGCGACCCGGCGTTACTCCGATGATCGAAGGTTTGTATTTACTTTTCAGTTTACCTCCAATGTTTATACCAAACTCAAATAATCGTTCGTGTCACACATCTTTATCAAACATTGGTCGTCTGAGGCCGCGTCGTTCCTTGTAGTAGGCCCAACGGGGATAAGGTTGTCCATGCGAACCATGCAACGGACATTGACAATGATGATGGGCTTAAATAAAGCGCAACCATGTACCTTGGTATGCTTGTTGAAGATTGTGCCACCCCCCAAAATGTCTGTTATGGAATATGGAGGTGAAAAGTAGTACTCAACTTCCACAGTTCACACCAAGAGGGAAAATAAAATACCCGCCGTGAGCCCATTGTATGCGTTATATTTCAATTAGTTTAAATATCAGCTATAGCATCGTCCCTTATGTATATATATTTAAAATCAGCGAGGAAGGATTGTGGTAATTATTGGTGGTCTTACATAAGCGATGAAAAAGTTTCGGGTGATAATTCTCTAGATGCAATATGTGATATGACTGAAAGATGTGGTTCGGAAACAATTGGCTTGCTCCACTGAACCGTTAGCAATATTGAATGTGTCGCGAGTGAGTAGGCCACCCCAACAAAGCTCATGAGGTATCTACATTCTCAGTAAAACATCGCCGATAAATAAAATAGTTTAATGTGCTGTTTTGTAACATACTATATTCTCAAATGCCAGTTTAAAGACAACAACACCCCATATGTAAATGTGGTTGGCCAAAATGACACACCCTGTTTCATCCCAAGATAATGTCAACAAAAAGCGTGATAAAATTGTGTCTTCCGTCTTTAGATTTAATGGATTGTGATGATCAACAAGGGGATGTGGTTGAAAAAAATTCGTTTGTTGGCCTTGAATCCGGTAACAATGATGTTGCTGTGGTTAGCCTAGAAGATACACCAACAAAGAAGAGCGTTGAAGCCCTGAATTCGGAAGTTAAACCCAACAAAGTGTCTTTGCAAATGTGGTAGGTCTAATGACAAACCTTGTTGGAAGATCTTTTCTCGATATGAACCATACACAAAAAAGAGAGTAAAATTGACGGCCACCCCTCTAAGAAAAGCAGGCCCAAACTTACAACTTGAGGTTGTTGGGAGTGCATCAATTCGGAAAATGAGGTATCAAACATCACTCCTTTTCGCGCTGTTACAAGATGCGGGTGTCATTACTTGAGGCTATTATCCGGATGCCATTTAGATGTACATCACCTTATTAAATTGTAAGCAACGAATCTTTTTTTTTTATCTTTCAACTTTGTTTTGAGGAAACATCTGGAAACCCCAGAACGTGTCCAGTTAGTCAATTCTATTCGCCCACAATTGAACCGTTTGTAGAGTTAGGTTATGTTTGTTAATCCAATAACATCATTATTGTAGGATCGATATATTATTGTGTTGATGATTCGGGTGGTCTTGGATGATCAAAATACATGTTTGCTATTAGAGAGAGAAAGTAGGTAGAGAGGGTGTTCTTGCTAGAGACTTGGTTCTCAAAATATGGAAGGTTAGATTATGAGAAGCTTCCATGGATGGAAGGGGTATTTATAGTCCCAAGATCACGTCCTCCTATCGGTTGTGGCCGGGCAGTGGGTAAAGACCGTTCTTCTCACGGTTGTCGTAACGTCTACTAGCTAACTAACTAATAAACTAACAAATAGCGTAACTAAATATGTCCTACGAGCTAACTTATGCTATTTATACAATTCTAGGGCGAGCTCATTACTATGAAGAAATTCTAGATCCTTTAACTGTTGTTTTAGCAGTAGAATTTTAACTGCCTATTGTGTTTGCCAGTTCTAGCACTTGATTGTGTTCTTGGCCGTGAACACAAATCTTGTGTCTCCGCAGATCTTTTCTTTAGCGGTGATTCCAAAGTAACTAATTGGTACCTTTCAAAACATACCTTTGACCAGTGTGTTGCCATCATGAGAAGTTGAGCTTTGGCCACACCCACACCGACACACCAGGACTCACCACTTTGTGACACCCCATCATGACACTTTTGAGTAGACGGAGCATACCATTTATGATTCAGGCGGAACCCCGGAAGCCGCTTGGTTTATGACCTTGTGTGGCGAAGCAGCATAGTATGAAATATCAGAGCAGGTTATGTAGATATGCACCAGTCATGATTTCTTCAAATTAAGTGTGGATGCTGTGAGCATGCGGCTTTGGATTGAATCCTCAATTATGATCATTTGCAACCGTCCAATTGTACTGCAAACAACGGTTAGCAATAAAACATACGAAAGTGTCTTTGATCACTTTCGTTGAATTGAAGTACACTGGCCCACGGTTCCCGTTGATCGGCAACGTACGCCTGTGATCGGTAGGATTCGAAGAATCTCCTTGGCAGGGTTTCGCGGTGTTCTAGCCATTCTCAACCGGAAGTCTCAAAGAAGACAACACGGATTGAGTGAACCAGCGAATTGAGATTCACTGATTGATGAAAAATTGATTTGATAAACAATCGCGTATTGCTTGAAAGAAAGAGTTTTGCAATACGACGAAGGTTTTATGAGAAAGATCAATTTTCAATCAAAAATGCTTTTTGTATTTGAAAATAATACACATTTGATGTGCTAGAGAAAGAAAGAGATTCGCACATCGAACGGTTTTTCAAAGCATTTTTCAATCGAGATACTTTGTGTTTGAAAACATGAATACACATTCGATGTGCTAGAGAAAAGAAGATTTTCACATCGAGCGGTTTTTCCAAAAGTATTCGTCAATTCATTTCCTGGACCAAGGTTGATTCACGAGTGAATCGCCCCACAGTTTCTATCCAGTGTCACAAGCTTGATCTTTAGAAAAGATCTCACATGTCACCCACCAAGAGCTTGTTTAATGTTGGCTCTAGAAGGATTTCCATCTTCATCATGAATACTTTTAAATATCACTCAGATGTTCTGGCAATACCACAAGGATAATGCGTAGGACTCTAAATATATACTTACTTTCTACATTGTGTGAAACAGCAAGTCTTCATTAATTTTGTGTCCTAATGAGATATTGTGGATGATCTATTGGCTCTAGAATCAATTGTGCACATTTGGTTCCTATGCCGGAGACTAGGGAGAGGGTCTTCTTCTTCAATATCAACCATCTCTAAGAGAAAGTCGATAGATTATGTCGGTTCCCGTGAGAATGAAACAAGCCCTTTTAAGAGGAACTTGAGTAGCTTGGGAAGTTTAGTGCAGTGCATCATTGGGTCCATGATGTCTTGTCTTCAATACCAGTGTTACCTTAGTAAAAACAAGTAGCATATGTATTGAACCGGTTTACGCCTAAGGTTGAATTGATGGAGGCTATTTCTTTTCACCCTTTTCTCATTCATTTCTTTTTCATTCTTCAACCCCTTTGGTGCTTACCGAGACTTCATAACTAGAACCTTGTTGGGTTTATTCCAGTACTAGCTCTGTCTCAGTCGGCACTTCTTCCCATATCTCACTTTTCTCCTTTTTCAATATACCTAAAGACTCTACACTATCTAGTGGATTGTCCCTGGGTAGATCCCTCCGGTTCGGGCGGATCTTGGGAGCGAATACCAAATCTAACCATCCTTATAACTCCATGCAAAAGTAAAATTGGTCGGTCTTTTGGTATTGTTCATTTCTTCTTGAAACCAATTGAAAAATCATTTGGAAAAACAATCAAGGTACTTGTGATACGAGATCAAAGAATTTTGTACCTTAATAGTTTTGATCATTTAGAAAACCTCCCCCTCAACATATGCATATGATTTAGAAAGTGTTTAGCACATGAAAGTAAGAGGACTTTGAAATATTTTATTTGATCACAATTTTCATAGAAAAAGCCATTTGATTTTCTTGGTAAATTCCCCCCCTCAATATGTGCATAGGATAAGAGAAATCATTTTAACACATAGAGGCAAGAGTTCTTTTGAAGTACATCCATGATCACAAAAGCCATTAAGAAAACCATTTGCTCCCCCTCAATATGTGCTTCGAGATTCGAAAGCGTTTAGCACATATGGGAGAGCAGTATGCACATTTTCATCAAAACGATCACCTTTTATCAAATTTCATTATTAAATCACAAATTCTCCCCGATCAAAAATATCAAACCCTTTGAGATTTTGGATCCCAAGTGATTTAATAAGGTTTATAAAACATGGGAGAAAATGTGGCCTGGTTTAAATACTCATCTTGTTTTTTGGATAAATGCTCCTCCTCAACATGTGCATTGTATATTTCTAAATCGTTTGACACATGGAGGCAAGAGTGCCTTTAAAGGACTAAAACCAATTCCATTAAACAGATTTGAGATTTAAATCACGATCTCTCCCCCGATAAAAAATATCAAACCTCTTGAGATTTGTGATCTCAATTGATTTAAATCATTTAAAAGATTTTGGGGAAAGACGTGGCAAGATTTAATTTTGAAATTGACTGAGATGGACCAACTATAGACATTAAAGATTGTTAGTGTCAGGTATGATAGTTTTTAAACGATCTTTAAGTAAAATAAAACAATTTCACAATCAAACAAGAACAGAAAAAATTTCATTTCGTAAGATCTTTGAGTTTTAAAGAAAATCATACCATGACATAACATTAAATCTTTAGATCACCACTTATAATTGTACAAACGGACTTTTTTGAAGAACTATTGTTTGAAAATATTATATTTTAAATCACTCTCCCCCTCAATCGATGACCGTAGTCGATGATTGAGTGACTTAAGTTTTGATAAATTGAAGTCCGGTGATTTACAAAATTTAGTCCAGTTTATTTTCAAAACCAACATTTTTTCATTTTTCAAAAAAATATTATTTGAAAATTGTTTAAAAATATGGTATCAAATTTCCTGCACAAAGATGCGTTAGGTGGTTGAGCTGCTTCTGTTGATGTTGCTGCTATAGGGCTTGGAAGAAAAACCGTCTGCTGATGCAGTGAGACTTCTTACGTTGCATTTTAATGCCAACTTAGGTCAAATTAAGCTCCGTTTCTTCAATCACTTAGAAGAAAAAACCATCCGCTGATGCAGTGAGACCTCTTACATTGCATTTATGCCAACTCTTCATAGAAGTCCAATTAAGCTCCGTTTCTTCATTTGTCAACCCAAGATATAGTTACCCTTTCCTTTCGGTATCCAATCATATTCAGTGTGGGATCCGGATCGGGAACATTCTTATATACCAATATACCTGCATACGTTAGTGAACACACATACAGATATATGGTGGTCGACATCACCCAAACAGCAATCGACTAATAAAAGTCAATGCAACATAACAATCAGATCATATAAGGTATGTGAATAATGTGTTTATCAAACTATAATCATCTAAACCTAACAATCTTATCTTAGGCACCTAGTCCTTCAACATAGGTTAACATCATTTTTAATTAAGCATATTAGGATAATAAAGAAAGCTCGTTAGATGATATAAATTTGAAAACATTCTCCCCCTCAATCAATTACTCAATTTATTGAAAAGTTTAAAGGTGCTGAAGTCGTTGATTGAGTTTGCAAATTTAATGAAAACTCTGAAACTGATTGTTTTTCAAGCAACTCATTTTCCACAATTTTTTGAAAACAACAAATATTTTTCTGAAGAATTTTAGACGGAAAAATATTTGAGTAGGAACAGCAGTCCTTCGACATACTTTCCTCATTTGTTTTAGGATAAGTGCACGAAATATTTGAAAATTTGTTTAAAAAGCTAACACTTTCCTTTCTTTGAAGAGCGGGTTGCTATCAGAAATAATAGCAAACCATTGTTTAAGCGGGTAACATTATGAAATAAGCGTAAGCCATCATTTGAAGCTAGTTCTGATCTAAAATAACGTAAGCCATTTGATTTGTGACATGTTTTGAAAAAAATATTTACACCTTCTGTTCGAACTTCATCTATGGTCCCGTGCCATTATTGAATGACATTTCTAAGACCGCAGATGTTATCGATACCAGAAGACATGTCATAGAAAAACATATTTTTGGTATTTTTGAAATTTTCCGATTTTTATGGGTTTTTTGTTGATTTTATAATTTTCTATTTGGTTTTCTGATAAGTATATACAAAGATAGAGAAGATGATATAGTTAAAGAAGATGATGATACGAGTACCGAGATAAGGATATCGAGCAGCACGTCGTAGAAGATAGAAGTCATCAACTCTTAAACATTCACCACCAAAGCTTCCAAGGCTCTTGAATCAAAGAAAGAAATTGAACCATCTGAAAGTGAGACTTTGGCGAGCTTCCCCAAACCGAAAATCCTTTAGCTAAGCAGATTCAAAGCTCTATTCCAAGCTTGCCTTAGCAGGTGCGCAGAGAAGCACACCATTATCATAAATCCCATTTGCTCCTTTCAAGAATAATCACCGTGATTCTTCGTTCGAGGTTATATCATCAACAAGAACAACAACGTATCATCCCACACATAAATAAATCTTCTCAAATTTCATTACCGCTTGAAGTCGGACGCAATCCATTCCAAAAGGTGTGAAGAGACCACTTCCCCAGTAGTTGAATTGATACGGTCGGTCTCTTTGTATAATGCTCAAGAACTCTCCCGAATACACATCATGAGGGTAATGAAGAATACCTCCCCAATGTTCACATCTTTTCTTCCCATCTGAATGTGTATGAAGCTCAAGAAACCGAAGTACACCAATATCCAAGAACTCTCCCGAATACACATCATGAGGGTAATGAGGAACACCTCCCCTATGTTCACATCTTTCATCCACGATGAATGTGTATGAAGCTCAAGAATCGAAGTACACACTTTCCCAACGAGAGAATATGATAACACCTCCTCATATTACACATTTATCTTCCACTGAATACCATCGTACTTGTGTACCTCATTTATCTTCAGAAACTTTCACTAACATCACTTCCCCCACATCGTTGGAATAATAACACTAAAAGCCTTGATGAGTAAAACCTTGAGTTTCTCTTCGGTCATGACATTTGGTTTCCCGGGATATCTTCAATCACTTAGAAGTATTAAGCTCATCAAGTTTACTCGCCATGAGTCAAACCTTGAGTTTCTCTGTGGTAATAACATTTGTCTTCCCGGGATATCTTCAGTTACTTAGAAGTATTAAGTTCATCAAGTTTACTCGCTTTGTGTTTAGATGTGTATCTCCTTCCCCCTTGCTGGTTTTGACACTTCAGAATCAGCAACTCCTTGTAAGCCCGTATACATGGATTATTTTGAGAAGAACACTTGTAATCTTGTGGAAGTCAACTTGCTGAAGAAAGAATGTGAGCAAGTCTAATTGGGGATTAAATCAGACATTTCACCCCCCCCCCAATTAGTGCTCTCCCCTAACCGACAAATCTGTTTGATAAATGCAAGATTAAGAAAAAGTCTTTAGATAATCAAATGCAACTCGTCTTTAGTCTTCTAACATGTAGCAGAGAATGTAGGCGGAACTGATGTAGACTCGACCTTCTTCAAGATTGTCCAGTTGGGGAATAGATAGTTAACATCTTCAACTCATCAAAACACAAGAACTTCACCAAAAAGCATCCCAATTAACTTACATCTTGCAAATACCCTTAATTAAGATCCCCCAATCAAACAAGAACAGAAAGATGTTCATCAAGGAAATCAACAATCAGGCCGCAGCGAACACACAAATGGTAACACCAAGCAAACAATCACATCAAACAAGAACAGAAGGTTGTTCAGAATTATCATGTTGATGTACGTGGAAGCATTAACCGGAAGCACTTTGTGAATAAACTCATATCAGCTTGGGAAGATGTCAACTAACGGCTCTTAGAAGAAACACCATGTAAAGATGACCCGATAAGAAAAAGCTCGGTTCTTACATGAGTTTGGAGCCGTTTGACCATTTATTCTCAAATATCAATCAACCATGCAGAATGATCATACTTCTTCTCCCCCTCAAGAATTGCATACGGAGATGCCATTCTTGATTAAACAAGTGATTATCATCTAAATGTATTCTATTCACACTTCTCCCCCACAAAATTAGCACAGGATGTCGCCATCGTCATTATAGTTGAGCAAGCGGAATAAGAAAACAATCAACAGTAGCCCGGTTCACTTGATGACTGAAGCGCATGGAAAAAGCATGAAGCATGTTGATGAGAATGGTCATAATGAGAATATTTCTCTTCTTTAGAAGATAAAGCGCACTGAAGCGTACACTTTTCTTTTCTTTGAGGAACGAGGCTTGAACTATTGTGTTCAAACGTCATAAGAAGATTTCTCTTCTTTTGAAGATAAAGCTCACTGAAATGTACACTTTTCTTTTCTTTAGAGTACGAGGCATGAACTGTTGTGTTCATACGTCATAATCTCTCTCTTTTCATCATCTCTTGGCAAAACATGTAATTATCACCATTATCATTCAGTAGGCTCTTTGTAGTGACAACTGATGGAGAAAACCCAATATGATGAATTTGACCCTGAAGTAAACTAACCCGAACTCGTGACTTAAACTTGCACATATGTAACAAAGAACGGTGTCGATTTCCATTAGCATCTCTAAGTACTGTCTATGTACTCAATACTCTTCAACCAACCGACCATCAAGTATAAGACGTACATTACCTCTTGAAAATCCACAATTAAATGTGAAACTGAGCACTACAACGTAAATCCTTAAAGTGATAGTTATTTTGTGGTGGTATGAGCCCAATTCCCCCAAGTGGTAAAAGAAAAGGTTAAAGACACCCAACAATAACTAGATTTCCAAGTCTTCGTTTTTGATAATAAGCTCGAACAAGGATCATGAAGAATCTTCATCCAACCATCCCTGATACCTTCAGATACTAAGTACACTCGCCCGTGATAATTCACTTCAATCTCAAATAGATAATACTGAATTAACGCCGTTGTCACATCTTCTAAACTGCTCAAATATAGCCTTCTTTGACATTTAAATGAACTTTGATAATGGTTTCATCCCGACCATGGTTTAAAGCACATAACCCCGTAAAACCAAGTAATAACTAAACTGCCATGAAGACAACCTAAACACACACCCAATTCATGAAGTACACCCTTTTATCCCTTCTTGAAGCGAAATGTAGCACCAACATCGGATAAGATCTCGAAATACACTTTCCTTTTCTCCAGGATGGTTCCATCATTACGGGATTTTACAACTCTATGGTTTAAACCGAAAAATAGATTCTTTCGCGGGATTTTACAAAACCAAGAATAAACCGTAAGATAGATCCGGAAATGCACTTTACTATTACCCGGATGTTTCCATTGTCATGGGATTTTACAAGTCTGATTTAAACAGAAATAGGTTCTTTCGTGGGATTTTACAAAATCAAGACAAAACCGTAAACAATGTCAACTTGAATGTGTTATGACAACTTTGGTTTCGGTGAATATCTGTTTTAGGGGAACATGCAGCGGCTCATCAGCGGTTCATCATCCAACATCAACATTAACATCCAATAAACACTTTGGTAAACACATCTTCCACATGTTCTGACGGCTATTGTAGTGACTACATGGAAGTAAATCCGATATACCAAACTTGATCATGAAGTAGAATTCCCCAGATTTGCTACTTAAACTTGTACTAATCCATGTGAAGATGAAACGGTGTACCCAATGTACAAAACCTCTTGACATTCTCAACGAGGTGAGACATCGAAGTGATAGCTACGTTATGGGTTAAGTGAGAAAGAATCACAAACGCAACTAAATAGCCAAGTCTTTTATCACCCTCTATAAGCGGCTCCAAACAAGTCATCTTCGCGGAAAGGTAGAAAGAAAGAAGACGAAAATAAGTGAACAACCCCGGAAAACCTCACTTCAAATTCAAATACGAAATACCGTCCAAACAACCCCGTAGTCAACATTTTCAATAAATACTTCAAGCCGTGACATAATATTCTTCGTGAAAACGTATACACCAAAGTATCAAACCACATAATACAACAATTTCATTGTCATAGCCATACTTACTAGTCAAGTTTGTAGCCCAGTCCATATCTCTCATACAATATCATATACTAGTCCATTCTTGATTCATTCAATGCCCATGAAAGCAAATCACTAAATCCAATTCAACGCATAATGCATTGTGAGATTAACTAAACCAATGAACTTAGCCATATATTAAACTTAACCAAGACTCATCAAATTATTAGCTCAAGCCGTGAATATTGTATCCTCCGTGAAAATATATCACGACCAAAATATCAATCAATTGGCCAACAAGTTAAAATTAATATCCAATATTTTTGTTTTAGGAAAAACTTGGATAAAAATCATTAACAGCACTTTTAACATTAGGATCACATGATAATCAGTCCATATAAATGGATAATATAGTTATCCACGGCCCATAACAAATTTCAGCGCAAAGTCCAACAGGTGCAACTCAAATCGGCCCAAAGCAAATGAAGTAGACAGATCCATGGTGACCCGATCCATACTTAATACACAGATATAAATTTCTACCCTAATTTCACTCTTCATTTGCAAACCCTAAACTCACTCATACAGATATGTCCGCCCCCATCTCAACATAAGTCTCAAACCTTAAACTCTCACACAGAATATATCATCGCCTACCAGTTTATCTCACCAAACTTTTCACAACTTCTAATCTCAAACAAATGAAGCGTCATCTCTCAAATCTTTCTCACATAAATCTTCTTGCACCTGAGATTATTACCCCACGCAAACCCACCTTGATTTAAAAGATAATTATGTCTCGCCACAGGGTAGGCTTTGAGACAATAGAAGAGCCAGGGATGGCGTATTAACCTTGCCCACAGGGATGGTATATTGAGTCTCTCGAGTCACAAGGTTTCAGGTAAGTATTCTTTGTGTTGTCTTGACTTAAGCGAGCGTGAGACTCGAATGAAAACCGAATGGTTTTGTTTGATCTTAAAAGGTTGAACAGAAATGAAGCTATGCTTCAAAATGGATCAGTGAAGAGTTCCTTTTATCTTTCGTATGATGACCATAGAGGTTTCGTTATGAGCTTGATAAGCACGAAGGTAGAAGAATCTGAGGTCCTTGAAATCAAATACCTTTAGAGTCTTGTTGGAGTCTTTGTTTAAACCATGGATCTATGAAGATATTAGCTCAAACATAACACAAATCTTTCAAAGATTATTTTAAGAGTGGAGCTTGGCTGAGATCTAGTGTTTTCATTTTCAATGAGTCTCGTTAGATGTATAATCAGTTTTGAGATGATGATTGAAGTCGTATTAGTGATGGTTTTGTTGACAGGTGATTGTGTTGTCGAATGAATTTGATTTGTAGACTAAGTTTTTTGTTTTTGATTACATGGACCTATGATGAATTAATACTGAGGTCTTGAGTCCATTTTGATAATTATCGAGAGTACGTATGAATGAAATGGCATAGTTTAGGTTCAGGTCTTGGTCAACAAAATGTAGTCTTGAGTCTTCTTCTTCTTCCTTTCTGTCTTGTACAAAATGGTCATCAAGTCGCTACATTTGATTTGTTCTTCGCAAGTTGCTAATATTTTATAACCAAGTCGCTAAACTTGTAAAACCAACTCGCTAAGCCATTACAACTTATAAGTCGCTATTGACTAAATAGTCAATAGTCAAGTCGCTAGGTCTTTTAACATAACAAATCGCTACTTATAAACAATGAATCTAGACGACTTGTAAAGACAAGTCGCCAGGTCTGTTTTAGGGTTCATCAAGTCGCTAACAAGATATTACAGTTTTCCGACAACTTTTCCAACTACCTTCATAATAAACCCAGAAAAATGCAGAAAATATGCTTCTTTGACCATTTAGACCACGTTAATATAACCAAATGACCACTTAGAATATTGGACCAAGATATTGACACAAGACTGTTGTGAAAAGAAAAACCAGTTAGGACCATTGACCATATAAATATTTTATCGATATTGACCAAGATAGTAAGATATTCAAGACTGTAATAGACAAAAACTTGATGCTAAAACAGTTAGCAATGGACCATGTAACCATTTTTTGACCAACAGATACAACAAAAAACTGTTAAAAACTGTTTACCCATAAAAATAATCCGACCACAAAAATGTATCAAAACCACAAAAAAAATCATCAAGACACAACAACCTGGCTCTGATACCAATTGTAGGATTGATATATTATTGTGTTGATGATTCGGGTGGTCTTGGATGATCAAAATACATGTTTGCCATTAGAGAGAGAAAGTAGATAGAGAGGGTGTTCTTGCTAGAGACTTGGTTCACAAAATATGGAAGGTTAGATTATGAGAAGCACCACCCCTTCCATGGATGGAAGGGGTATTTATAGTTACACAAGATACGTCCTCCTATCGGACTGTGGATCAAGCATACAGTGGGTAAAGACCCGTCCTTCCTCCACGGTATTGCACTACGCTAAACTACGCTAATAACTAACTAATAAACTAACAAATAACGTAACTAATGATATGTCTACGAGCTAACTTATGCTAGATAATATTTGGGGTGACCGACACTTCACTATGGAATTTTATAATTCCTAACAATTATCATTGTGTGTATGTTATTGAATATATTTATTTTTTAGGAACTTTTACGACACCCGAAATGAAACAAGAAGAAGGTTGCATTGTTCTCACGATTACCTTACAAGTATTTGAAGCTTAAAGAACCATTACTTTATAGGTTTCCTTGGGGCTCCGGTGCGGTTATTTCTTATAAGGATTTTTGGGTAGCCTTGGCATGTGTTGAAGACGCACGGCGGGGGTGGCTTAATGAGTTAGTGAGTAAACCTGATGCCTAGCTGGCCTACTACACTTGTTTATTATTTCATTTTGTTACTTATGAAGCAATGTTTCTGAGTTTTGATTTGCTTTATCTGTCACAGCACTTGGATGCATGGGTTGAATTGATGTGATGGTTGTTTAGACGGTGATCAGATGGGCTTTGGCGGAGTGTACTTTTGCAATCAAATCCTAGGTGGCAACATGCCTACCACTTATTCAGATGGCACAACATACCCTGTGGTTTGGCGAGATGTTGCAAAGGTCATTTTGGCAGACTCTTACCGTACATATACCACTCTTGTTATAACGAGACTATAATATCTGCATTTGTTTTATATATCAGGTGTATTTTCCCATGAATGAAAATTCGAAACACTGGGTACTCTGTGAGCTCCATATCCGCATGAGTTGTTTACATTTATGACTCTCTTGGGCCAGCCTCAGGGAGGTGAGCGGTGGTTGCGAGGTTAGAGAAGTTACAAACACGGCTTAAATCGTACCTAACAAAGCGAGGTAATGCATAGTAAGGGCATATCACAGGGGGATTATAAAATCACATACAAGTGTCCAAAAGTACCAAAACAATCAGAGTTGTATAGTGTACTTGCGGAGAATTATGGGTGTGCATTATTTTGTACAGATTGCTCCGTAACAGCGACCTGGAAGTAGGCGACTCTCTTCAACAACTTTAGCTTACATTGAATGGATGCTTGAATACTTACGGAAGCACAAGGTTGAATACATAATTTGATAGCGGTCTTTCAAGGTACTATCCTTAATGTCCGTTTGACCCATAATTATTGTCTAATGTTGACATGTAGTATTTTCTTTCAGCATTATCTGTAAGTATTTTTACTTCTATTATATATTAGTCGATTATTATAATATTTTTTAACTCAACGGCATTTCTTTAGTTAATACCCCGTGCACATATACAAAAGGCTATGCTTTGCAAACCACTTCTATATATTATGGGTTGTGTATACTTTATTAATTTATTTGGTATATACTAGCGAATTTAATATTTGGTTGCCCTATAGTACATCACGGTACATGTCCTTAAATGTCTTCTTTTGCCAATCTCTTTCTTTAATACAAATCTTTCTTAATTTGTTTAACAACATCTTTCTTTCTTGCTTTTGGTCTATTCACTTCATATCTTTATCCCAATCTTTCTGCTTTTGTTTAACAAAATGTTCGACTATATCCCACTGGATGTTCAACTAGATATCATTCGCAGGCTACCTCCTAAGTCTATACTGCAGCTACGCAGTGTTTGCAAGTTTTGGAAGGCTAGTATAGATTGTGGTTTTTTCATCTTTAATTACGGTGTTCATCGTAACGATGAGTGTTTTTTTACGCTAAAATTTGATGACAGGTAAAGGTTTTATGTTAGCTTTTAATGAGCTGACTCACGCTTACGGTACTTCGTGCAATTTAATGCTTTCATCTATGATTGCAGTTGGCAATTCTCATGGTCTTTCGTGTCTTGTTTATGGATCTAATCTAATGTCTGTTATTTGGAACCCGGCAATCCAAAAATCACTAATTGCAGTACATGTCGTTTACACGCATCAAATTGAATGTAAAAGATTTTTTTGGTTTTACCGTCGGCGGACACTCTTGACCGACAATCGTGAAGGTCTCCTATCCTGTTTTCCAAAGTGGTTTCGGTATGTATCGTCTTTTCTTTCAACTTGTTAAGGTGGACATGCCTTGAAAATTTCCACCCCCTCGTGAAACTATCAAATTGAAACGTCAAAGTCAGGCAGTTGTAGATCATTTTATCTATTGCCTTGGGAGTGAAAAGTTAACTAATGAGGACGGTGTTACATACAAGATTTATATGTTGATTTCGTTTGATTTGGTAACCAACCAATTTAAAGTTATAGACCTTCCGCATATTTTAAAAAATGAACTCCCAGTTCCATTCTATGTTTTCGATCTTGGAACCTCTCTAGTGATTTCTGGTATGATCATTGATGAAGATATGTGTTAGGAACATGTTTTATTATCAAGTGTAGGTCATTTCATTTGTAATAGGTCGTTAATAATTATGGTTTATAAATGTTTGTAATTAGATTCACAGCTCATGTAGTAAGCCCATAAGCTGTGATAGAAGGTTCTTCTAGAACCAAGGGGAAACACCCCTACTTATGTAAACACTATAAATACCCCCTACCTTGAAGGGAGAGGGTTGTTGGTTCTAATTGCAATTATCATTTCATTAATCATTCATTAGTTCCTTCCACTTTCTCTCTTTAAAACTTTCTCTCTCTAGAAATACATATTGATGTGATAGATTGGTGACCTAACAAGTGGTATCAAGAGCCAAGGGATAATTTAGGTTAATATTGATTAGATTTAATAGAATCCGTACTTAAAAACGTGTTTTGGGTTGAAATTTATGGACTTTGGGTGACTGAAAGGCGTGTTTCTGCGAGTTTGGCGAGTTAGCCTTGAATTCTGCGAGTTTCTCATGTTTCTTGAGTTTCTCATGAATTTAGATTTCTCATGAATTCTTTAGCGAGTTTCTCATGAATTTCTACGAGTTTCTCATGAATTTCTGCGAGTTTCTCATGAATTTCTGCGAGTTTCTCATGAATTTCTGTGAGTTTCTTTGAATTTCTACGAGTTTGGAAATTTTTTGAAGTTCTGCGAGTTTCTTTTTGAAGTTCTGCGAGTTTCTCTTTGAATTCTTGTGAGTTTGGAAATTTTTTTTGAAGTTCTGCAAGTTTGTTTTTGAAGTTCTGCGAGTTTGGAAATTTTTTGAAGTTCTGCGAGTTTGGTTTTGAGGTTTCAGCGAGTTTGTTTCCTGCGAGTTTGTTTTCTTCGAGTTTCTTCTCTGCGAGTTTCTTCTCTGCGAGTTTCTTCTCTGCAAGTTTGTTCTCTGCGAGTTTCTTGTCTGCGAGTTTCTTCTGCGAGTTTCTTCTGCGAGTTTCTTGTCTGCGAGTTTGGATTTCTGCTACTAATCTACATAAACCTAAAACCACATCTATCCTTTAAAGATCCATAACACATTATCAACACAAATTTAAACAAAAAAATCAATTTCTAGGGGAGACTAAACGTTCAATTTTTACGTGAAACTCAAATTTTGGTCAAAAATTCAAAATTTTGGGCCTAAATTCGAATTTTTCGGGTCAAATTTGGCGTCAAAATTGTCAAACCTCAAATTTTTCTTACAACCTTAAAATTGCATTTTATAGTGAATTTCAAATTTTGGGGGAGAAAATTTTTCATCATTATTTTTGGAGGGAAAATTAAAATTCACTATATCAATGTCTCTAATGCTTTCACAAATCTCCTCACCTTCCATCTCCTGCTTAAAACCTTCTTCACCCAACCTTGCTCTTGATGATTACGAAGATGCAAATGCATTTATGGAATTAAACAAAGGAATGATGTTCTTGACTAAGATGTTCTCACAATTTAAGAATTCAAAGTCAGACTTCATCGATCCTCGAAATCAAGCAGTCGTGTAAGGTGAAAGAGTTGATGTACAAGGAAGGAATGCTCAAAGGCTTGTCAAGAATGATGAGATTACTGCAAATGTCAGTAGATAGGACAATGAGGTTGTAGCATTGCAAAAGCGAGGATGACGGTAGCGATTCTGGGGAAGATATCATACCCAACTATGACACCAAGCCCAACTTTGATGAAGAACAAATGGTTGAGGAAGATATCATTCCCACTATGACTTTGGAACTGAGCCCAACTTTGATGAAGAACAAATGGTTGAGGAAGATATCATTCCCACCTATGACACCGAGCCCAACTTTGATGAAGAACAAATGGTTGAGGAAGATATCATTCCCACCTATGACACAGAGCCAACCTTTGACAAAGAGAACGAGATGGTTGACCGTACAATCTCATTGTTCATACTCTGCCTGCAAATCGAAACAAAGCGAGCAACTGAATTCAGAAATGAAGGAGAGGTTGACCAGCATGTTGCACAATGTCCATACAACTGTCTCATGTATGAGCCCTTAGTTGCAAACAATACAACTGAATCGTCAAATCAAATTCTTGAATCTGAAAACATTCTTCTCAAAAAGACCATTGCTCAATTTCAAAAAGACTTTTCAAAACTGGAGGCACATTGCAAATCTCTTGAAGTTAAAATGCAAAGTAATCGTGTGGATACATTAGTAAAAGAAAATGAGCATCTAAAGGCTCAAATTCAAGCAAAGGAGCTTGCGCATGTTACTTTAAAAAACAAATTGAGAAGATTAATTGGCAAGATTGTGGATACTAAATTTACAAAACCAACAATCTTGGGGAAATCGTCTCTACAATCAATCAGAAACCAATCAGTAGTTAGACAACCAAGCTGCTTTTAAATCGAATGATCAAAATCTTCAAAACCACGGTTTGCCTCCTAAGTTGTTGAGAATAATCATTTGTCAAATCAAGTCCTCACTTCATTCATGGCACTGAGAAAATGCTTCATTTTACTGTTAAACTGTTTACATTAAACCTCAACATGTAGCTGCAAACTGGCCCGTCTAGGATTAGTTCGAACTACTGTGTCTAACCGAGCATTAAAATTAAAGATTCATATGATTCAAATGATGCGTACAAGAACTATGATCTAGAAAAGGCTAGGAAAAGGGCACTACTCCAAAAGTATGGAATCTTAGGTTCCGCGACCTTGTGTGATGCCTTCTAGTGTATTGAGCAGAAAGACCTAAGTGTAGTCAACTGACTATTCAAAATAGACCGTTGGCGAGAAACAAACTTCGAAAACCTAATAGGTAGATCAATATAGGACAAAGACTCTTTCCAAAAGAAGTTTGACATTTCCTAGATCTAATCTTAGGTGGATACCCACGGGTAGAATTTTAAAAACTGTTGGTCTTAGGTGGATTCGTACAGGCAAGATATTAAAATTTGCAACAAAACAGGTGTGTTCGGTGTCAAGAAGATAGTTGACACAACAACTTTATGCTTCTAACATCTGGAACCCAGTTACACTTGGGGATCCATGTCTATCTCTATCTCTCTCCGTCCTACTTTCTATAAAGGTACAACAACAATGGCTTCGGAATAATTCGGTTTAGGACCCGCACCCAGTATGGCTTCTAAGTACAACGACTTAGGACCCGTTTCTCCTTGTCAAAAGTTAATGATCCATCGTTGCATCACCATTGTACTCAATCGTTAAGAATTGGAAATTTTGTTTGCTCCACTGTTTGGAGATTCTTTAGAAAGCCGGTGCTTGGATGTATCTAATGTTTCCGTTGCACAACCGATCATATTCTAATTCTAGATATACCTGAATCTACAACAACAACAGTTGTTGGAGATGCACAACAATCGAATCTCGATAACAGTAGATCAAATTGTTTCCAACAACAATGACACAACTGATGATCAACATAATGAACAAGTTCAGAAGTTTTATCAGCAATTGATTCTCACAAGATATTTATGGTACTTCATACCTCTTTGATTAATTGAAGTACATTACTACGATTCTGTCTCGATTTCATCATCAACATACGTGGTGTATGTTTCGATTCATCGAAAACATCGGGGGGAAGAGAGTATATGTCATGTGCTTTCTTTGCCTTCGTTGTGAAAACTCTTTTCCTTCATGAGTTTCTGCAATCAGGGGAAGAAATGAGACGATATGTGGTTCAAACGTCTTACTTTGGTGTTATGGTTTCAACTTTCCTTGGGTTATTTTGTGTGAAGTTACCTACATATGATGCTTTAGCGTATTATGATGCCTCACACACGATCATTTTATCGAGTATTCACATATACACAGTCGATTATTATTATGATATACCGCAACAATCAGGGGGAAGTAGTATTATTTCATCTCTCAAGGTTTGTTTGGTGTGAAGTGTCTGCATACGTGAGAAGATCTTGTTGATTTCTTGCATGTTATCCCTGAACGAATTTTCCGCATTATGTACAACTGTGATTACGTGACAATTCAGATTTGCTTGATGTAGTTTTCTATTCATCTACAAATTCCGTTGTGCACTTAAAACTGTAAAAAGTCAAAAGACATGTTAACTACATCAAAGTTTTGAATCTGATGAAGACGGTTGTCAGTTTGGGGGGAAGCTGATTCAGAAACTTCACCAAAAGGAAGTGTATGGAGAAGCTGCTAAAGACATGCAATGCGGATTGGGAAGATTGTTGAGAATTTCAGTTATTCACTTACGGTTTCTCAGGATGAATCGGTTTAAAATTCTTGATGTCAGGGAATTTGTTGAGAAACCAGATTGGGTCTATGTTATCAAGCTGAAAAGAATTTGAAAAAAAAAACAAAATAGACACTAAAGGCAGCGTGATTCGAAACAAATCTCGATTTTTCAAAGAAAGGACCTATGGTAGTGCGGCTTCAGTGCCTCAATCCTAATTAAAGGGCGAAAGCTTCTTAAGCTGACTGAAACAAAAATCTTTGTTCGAAATCAAATGTTCTTGAAATCCATTTCTTCCCTAATGAATTTCAAACACCTCAAAAAGCATATTTTAATCAACATGTTTTTCAAAAACATCATACATATGCTATTTTTGAGGGGGAGAAATGTGATTAAAATTGTTGATCAGGAAGTTATGGAATCTCATAGCGTGCTTTCAGACTTCGAGATATCACCAATGAATTGACGATATTTGAATGTCAGTAATCGTGTAGAATGTACCAATCCAAGACACTCTTGATTGACATGAACTTTAACGGGTCTAACCTCCTTTTCAAGGAGAGTTTACTTCTTTAAGGTAGTTATTAGAGCTAGTTGTCACCTAAAAGCTGATAATGGAACTCTATAACTATACAACGTAAGTGTCTCTCGAGGGAATTGTCTATCAAGAGTCGATCAATTCAAAAAGTGCGAGCTCTTCCCTCTCTGTGCAGATTTCGGTCAAAACTCATAAGCACATGTGGAGGGGGAGTATTTTTGAAAAAAAAAAACCAAAAACTCTCAAGGTGTTAGCAAAACATGTTTTTCATCATAAACATCTTGAGAGATTTTTCAAGAAAAGGTTTTGTGGCAACATAGGATAGTCATGGAGTTAAAAGGTGACTAAGTTTAGGAATAAACGTCCTATGATCCGCCAGAGCCGGAGGGATCTACCCAAGGACACCACAAATAGTTAGTATTTAGAAGTCCTTAGGTATGATTAAAAAAGGAGGAAATAAGAATCGGAGAAAGAAGGAGTTGAAGAATGAAAAAGAAAAAGTTAAAGAAAAGGGTGAAAAGAAATATCCCTCCAAATTATTCAACTTAGGGCAGACACCGGGTTCAATTCATATACTCTTGGTTGTCCAAGATGACATGGTATTGAAGACAAAGTCGTCATGGACCCAGTGGCGCAATGCACTAAACCTTCTAAGCCACTCAAGTTCTCTCAAAAGAGCTTGTTTCATTCTCACGGGGAACCCTACGTAATCTATCGACTCTCTCTTAGAGATTGTTGGTATTGAAGAAGGAGACCCTCTCCCTAGTCTCCGCTTAGGAAAATCAAAGCGCACTAATCAAGTCTAGAGCCATGAGATTCATCAAAAGATCTCTTAGGAACACTTAAATATTTCATCACTTGTTGTTCAAACAATAAATACACAAGTGACATATTCCAGAGTCCTACGCAGATCTTAGCAATCTGCCGGAACATTTATGAGGGGATTCACAATTGTGATCCTCAGTGATTGAATGGAAATTCATGCCGTGGTCAACATCAAAGCGGCCACAGCAGGTCACTTCGGTAATCCCTTGTGGGTTACGCTTAGTGTTCGTGGTGGTCTCAAAGCGGTCTACGTCGTGGAGTGATACCTCGGTATACTCCTCGGTCACAACCTACGAGTGGAGATATTGAGTAGGAAGTTCTAGCAAGTATCCATCTCGAGATTAGTCAAAGATGCGTGCGGTGAACTGGGATGTACTTGTACAAAATATCCAAACTCTTACGTCGAAACTTTATTGCTAAACTGTTTTTATTGCGGTATGTGTCATGCGGAGACCATAACCACCATCATTACCATCAACATCTCATTTCCACATGCTCATACATACATCAGAAAGACATTCTCATCAAAGATCTAAGCAAAGAAAAGTTAAAGCAAAATTTCACTTCAAAGTCATAAAATCAGAAAAGTCACAAGTCAAAGATTAGAGATAAAGAATGTAAACTTCACATGTATGGATCACAAACTTCACAGGAAGTATGAGCATGTTGGAAAAAGACGTAAAAGCACCAGAAACAAAGACGTTGATAAAAGGCAGATTTCACAACTAATCATAACAAGAAGAACAAAGAACAAAGATGCAAAGAATCAAAGACGTCACAAGCTATGAACGCCAAAGAAGTTCAAGACGTCGAACGACTTAAGCAAGACAACAAATGATGACCAACCCTTAGGGGGAGATTGTTAGGAACATGTTTTCTTATCAAGTGTAGGTCATTTCATTTGTAATAGGTCGTTAATAATTATGGTTTATAAATATTTGTAATTAGATTCACCTCATGTAGTAAGCCCATGAGCTGTGATAGAAGGTTCTTCTAGAACCAAGGGGAAACACCCCTACTTATGTAAACACTATAAATACCCCCTCCCTTGAAGGGAGAGGGTTGTTGGTTCTAATTGCAATTATCATTTCATTAATCATTCATTAGTTCCTTCCACTTTCTCTCTCTAAAACTTTCTCTCTCTAGAAATACATATTGATGTGATAGAATGGTGACCTAACAATATGCCATTGTTTTGTGGATGGTTGTTGGACGTGAATGGTTTTGCCATAAGATCATTTAGAAGCCTCTTTGCCATCCCCACCCTATTATCGCTCGCTTGCTTGGGTTTACAAAGGATCAAGCTCCAATAGTGGAAGCGTACACTGGCAACCATTTGGGTCACTCGCTATTCCTGTACAACAAAGAACTTGAATTATTTGTCAGCATGGCAATTTTAGGAGATACGGGATCTTTCTACATCGCCCCATACAAAGAATCTCTTCTTTTGTTAAATCATACAGACCGTGCTGTCTATAGTATGTTTTATTTATAACTTACCATTATATGCATGTTCATTTTAAACATTATCACTTGATTTGGTTAATGATATATCAATGCCATTTTCAACAGGTTTGTTCGGCTGAAGTTAAGGATCAGGCTAAATGGGAATGAAGGTTTGTGGTTTTAGTAATGCCGTATGGGAAGGAAGCATTGAATTTGTTTAGATTTTTGTAGTTGATGAATGTTATCAATCAAGTGGTTATATAATATGTAACAATTAAAGTTATAACCATGTAGTAATTGTAATATGTAGTTGGTTGTGCTGTATCAAGCGTTGTATGTCAATATTTACTATTTCATCTCTTCTGTTATCCCATTATCCATTTTTTTTATGCTGGGCAACAAGCGGTTGTTACCCAAAATAATTTTGGCAACCTAATTTTGTTCTTAGGGCAACTTGTTTTCCATACGGACTACTTTTATAAACCCACGACTCCTTCTAGACGTACATTTCGTATTCTACAACCTACTAATAACTACCAACTTGAGACAATGCATACTTCCAAAAATACAGGTTTAACATTCAACACTAGTACAAATTAACTAGCAGTTGTAAGTTTACTACAAGCGATGGGTAAACGACGTGTCCCTATTCAGCCCCACAAAAAGCAGTAGTAAAAACAACTAGCAGTTGTAACTATACAACCAATTCATTTATTAATTCGAGATATTTAATTTAAGTAATCGAACATAAAAGCAGTGTAGCATTTTTTTATGTTTACAAACGTCGTATAAAGCTCAAAATAATCCACTCAAACGAATGTCACTCTACACATCTGATAACCTGATGCCGTTATGTGAAGATGTTCTTTAAAAAATAATCCAAGTGAAGATGTTGATGTTTTTAGAATGAGTGATGGTCTTTAAAATTGTTTCGTCCATTAACATAAAATTCTGTTTTTAATCCCAGCTTAGCGAAGGATCTACTATAGAAGCTGACTAAACGAACACAACCTAGTACTCCTTAAGAAGAAGAATACTTAACGAACAGTTATTCTCACTAAACACCTCGATATGTTGTTAATACACGAATACTCTGAATAGTATTGTCGTTTACAACCTTGAAGTGTATTGACTCTAGATATTACCAAAACTTATATATAACTCAAACCTAGGACCTCCTTTAATAGGCTAAGGAGTCCTTTACAAAATACACTAAGTACTGTACAAGATAAATATACTTACAATACTTATCTAATACAAAACATCCTACCGAAGACATTCTAGAATATTACATATTCATCCCACACAATCATACTAGCAATGACAAGTACATTAGCAGTGGTACTGCGACTTTTTACTGCCTTGGTTTGTGTATATTTGACACTCTTCTTTCCATTTGGCTTTCCGGTGCGGGTCTTTTGCCTTTAGCTTTTCTCGAAAGAGTTCCGGTGGCTTGCTTCCTCGTGCCCCGGCGTATTCAACCAGGGATTCCCGAGGAATTAGATAGGCCTTTCAACTTCAATGGGACTTTTAGGGGGTTTCCGTCTAATATCGCCCCTCTGAGCGGTAAAGGAAGGGCTTTTGGTAATGTAGCTTCCCAACCCGCGAGATTTTATTTTATCCGGCCCCGCAAGATGGTCATTTTTTCCTTAGACCAGTCTATCCAACCAGGATATCACTGAATTAGTAACGCACACTTGAATGGGGGCCGGGCTGCACCGACAGAGGAAGAAGGCATAGCTTTCATCCTCAGTTGTTTGACTTTCTTAGGGAAGTTTCTTGTTAGTTAGGGGCTGGTTTACGTATTTCGTTGCGCCTAACTTCCTTTTGTCAGCCATACTTCCCTACGGGACCCATCTGCCAAACATATTTTGTCACTCCCATGACCTAATTCCCATGATTTATTTCTTCTTCCGCTCTGAGAGCGAGGGGTTACGAAGGAAATGCCTGCACTTTCAAGATCCTATATTACTAATGAGAGTCTGCTAGGTTTAAACTCCCACCTTTGGTATGCATATGGTCCTGACAGACTACCACAACTTGAATGGACATGGGTTTTGGGTGAAGGTGTGTTGTGGATGTTCGCGGAGATGGGTTATTAGTCGTCATTTTAGAACGACTAACTGTTATTAGTAGTCATTTTAGAACATGTTTCAGCTATCGCAGCATCAGCTTTGCGCTTATTTTTTTTGGGGGGTAAAGGTTTAGGCTATGTATGGGCTTTTTGGAAATGGCCGTGCGTGGGCAACGAGTTGTTGTTGACGTCCGTATGTATTCTTTTTGTATTGTGTACCATCGGTATCTTTTTCTGAATAACATCTTCAACTTCTCTTCGGTTTTTCTAAAAAATTTCGGTTGCCTGATTTCGGTGGAAATCTTTTCTAGGTGTAGGAATGGTTCCTTTTTGCTTTTTCGGACTTTCCCTTGATTTACCTCGCGTATTTATAGCGAGGATTTTACTGTTCGTGCACGCGTTATCATTAATTTTCATTAACTGCTTTGTGGGTAGGCACGTGCCTAGGCTCTACCTGTTGCGCTATATATGACATAAAATTACTTGGGAAGGAACGTGAATCTTTACATGCAGATTTTCTCTCTTTTTTGGTATTTGAATATAAATGATTACGTAAACACAAACAAATTTGCTTTTTGCGTGGAAACTAGCGGTGGTTTTTGCGACACTAGCACGGGTACAACGCGTTAGCGAGTGGTTAGATCGACGTTAGCAGTGGTTGGGGATTTACGTTTGAACAGACTTAATAATTTTTTCAAACCCTGTAGCCTCCTTTTGCGAAAGCAATTGTAACTCTTAATCGAGTTTGCATCCCCAATTCAATCAAAATTAATTTGTACTAAAAACTAACTTTTTTAACACTTGTAGCAGTTGTTACTAATTTTTTGGCGCATATATCCCCAACTGTGTTGTTCAAATTATGTCTATTTTTTTTTTTAATTTTTGTATTTAATTAATTTTTTTTAATGATATAATAAGGGTTATTATTCTAACACATAAATAAGCATGTAATTCAACACGTCATCATATTCTATTATCGAGACACAAAAATTCTTACTACCATTATTAATCGTCTCATTGGCTTGCATTCCCCAAACAAGTTACCCACCCACACTATGACTTTGTTTTTAACTAAATAAAATTTCATCTTCATATTACTACTTTATTAGTAAATTTTTATTTTTGTAAAGTGACTTACTATCTCGCACACAGTTGAATAACTACGCAAACAAATATATACTAGTAACATAAAAGGGATCACATCCATAGGTTAACATGACATACACAGACTATACAAAGATGAGATAAGTGACTCCAAAATGTAACAACGATCCCCTAATAAACAAAAGGCAACAGCTTCCATGTAATTAATACAAAGCACATCAAATCTCCATTGACTCCAACTTTTCAATTAAACCATTCAGCTCTTTAACACGGTCATGTTTTCTAAACCAAGAAAATAGAAGTTTGGAACTCTCAGCCAGATCCTCATTTTGCATCCTTAACAGGTGATTAATAGTTGGAAACCAACAATCCGACCCGCATAAAAGGTCCACTTCCGCTATCATTTGTTGTCTACGGTTGACACGGCCCCTAATTTCAACAGCATTCCTCCTATGATCTGCTTCATCACGTAAAGCAACTTCCAATTCACCTCTGTAGTACGCGATCGTAATATCTTTTAACAACTTTGAGCCACCAAACATTGGTAATTCATTACATAAAACCATGCCAGCAGACATCGTTATGTTTGCTTTTCTAATACTATCACTAATAGAGATACCAAAAACTGTTTTTGTTACATAGCGTCATATATAGACATGAAATTTCTGACAAACAAGTTATGACAATTGTCTGTTTCCAATGGACAAGTGGATCACATCAAATAAGTACCCACCCACAATTTTTTTTTTATAGTATCTTCCTATTTTTTTCAAATAATTTTTATGACGAGTTTGCTAGTGCATAGCTAGCAAATGGTATTTTGGGCACCTAAATTGTGTACTCATGGCAACTAGTTTAAATAGTAGTACTTTTAGTCAAGTGGTGATGTATGCAACAAGGGGCTGGTGTTTGACTGGATTTAATTTACATCTTTCTATTTTTTTAAACTATTTTTATGACTAGTTTGCTAGTGCATACCTAGCAAATGGTACTTTGGGCAACTAAATAGTGTACTCATGGTAACTTGTTTACGTAGTAGTACTTTTAGTCAAGTGGTGATGTATGCAACAAGGGGCTGGGGTTTCACTGGATTTAATTTACATCTTTCTATTTTTTTAAACTATTTTTATGACGACTTTGCTAGTGCATAGCTCGCAAATGGTACTTTGGGCAACTAAATAGTGTACTCATGCCAACTACAATAGTACTTTTAGTCCAGTTGTGATGTATGCAAAAAGGGGTGGGGATTGAGTGGATATAATTTGCATTCAGTCATATTTTATTAGTCGTACGTGTATTCATGTAACCGCCAACTAGTTACAAAAACTTGACAAATTTATTTGGGTAAAAAAAAAATACAATACACATTTGGGTAAATCAAACATACAATATACCTAGCGAATTATTTTTTAATGTGTGAACGTTTGGAATAAATTTATGCCAAGTTCTCTCTTCTTGTATTATTATGCCCCATAAAAAATCAAACCTGCAAAGTGCAAAAAAAAAGAAAAGAAATAAAAAAATAAAATAAAAAAAAAACAATAAAAAGTTACATATTACAAGTAAGTAAGCATAGAATATGAATAAGTGTCCATAAAAAAATGAAGGTAAATCCGGAAATTCTTACGTTTCCAGTTTTATCTTATTTTATTTTAGTATTATTTGTAATTTATTATATATTTTTTTGTCCTCCTGGTTTCATATATATACACGTAATTGTTTGACGTGGTTTCGTTTTTAATCTTAATAGTAGTAAACTGCAGTATATGTAATAATAAAAAAGGGGGAAAATGAAAAGGTGTGTATGTGAAAGGTTGGTCATTTAATGCTACTTCTTGTGGTAGACAAAAATGCTAGGGTGGATCGTCAACTCAACGGACGATCGGTTTGTACACGACACAACACTAATTATATTATAACTTAAACTACCTTATTTAAAACACACACATAGCAATCAAAGGGGAAAAAATTAAACATACAAAACAAAACTGAAAAAGGATGACTATACCTATGCCATTCGTGAAGAACTTGCTGGTGTTGCAGGATCTAGTTTTGTTAGAGATATGATGATTGTTCGTTTTTGAAGGGATGTGAGTGTTGTCATGGTGGATGAAGCAGAGTTGATGAAGAAGGCTCAAAAAATCGAGGCACGTGTGGGTGAAAGGGATTATGTTATTGGAGAGTTGGAGCTTTTATACCCATTTGAATCTTGTGTGGAAAGTATTTCAGAATTAACCAAGCCGCAAAACCAAGATCGGCGAAGCCGCAATGATATTGGTCAATGTAATGAAGAAGCAGACGAGCCCGTGAGCTCTACGTCATTCATAGAGAAGCTCGAAAGGCATGTCTTGTACCTGATTCGGTTAATTGTTGTCTTGGCGGTGACGATGTCTTGTTTATGTTGGTATTTCTATTTCTAGTCATGTATCTTGTGTTGAATTTTAGTTTGACTGCTGTTGTGAAATGTGGGTCTAGGCTTTGGCAAATGGATGTAAAATATTTGAATAAATAAAAGCCATGGTTTCTGTTAAATAATTATATTATTGTCACCTTTAATTGTGCTGCTGATCTCATGATCTATTCTAAAAGAATACGCCACCAATTGTTTCAAGAATAAATCTGTTTGAGCGGCTGTCATTGTGGACCTGTTTACCTGGTTAATGCAAGTTAATCTCATTATTAAAATATGCATATGGGAATGTAACGTTTCAAACAAACAAAGTGTATCAAGTAAACGACACAAAAAAAACATCATGCTGTTGGTTTCTGACATGTCATATAAAACATAAACCCTAACAATTAGAATGAACCACTAGACTTAAAGGGGTATAATGAGCATACCTATAAAACATAAACCCTAATAACAATATAAATAACTTTGAATTAAATAAAAAATTTACTAATAGAATATAAAATATAAAAGTGCACAGTTATTTATATTCATGTATAAATATATGAACGAATACGGTAACAAAGTACATACAGGAGAGTACAACAAACCTGGATTTGTTTCTAAAAATAGACGAAAAGGACAACGATATATTTTTATTTGGATTCTTCGCTGAAAGTGACCTAGTATATAACAAGGAATGTGGGGATGTTGATTTTTGGGACTTGGGACCATAAACCTGATGTGTGGGGTATAAAAGGTTTAAGTGTTTGTCATTCTAGGTCCCTCATGTATCTTACGACTGTCACACTAACGACTAAAACGCTAGTTAAAGTTAGAACTGCTAGTGTTGAAGACAATTTATCATATAAACGTGTTGTCACTACATGTTGTCTAAGGTTTCGAAATTAAGACTTAAAAATGTTATTACATGTTATATCGCTAGTGTGAAGACCAAATAATATAAACATGTTGTTACTACATGTTTTCTAAGGTTACCCCTGCTATAACAATGTTGGTCGACCTTTAATTTGACTAGTCACAAGGTAATTGAATATTTTAGAAACAGTGTGTGTTACTCTTCAATTAAATTCTCCAACCAACTAGTATGGCACACCATTCAAGTGTAATAAATGAAGAGGAAAAATACAGATGGTTATGCTAGTAGACGTTCTTATATAAACCGTGAATGCTATTCTTTTCGTTATAACATCGAAGCCGGTTGAGAAAATGGTATGCATTGGGTGCGTGATGGAAAGAAAACAAGTATGATTGACCTTAGATGCAAGCGTGCACGAATAGAGAAATCATGTGGTATTGTTGTCCAATGAATTTTTACTGAAGCGACAACAATACTCTTTGTGGGGTTGATGCATGTAGACTTGGTGGTGTACATGTTAGCAGGGTAAAAACAACTGCAGTCAGAGGTGATGGTGTGATGGGGCTACATGTTGCAACATCTTGTATAAGCGGTGGTTCAATGAGTATGAGGTACAAGTGAGACTACATCAACAGCTGATGAAATTCATGATTCTATGTGTACAGAACCCAGTGACCTTAGTGATGAAGAAACCCAACCACTTGCAAGTTGAATAACAAGTGAACCACCTAAAAATGACCGAGCAATTGAACAAGCTGCAATTGATACACCTAGGGAATGACATGCTCGTCATTGAACAAGTGAGCCACCACCTATTCTCGTTATATGTTGTATTTCATAATATATGTAGACTAAATTGTATAATGTATTTGTTATGTTATGCCAATGCAAGATGAAAACTGTATAATCAAGCTGCAAAACTGTCAAATATAATTTTTTTAGTGTTATTTATTTATTTATTTATTTATTTTAGGTGAATGTGGGTAAATACTAACAAGGCTGGATAAAGCACTAAACCAGGAAGAGATAGTTACCATGCACGTGCCCAAAACATAGTTGAACACGTGTACACCCACCAAAAAATGCCGACTATTGAAAGGCAAAAAAAAAAATTTATCTACAAATTCCCCAATAAATTGCCCTATATGATAAGTTTCTACTTTGTTTAGTTATCTGAAAAAAAAAATGAAGTTGCCCTACAGGGTTGCTATCCTAAAACAGAGATGCCCCATCAAGGTTGCCATGATATACATCATACTATAAAGCATTCATACACAGTATTATGTAAATGGACACCGAACGTAGATCAAAAACAGTGCATACTACGATAACCCCAAAGCAGATGGTTACACAAAAACATCGCATGTTAATTTTAGGTAATTGTTGAACATTATTTTTTTGGTAATCATAAGAAACACCAACAAAAAAACGTTTAACAATTACATAACGTTGCCTTACAAAAAAGGCTAAACTACACAAACTATTTTGAGTTTTAAGTTATGTTAACACCCCAGTTTCTAAACGTTATCGACAGCATGAGCATGCTGCATAAAATACCTACACTCCAACCTTCCGTTCCTTAAAAACCAAGTTGCTTTTAATCCCGCACCTCCTCGATAGCGGTCTCTTGTTAGAGCCTTTAAATGCCTCGACATCTTGAACTTCCATAAGCCCGATCTTGATGTTTGAAAGCAGTGCCTCCTTGCATAAGGTTTTCTAGAGACCTTATGACCAGAACTGTCCTTAACGGAATAAGAAGAAGCCCCAACATCCATAGATATAGACCCAAGAAATACCCCATAGTACCATTCATCGTCACTGAACCCAATGTCAGCATCAACAATTTCGCTAGCCAAAAAATCCATGAATAGATTCTTTCCTTGACATTTAATTCCTTGACTTCTAGTTTGGAACGGAGGGCTTCTTAGGGGAGGTGACCGCCTTTCTTCCTCCTCCCACGCAGCAATATCAGAGGCAGAATTAGAAGTAGCAAGCTCCACAAGTTTATCATGTATTGCTATCCTGGCACGCGTTGGCTCATCAAGAAGATCCACAATTAGGTTATCATAATAGAAACATGCTAAGTTATCAGGTGCATGTGCAATGTACAAGCCGATCAACCCACATTCCTCGGCAAGTTCAAACATCCTTTTAATGTCATTATCGCATTCAACAACTGTCAAACCAGTTGAAAGAGCAAATAGTGGCCTACATAAATACAAAGCCCGTATCTCACACTCTAACTTGTTGGCCAAAAAGTCAAGCATTTGATTAAAGTTCATCCTTGTGGACTTACTTAACGTTTGCACAAGGGTGCGCCCATACGCGTAAGTTAATTTGGGCAACCGAATGAACTCACCATCGTAGTGAATCTAAACTACAAGATTCTCAGATACATAGCGTGTAGTACTCCTGTAATAAAGGTAAATAAATGTATACAAATGAGATTAGCAAGTATGGACAAAAACCTAGTAAGGGCAAGTGACAATCACGAAAGGTAATGGCAGGCATACCTTGGCTTGAAATCAAATAAGGCAACTGGAGGCTTAGCAGCATTTTTTGATGAAATAGAGGGTTGGGAGATTGGCATTATGACTTGTGTACAAATGTGATCTATATGAAGATTTGATATATATTAAGAAATGTTGTATTATTATTTTACTATTAATAATGTACTTATTAATAGTATGAAAACTATGATCCGTTTATTTTAATATGGAAATAGTAATAGGGAAATTTTTGGTTAATTTGTTATAAGTTTTTATGTGTAGTGTGTTTGTGTAATGATATGGGAATAAATTAATTGACAAACCTATGTGTGGCCCTTTTTTAATTTTTCTTGGAATGGACGGCCAAATGTCATGATTAAATGGACGTCCAAATGAAGAATAAATGAACTGGAGTTGTGGAGTTTTAAAAAGAAAGATTATATGTACTGTACAACAAATTTAGATGTAAAATGTGTACATACTTTTATGTTGTGTCTCCCATTGTTTTTTGAATGAATGTTACACGTACCCAAGGTTGCTGCATGCAAGGTATTGTATGATTATTGGTTTATGTATGCATGTTATAAGTGTCTTTAGTGTAGTAAATAGTTGTTATGAATCCATTGTCTAGTCATTAATGGCTTATGTGTGAATGAATATATCAATAGATGGTGCATGATAAAACAATGAAAGTGCTGTTAGAGATAAGTTTAAAACTGTTAGTACAAACGATAAAATCTATGTTTATAAAAAAACTGAATCATCTTCTCGCGATATGCTAGCGCGACGTCAGCGGGATCATCAACGTGCAACGATAGACCATGTGCCAATCGATATAAAAATATACAAACCCACACACCACAATCACCAAAAATCCCCCTTGCTTAGGAACATTTTCGGCTAACCTAAATGAAATCTTATAGTCGTTCGGATGTATTCCAGTCTTATCAAAAACGTTTGCTTGCTCTAGAACAACTGGTAGTTTGACCTGTAGAATAACAGAAACAGTTAAAATAAATAGACGGGTGATCTTGTTAGAGGTTTGTCAGAAAAATTTTAGTATTATATAATCGAAATAACCACGTTTGTCACCAAATTATTGATGAAATAAAGCTGTTTGTTCAAGTCAGATTAAATATGATATCTAGTGTAATGTTATAAATTATATATGTGTTCAAAAGTATTATATGTTTTTTATTCGTGATTCATAAACAACGTTCGAACATTTGACATGTGCTTTGAAATATTTTTATTCATAATATATTTCATTTCAATACATTAAAGGATACCAAAATACATCAACGTAGCAACGACATTCATGAAGATACCAAAACACAAAATATGACAATCACAGAACGTGAGAGAGACCACATAACAAGGTAGGAGTAGAGGATTAATAATTTTTGTGCAGCTTTGCCAGAAAGGAGATTTTTTTGAGAACTTGGAGCTGAGTCTCACTCATTAGCCTCATCAGCGTCCTGTTTTTCTCAAGCTCCTCGTCCTGAATTGCACGCAGGATTTCCAAAACAGCACTGGCAAGCCTAGACCCAACCACGCACTCCAACTGCTTGATTTACTCGGCCCTCACAGTGCAACGACGAGTTAGGTCGATCACCTTTGCATGCATGTCACTTAAGAACTTGAAGTCACGTTCATTGTCACGCACAAACACGTTGTTAACCATGTCTTTAAGTAAGTTATCCATTTCTTTTGTAGTAAATTGTGCTGTGGCTAGTGTGTGTCCCGTGACAAAAGTTGTATGATATTGGGATATATGTTGTCCGTTTATATAACCCAAATGGGGTGGGGGGAAAGAGCGGGGGGGGGGTGACATGGAGTTTATTTTGAATTGAAGTCTATTTGAATTAATGTGGATAGTCAAGTGGTGAATAGTTGAGTCATGTCAAGTAATTACTGTTGCACATTAGGCCAAGTTTAATTAATGAAGCTTCTCTTGTACTCAACCGATTCCTGGGCACAAGATAACCATTTTGGGCAACTAATTTCGTTTGGGGCAACTAAACCAGTTTGAATTTTGTTTAATTCCAAATGCAACAAAATTTTACGTCCCTTGGGTTAGAAAAATTATTAATTGAGTATGTTTTGTAAATAAACGCCATTAAACAGGTTTATATTGATTACTTTTTGGTTACATCAACTAACACACATATGCTATTAGTAGATGTACATATCGTTTATATTTTATGTAATAATACACTACCATAATATAACTCAGACTTTTATATCATAAAGTCTGACTAAGTGTGCACTTGGATGTGCTATTTCAATATTGAATGGATATTTTGTAAAAAACCCAAATCGGGGATGCACATAAGTAGGACAAACTTTATTAATGAGGAAAGGATGTAATGAAATGATGGTGGTAGCTAGTGGCATATACTTGAAGGGAACTAGTCCATTAATTTTTCAACTTTAACTATTGCACAAAAAAGGCACAAAGAAACTTGTGTCCAACAAGTTAATTGTTTTTGGGCAAGCACATACATACGATGGGCAACTAAATCATATATGGCCCTATTAAATCATGAACCTTATGTGCAGTTGTAAATTAAAAGTAATCAAGCTTGGTAGCTAAGTATATATTTCCTATATCGTATTATATGTGCGGGACACAATGTAAATTAAAATCAGGAAAATCAATTGTTAAAATGCGGAAGCAAGCAGATTTATGTACTTTATTTTTGGTTGGTTCTAGTTAATCTACACATATTTTAGATAATCTGTTGTTTGTTGTGGTATTCGTTTGATGTTACTACTATAGAGTATAGACAAGTAAGTATAACAAATGTTTATGAGAAACTATGTTGTTGGTTGTGGCAAATAAAAATTAGGATTTCAAATAAGAATGACGGTTTATTAATGGTGAATAGATGTAACGAAATGATGGTGGTACATAGTTGCATGTACTTGAAGGGAACTAGTGTGCACAAAACTCAAAGTCAAACTGCTACAACATAACACCCAAAAAACTTTGACCAACAATAAATTTGTTCTTAGGAAACTAGACACAAATAATGGGCAACTACTCACAAGCATGGTGTATTCGTGTCTGGTCACAAAGTATAACAAATTACTGTATAAGTTTATTTATGTATGTGTTGTCCGTAATTGTATTATATATGTTGGTTATAAGAAACATGGTGTCTGGTCACAAAGTATAACAAACAAGTAATAATATGAGTGGGTTATAATAAGAAGATACCTGTAAGCACTCCCTAACACGGACATACCATACACGTGACTCATAGTCACGCTTGTCGCCGCTATCATAGAATGTTACCACTCCTGTAGGTATGTTAAATTGGGCAAGACACCAGTGTTTAACAGTCTCGTTGAGAGGAATAAAAACCTAAAAGAAAGTTGGCTGTGTATTAGGATATAGTTAGTCAACATCTGAAATTAATAAAATTAACTTTTTATTTATGTGGCCAAAGGTAAATACAAGAATACAATTGTCGTGTTTGTATGTGCTGTTGACATGGCTTACGGCTGGTAAGCAATATGTTACTTACTAATGGACATTTTAGATAATGGAGAACGTTTTCATGCACGGTCTTGGGTTGTATAGAAACTACTGCTTTTGGGAAACTCATATGCTTATGTAGTTCCTGATATGTTGCTCCAACTGTCAACTACTGCTTGTGTTACCATAACTGCTGCTAGGGTAATCAATATACTGCTGGGATCGAACGATTACAAATGAAGGGGCTCAGTTTTTGGAAAGCAGACTTATCTCATGGCAGTGTAAGACGCAAACAATTATGGCGAATTCCACCACTGAAGGTGAGTATGAAGCTACTGCACATTCTAGAACTACGTTGAAGGCTCGACTAGTCATTCAAGGCTTTAAATCAACTAGTTTTGGATTGTAAATTTCATGCATACTTGGTCTCAAGTCTCAAGATGTTTTTTTCAAAACTTTGTAACAAATGTAGTACTGCTATTGGAAATCTTAGTACGGCTAGTGTGTATGATTCAACTGCTTGTTCTTTTTGTTAAGTCCTGCTAGTGGATATCATGTTTTTGTGGTTGGGTTACACTTATAAGTTATAACTACTATGTTTATGAGCACTAGGATGTTTTTGGGATTTGCTGCTGGACCTTTTAGTGTAAAAAAAAAAATAAATAAAAAAAAATAATTGAAACATTAAATAAATAAATAAATAAATAATAATAATAACATTGTGTAAAAAAAATTATAATATCTTGGTTGGAAGATTGGAGTGCTAAACTGTTCCAACTGCTAGCTTGCATGGAGAAACTGCTAGTGTTACGAAAACACTGCTAGTTAGGTTATCATGAGGATACCATGAAACTTATAAAGGAATTGACGGATAAATATACTACAATGGAGTCTAAGATCACTGGCATACAACAAATAACCGCTTCTCAGGATGACAAAATCAGAAAGTTGCAGCCTGAGGGTAAGAGGTTCGGGTGACAAGGGAGGCTAGGGTTAACAGATGTAAAAGATATTGCGATTTTGAAACCCCTTTTGCGATCAAGGATAAGCTTCAAAGGAGAAAGAAGAGAATGGCAGATAGGTCAAAAAATTGTCGATTATGGTTCAGATTTTGAGATGGAGCATACAGATTATAGCACTTTGGAAGCACCGTCCAAAAAAAGGTATTTTGTGCCTAAGAAGAAACTTGATGATTTGGATTGTAAATATCAAATTTAGGTGAGGATTGTTTGGTTTTTGGTTCTGTTGGACGAATTATTCAAAGTATGCATCAAATAGCATCTTTTAACAGAAACCACGGCTAGTGGCAATGGAAGTACCGCCGATAGATCAAAAGCTGTGGATAAAGTTTGTGATTTGAGGGACAAATATCAAGTTTATGATCTGAGGGACAAATATCAAGTTTGTTCATACTTTAAAAGATGTCGTTTTTAAAGTTGCTATCATGAACTACCTGATTATTGAGTAACCGTAAATTGTAAAAATAGGAGGAAATAAAAAGTAAATGTATTACCTGTTTAACATCATTCCAGGGCATGGGATACCTCGTCCCATCTACATAAAACACGGGCATGCCATTTTGAAGAAGAATCTGAACAAAGTAACTGCTAACCATCGTCCAGTTAGCATTCGGAGGTCGTATGTGCCACATGTAGTCAACCCATAGGTCTATATGCTGCGTATTTGCCGCTAATAAAATACCAATTTAAGAAATGGTGATAATCAAATACAGGGTAAAAAATAAAATCTGAATAAGAATGCGTATATAAACTAACCTCCTCAGTTAGCCAACCTTTTCTAGTAGGGTCTAAGCAAACTAAGCGAAGCCATAAATTGCGGTCTACAGTATAATCATCTGACCATGGAAATTTACACCGGTGTCTATCAGGATCACAGAGGAATTCTTCAATCTCATCACACAGCCAAAGAGTTTCGACAGAATGAAACCATCTACTTAGATCCTAGAAAACAGGTTCAATGTATTAGTTTGATAGAGCATTATTGATAAATACCTTTACCCAAGGTTTCACTCTGTTAAGCTCCTTAGCAATAGTTAGGTCGTTCATGTTAGGACTGTATTTTTTTATTTTACGCCGTTTAACTTGCAGATTGTTTTGTGGCGAAACAGGTTCCATGAGAATCCTCTTGTCGGGTGGTAACCAACTTAAAGCCTTTTGAAAATGTGACGAATTCATAAACGCGCGTCATTTTTTCTTCTTCTCCTCCTCCAACTACAACATGTCAGCTTCTTCTAACCGCAACCTATTAGCCTCTTCCAGCCTTAAGATGTTGGCCTCAGCATTCAGCTTCTCTTCTTCCAACTGTAACCTTTCTTCCTCTGCCAACGCGAATCTCAATTCCTCTAAAAGGAGATACTCCTGGAACAGACTAGCGATGATGACATTTGTATATAACGGCCATACAACTAAATGCAAAGAAGAAATATTAACCTGAGCAACGTCCACGTCAGATTCTGGCAAGTCGATCAGTTTGAGATAAATGCTGTTAAGTGAATCGGAAAAGGCAGTCCTTGTGTTTGGAAAATGTGACTCAAAATCAAGTTTGTCCTGTAAAAAAATATGCATGAAATTTCTAAAAATAAATAATGGCAGCGAGAAATAACTATAGATTAGTTGAAAGGAATACCCGAAGACCACCAGTTCTGTCATGTACAAGAACCTGTGAAGGTCTAAGTGTTAGGAAATTCCGGCAGGTGATGTTAAAAAAAAGTGAATCTACTATTCTTATATTATAATGAATATAAAGAGAACCTGAATAATACACTCAAGTTTAAAAACTTGGCGATTCAGACCCGAAATTACATGATCCTTAAGGCTTTTTGTTCGGGAACTACTTCCACTCTTGCATTGTTTTGAATTTACTTTCAAACCAGTTTTCGACGTTGCGTGACTTTTCCAGCCTCGAAAAGTAGGTATCAACAAGGCTGTCTGGGTCCTGACGGCGGTGGGAACGTAGTCATTGAAAAAATCTTGGCTATCATCCACCATGCACATTAGAACTCATGTATAGTAGGTCTCAGATCAGTAATTGTAGTTGAATCCTAAAGTTCAGTAATGGTTCCAAAAAAAATATGTGGTTTAGTTAATTACTTTGAGATACAAACGACACCATTTTATAAGGGATTCGTAATTAAAGTCATAAACTGCTAGTTCTGGCCAATCACTGCAAATAATATTTCCACTGCTAGCTTGCTTGAAAACACTGCTAGTTCTGGGCAATCACTGCTAGTTAGTTTCTGATGATTGTGGAAACTATAGCAGTTGTTTTGTAACTTTTTGGTGATAACATATTTATTCCCCAAATCACTGCGAGGCGGTGGAAACGTAAAACGACCCAACCAATGGAAACTCCTAATGTGAATAGTTCTTTGCAATTCAACACAGGTGGAGGAATCCCTAGACAACTGGCTAATTTGGGAGACATGGATGTTCAGCTAGGGTCGATGCAATGTTAGACACATCTCGAATAGATGAGGGTAGTTTGGAACACCAACATGATTTGACGACTAATGGCTTTCTACATGATGACAATTCCAATGATCCACTTCTAGGACCAGGTTACACATGTCAAGGTGGGTGAGGATAATATGAAACTCAATCTCAAATTGATGGATATATTGACAACTATGCAGTCAAAGATCGCTGGTCTTAAAAATTCGACAACAACTCGCGCTGAAACAATCAGGAGGTTCAAAGCACAGGGTAAGTGTTTTGGAGAGACTAAGAAGGCCAAGGTTCCATGCATTCAGGAAAGTGAAGAAACTGGGAAAGAAGGCAAGCTGCAATATGATTAAAAGTTTAGATGATGCATCCAAACAGGGGAGGAGTGAGAGTACAAATTCAGGCGAGGCATGGAAGGTAAAGAAGCAGTACTGGATGATTCTTTAAAGGCTACAGTTGAAGAAAAGGATAAGGAAGTGGTGCAGGCAATCAGTGTCAGTGTTGTTGCATCCGCTGATAGTATTAAAGTAACCACTGCTGCAACAACTATTGGTATTATTATAGCCACTGCCAATTCAGACGTTTCAAGCCCAGAGGCAACATATGCTACAATTATGAGCACCACAATAACACCAGCACCAAAACCAAAATAAGCCTGAGAATGAGGTTGCCATACAATTGTTCAACATAAAGCAATCGACCCTATCCCCGCACCCAAACCTATTGCTAGAGTCTGATTGGTGAAACGTGCAGAAAGGTGTAGTTCTTGAACCCGATATTGGAAAGGGTAAAGGGATTGCAGAGCCAACATTGAAGTTTAAAACTAGAGAGGAGCATATAGCTTAAGATGGAGAATTGTATAAGAGCTTATATATGGAACTAAATGCTAAAGCAAAGGAAAGGGCAGCGCAGGAAGAAGCCTCTGAAGAAGCAGTAGAAGAGTGGAAAAAGCAACATAGGTATTTTCAACCGTCTAAGAAAATTAAGGCAGAGATAGCTATGAAGTGCATGTTTGAGCCCAATCAAGAAGGTAAATGATGGGAGGTTTGCGTGGTTGAAGAATGGATGTTGTATGCTTATACAAGAGTACATGCTGTTAAGACTTCAGGAGAGAAATTCTACATCCTGGTTGACAGAGATTACCCTTTAATGAAAACTGTAGCAAGACAGATGTTGGAAGTTAACCTTAATTTGTAGTGTACAAAATCAACTCATCCAATTGTTCATCCACTGCTGAGAAAGATTGAGAATATAGCTGATTATGAAATTCATTTGGCCATCAAAGGCAAGCCTCAAGGTATAATGAAATGAAAGGCAGACAGATAAAAAGCATTTGATGAAGAATCTGAGTCTGATAAGATATTGTGGGCTTAGATAGGTGGAAATGGAACATCTAATTTTGTGTGTAGGTTTACTTTTTTTTACCTATAAACAATAAATAAATAACAACAAAGTTTAATTGGCTTACGTTTGAAAAAAGGTTCGAACGATCAGTTCTTTTAAAGATGGGCTTCCTAGACCAGGCAAGTGCTCTTGGTATCACATTTGGATGTTTAATCCACCAAGCATGAGATTTTTCAAACGACTCAAGGATCCACACCTATGAGAATAAAAAAAAAATGAAAATAAAACATAAACTTATATACAAATCAGTAAAAATGTTAAGTTGGAAAATGGATACCTCAAACCCAAACACAAATCCAGACAGTGTGTATGTTGGACAATGCTTTGGATCTTTCTTCAATCTTAAAAGGTGGTCATCCGCGAGCTTATCAAATACATTATGAAGTTGGTCGTATAAATGAGTCCAAATATGCTCACCCCATGGAAAAGCATTCCAATCATCTAGATTATCAACTAACCTCATCAGTGTATCATCCACCTCACATGTCAACAAACGACCCATAAAGATCACCTCTAAGGCTAACAAAAGACAAAGACGTACAGCATCTTCATCAGATATCTGTCGAAACCGCTCTTCATCATCGATAACACCAATAACATCTAAGTTGGTTAGAATATACCCTTGCTTGTTAGGAAATACCCTGTTACGAAAATTTAGAGAACCATATGTATACAACTCAAAGCTTACAGATCCAAACCGCAGACCAGTCATTAGACAAAACTCACGACGACAAAAATGTAAAGCATGTCCTTCAATGAAAAAAATGAAGGGCATATCATAGTGAGAATCATCGACTTTATGCTGTTTCCTTAGCATATAATCTATGATGTGCGTTTCATGCTCAAAAAACAAGAGATCAATCCATCTTCCAAAGCAGGTATTCCTAAACAAGATGCGGCGTCTTGCGTCTAACTTTTGCTTTATCAACTAAAAGTAGTTCAGTTTTACTTGGTAATGATTAACTTAGCTTCATAGTCCTAAAAAAAGGTCAACAAAAAAAACAATTTAAATCAGACCATGGATGGAATCTATACCAACGTCGTAAACAATTGTGTATACGATGCATATAAACCACTCCTTATTAGTCTAGAGAGAGCCACTAAAATTTTTAATGAACCAGGTTATGTTACATACCTAACAGACGACATCTACCGTATTATACCCTACATAATTATGAATCAGACAGACATAAAAGAGGAGAAATCAAAGGTATTAATCGAATAACAACAACGATTTGTTGAGGCATATAACCAATTAAAAATAAATAATGTACAATAAACAACGAGGAAAATATTTACGTACCATATTTGGCCATATTTTTTAAACAAACTTGATCAATCCAATGTAGGTTGCACTCAACAGTGTACCTTTATAGCTGGTGACATAACTGACGATACAAGGAAAAGAGGGACTGACGAAGAAGACGGTCTCATTTGTGAAAACAAGTTACTAACAATGTTTTTATGCGAGAACCAAAAACAGAGAAAAACGGTAACTATGAACGTTTTTGTGCGAGTGGGAAATTGATTTTGAATACTTATGTAATGCACTTTCACTATTCAATTGTGTACGTTCTATGTAATGTAAAATGACCAAAAAATTCTTTTTAAAAAATACGGTTGCCCAACGCTTTTTTGTTGCCCAAAAAACAATACCTTACACATACGGGACACTTGTCACAATTTCGATGAGTTGCCCAATGACAGCGGTTGCCCACGGTCTATTTTCAAATTAAAAATAAAAGTGGTCCGAAAAGTGATAAGCCTTAGGGCGCGCGGTCTATTTGCGTCATTTTCCCTAACAATAATGCACTAAAAGTGAGTGCATACAAGGTAGGCTAAGGAGATTTGGGTGTACATTTGGGGGTGGATTGTAAACAATGCTATTCATTGATATTCCGAAAAACCGAAACATCACAAGAACCGTGAAAAGGATAGGCTCTGAGAGTATGGGAGAATTACTCAACCGATGTGGAAGAAGTAATTATAATACGGGTATCAAACAAGGGTTATCCTAATGCCTCTTATCATTTAGCTATTCTTAACTACACAATTGTAGTCTCACTAGCGATCTCGGAATGCATCACAAAACAAGTTCTAGAATCTATTATTCTACCGGTACACTCTCGAAGCATTAAAGGTGAATGCTTTAATTCCTATAGATCTAGGGGTGAACCACACATTTTTGGGATGGAATTTGAGTGGTAAAGGGTTTTTGTGCTAGTCATATAACTCCTATCCATTAGACGCTTTATTAAGACTAAAGACCTACCCGTACAAGTCATGAAAAATTTTAAATTTGGCGCTAAAATTGCCCTAACAAATATCTCTCATGGTTTATTACACAAATGAAATAGGAAAAGACAAATGATCAAGGATAAGCATAGTTTCAAAGTTCCCGTTTTATTCTCCCTCCCTACACTTAAACTGAACATTGTCCCCAATGTTCCCCGAAAGTATCAAAGTTATGATAACGGAAGGTAATTAAAAGAGAAAGAAACTAGTACTCTCCTGATTAGCTCGGTAGGATCCGTGTGAAGTAGTGGTTAAATTCTTTCCAAGAAGAATGTATGCGTGATAAGCTCCATCCAATCTTATGTTTCTTCTTCTTGATAAATAAAACCTGCACACTTTAAGAAAATAGACAAAACCTTTTTGTAAAATACCTTTATATGTAATTAAGACGAGGTTAAAGACAAAATAAAGCATTTTCACAAATTTAAACATAAGAACAAACAATAATGAAAAGATATATGACACACAAACAAGCAAACAATTAAGCATGGGTTGCCTCTCACGAAGCGCTTTTCTTTATTTATGAGTCTTGTAGCTAGACTCGAAGTCGTGCTCCTACGTGGTCTCGTTTTTCATTCTCAACGAGAACTCTATCATATTAACAAAATTCTCATCTACTCTATACCTAGGTCCTAGGGTCAAGCAACCCCTATAGTAAAGTCTCCTTTTCTCCCACATGAAGTTCAAACCTTTTTCAACATCTTCTTCTCTCTTTTCCTCAAAAGCTCTAATGTTGTCTCGCTCATAAAGGGGTAAAGGGCCATATCCATTCATTTTCCAAGGCATCTTATAAGTGATCTCATCGTCCCCTTCCATAAACCTAATCGTTCCTTCAGATTTATTATAGCTCATTTTGGACTTTTCAACAAACGGTTTTCCTATCACAACTTGGGACAAGCTATAGTCAATGACACATTCTATGTCTTCTAGGACCATAAAATCAACTAAGTATGTGAAGTTTCCTATAAATACGTGTACATCCTTGACTCTTCCCAGAAAATTACAAACCCCACCCAGATACTTAGGGTCTCTCATAATCTTAAGTCATTCATTCATAATGTCATTGTAAATAGCTGATGACATCACATTAATGGGAGATTCCGTATCTATGTAGGCGTGCTCGACATTCCTATATCCAATCATACAAGGGATTTTGATGTTCCAAGGATTTCCTCTCCTAATCTTTGGGCATATCCTAATGATGGGTGATCGAGGATTGTCGATTATGTATTGGTGGTAAGCTACTTCTTCCTTAGTGAGGTAAAGGTTGAAGTAAGCACTATTCTCCTCATTCATATTTTCATTCACTAAACCATTACCCTAATTATTGCTAATCATGGATCCAACAACTGAGGCGCTAACCACTTTTTCAACAGCATCCCTAATTGTTGTTCCCTATTCACTATCGTTTAAAACCAATTAAGTACTTAAAATAATTTAATAGTGAACAATGGCTGAAATTAACATAAGTAAAACACACAAAGTAAGGGTGAAAATCATTAAATAGTAACGAAGTTTGAGATCTGTTTCAATTTGGTACCTCAAACTTCATATCAATCATAAAAACCATCAAAGTTTCAAAACTGTTCCATTCTTATGTAATTTTTATGTTAGAGTAACCTGAATGGAACACTTTTCAAACTTGGTTATTATTTTGTGGTTATTGTTTAGGTTTAGTTATGCATTAACGGGTTGTACATAAAGTTGGTTGAAATTAGTTGAATTCAGGGGGTGGGTGTTTAAAATTAATGTACAACATGTTAATGCATAAATTGGTACTTTAAGCATAGTAATTTTAAAAAATTACATAAGAATGAAACACTTTTGAAACTTAGATGGTTTTTGTGATTAGTAAAAAGTTTGAGGTATCAAATTAGAACACTCAGGAAACTTGATTACTATTGGGTGACATATTCCCCACAAAGTAATTTTCAACATCATATTCTTTATTAGAAATCAATCAAAAAGAATACGTTACCCAAGTACTTTCGGAACTGTACATGGGATTGAAATGACAAAGTTTGATGACTCCTCTCTAAGCTCAGGCTAAGTCTGAGCACAACTCTTAGAACCCACGGAGCTATCTCAGGGATTAAGTTGTATTTGGAGGAGTAAAAAGATGGCTTAGCGTGTGTGTGTTTTACAATTCACAAGCTTAACCTTTTCACTCCATCTCTTATGCTATTTATACATGTATGAGTTTTAACTCTTTTCCTAAGTGACAACCGACATCTTACGAGAAGACAAAATACGTGTATTTTGTCTCACATTTAAAGACTATTTTAGGTAAGAGACAAGATTTGCTTTCCTAAGGTCAGTGATGACATTGATCCTGATCTTTTGCCATTCAGGGAAAGTTTACTTTGGTTGATAAGGACTTCATCTTATCTGATTCAAACTTATCCCGCCTTGTCCGCTCATTCTTCAGTCTTCATATCCTTCAGATCTTCTACTTGATTTGTCTTCAGTGTAAGTAGTTGGAGAGGATTCTTAGGGATTCAGTGAGTTATTGTCATTACTCACTGAATCCACAATCTTCTTCTTGACTCAGTCTTCACCCTTTAAGTTTCGCCTTGCTGAGTGGAGAGACTATCTTGTTGCCTCGTACTGAGTATCCTGAAGATGGCTCACTGAGAGACTATGCACTCAGTGACTTGTTAGTGTTTAACGGACTAAACACTTGGGCTATTTTCTATTCAAATCCTATATTAAGTGGTTTGGGTATTTACTGAACCCAACAGTCTTCCCCTATTTGGATATACAAATAGCCTAAGTGTTTGATCAGTGTAAGTGAGCAAATGGCTTCTTCTTACACTGAATGTACTAATGAATACAATCACGAACACTGAATAATTTAATAAAAACATACATCTTTTATTGATCAGATTACATGGCTCCTATCACTAGTACAAAAGCATAAATCAAAATGATGTCAGTCCAGATGGATTCCCAGTGCTTCAAGCTTGACTTTCTTTGTGATCAGTGTTTCCTTGTCAGGATGCTCTCTTATCTTGGCATTTAAGTCAGCACAAAACTTGATATTTACGAGAGTCTGAATTTGAGAAGCCACTGGTATGTAGCTCAGCATTGTTGCCACTCCAGCCTTATCAATATCGCCCCACCTTTGGAACGCTGGGTTTCCATATTCATCAATGAAAAATAGCCCTCTTTCGGGCTTTTCAATCACCAAACAGTTTACAAACTTAACACCAGCGCTCCCTGTTGCATTCGAAACCAGGCACTTTTATCTCAGGCTGGAACTCAACTCTCTTCCTTTTGCCAATGGATGATTGTGGTTGAGATCCTTGAGGTGCAGTTAAGGCAGGTTGAATTCCCAATTGTGCCTATGCATCCCTCAGTCTTTCATATCTTTTACTGAGCATCTTCATCAGCTCCTTAACCACCGCTTTTTGCTTCTTTTCTATTATTGGACCGAGTTCATCGAGTTCAGTGATCCCAAAGTCAGTGAATTTTAGGGGATCATGAACCTCGAAATGTCTTTTATCATCCCCCTTGTAGACGTTCATTGCCAGTGGTTTGGATCTGGGGATGATTTTGACATCAGTGATCTTCTCAGGCAGTCAAGCTTGACATTGTCCAATTATAATGGTCAATTCTTGCTTTCCTGATGGCTGCAGTTCTTTTGTTCTTTTCTTCCAACTGCTTTTTCATTTCAGCCATTTTTGCTGCCTGAGCATCCTTGAACTTCTGTCCTGCCTGACCCTTTTCAAGTTTCTTAGCATCTATTCCAATGTTTTCAGCTTCCTCAGCAACTACCTATACCAGTTCTTCTCTGCTCTTTCTTTCCTCTTCAAAGAAGTTTCTTTTTCCTTTCCTCCTTAGCAAGGTATGAACTTAGCTGTTGTGGTGTGAGAAGGTACTCAGTGTTGCCGATCTTAAAGGGAATCATCTCAGGCTCAGGTGGTGTTATCATTATGCCTTTTCCTTTGTCCTGGCCTGAAGAAGAAGATGCTACCAGGGGTGGTGTTGTTGTTGTTATTGGTGTGATCACTATCATTGCCATTGTTGTTGTTGGTGGTGGTGGTGGTACTGATGAGATGGGTATTGCTGAGACTGGTGGTGATGATGATGTTGGAGCTACAGATACTGGTGGTGTTGGCTCCCCCTCAGTGTGAAGAGGAGTTTCTTCATGCCCAGTATTCTCCCCCTCAACTGTTGTCGAAGCGTCAGTGAGGGCAAGAGTTGGTGTTGGTGCTGAGGGGGACTGAGCAGCTTGACCCTTGAAGGCCTGATAAATTTCAGTGATCATTGCTTTGATATCTGAAGTATCTGTTTGAATGCCAGTGACCTTAGCTTCCAAATTGGCCTGAGATACTTCCAAAGCAGTCATTATGGGCCCAAGATTCCAGGCCAAGGAAGAAGATGCCTGAGCCAAAGTAGCCACTGAGTATTTAGAGAACCCAGTGATGATTGAAGGGACTGCTTGAACTCTGTAGACCTCGAACATTAGCAGACGGAGCAGATCTATCGATTCATGAGACGAGATGAAATTTTTCACGTACACTTCAGTGGCCTCCAGTACTTTGGCATTGAGTGCTGGGTCTTCTTTGACAGCATCCCTGATTTCATTAATTGTAACCCCACATATCTGAAGATGCTTGAGAAATTTAACCAGGTTTTCATCCAGTCTATGAAGGTGTTGGTACATAAGATCTCGGTGTTCATGAACATTTTCATCATAAGCCTGTACCTCAGCCTTCATATCTGCATAACTGGCACCAGCTTCAGTGTGTTGTTCCCACAATGTGTCAGTGACCCCTGAGTATAGCTTCCTTGAAGCTTTGGTGATCCACTGAACAAGCTGCCTCTCGGTGAGTAGAAGAACATTATCAAATCTTTTGAACTCATCAGTGGAGGAAGAGGAGTTAGAGTCATTATTTTCAGGCTGGAATGTTGATTCAGTATGCTCCTGTGGATCAGGCTGAGGTCCTTGTTCAGATTGAACCTCAGCGTCCACTTCTTCCCCTGGTGATAAAATTTCATCATCACTGTCAGCAAGTTCATCTTCAAAATAGTATCTCATAACATCGAAACATCAACAAGGGGTTGGTGATGGGTTCCATATCAGCGGGTGGTATATTTCCCTCTGAGTCTTTGTCCCCCGTTGACCCCTCAGACACTGGTGGGTGCTTCCCAGTTCCTTCTCTGGAGTCAGGATTGGTTTTGGGTTCCGTATCGGTGGGTTGTTCCTGTCCCTCCGAGTCTTTGTCCCCCTGAGACACTGATGGGTTTTTCCCAGTGCCTTTAGTAGAGTCAGTGAAGGTGATATCACTATCAGCGGGTTGTTTGGTTCCCTCTGAGTCTTTGGGATCATTCAATGTGCCCTCAGACAAAGGCTTTGATTTGCTAATGTCATCACGGGGCGTTGTGGAAGGCCTCCCTACCGGGTTGTATGTTTCCCTGGATCTTGGGGAGTAGTAGTTTGGACCAAGAGGCACTGATTGTGATTTATCGGTGTCCTTCGTTGTCCCTTGGTTAGATGTTGCTTGGTCTCCATGGGTGTGATCAGTCTTGGGTTTTCTTTGCCTTTTGGCTAGTGTTCCCTGAAGCCTCATGGCCCGAGACTTGGGTTTGGTCTTAGTCGTCACGAGACTTCCCCTTTCTCTTTTAGGAGCAGGATTAGGAGACACTGAATCCCTCTCCGTTGTTTACAAAGCAACCATATAGGCCGTCAATACAATATCAGTGACTTGGGATGGGTCCTTTTGAAAATTATATTGACTCAGGGTACTAGGTAAAGCAGTATGATTGTACTCTCGAGGATAATTACAACCCAGTAACCTTTGCAAAGCACAAGAGACAAACCTAGGGTACGAAACGTATTTCGCCCTAGTTTTGCTCAGTAGCTTGGTTACGATCACTGTAAATGATCTCTCCCATGTCGACAGTGGCCCCATTCATCAAGCAGTGAGCCATCATCAACTGAATAGAGTTAACTTGTTCAGTGGATGAGTGGTTCCCGCCGAGGACCTGAATCACAAAAGTGAACAGGATCCTCCAAGCCACATGAAATGAATTCTTGGTGATCGGGGTTACGTCCAAAAAGTTTGGATCTAAGGCAATTTGTTTTAACCCATCCTTAACTGTCGAGGGTTCAGGATGGGCAACATAAAATCCATTGTTGTAATCTAACCCTGTTGAAGTGCAAAAAGTTTTATAATCCAGGGTTAGTGGATCGTTCCCCATTGAAAAGACTGAACTTAATGAGATACTCCTGAGAAGTCGTAGGTCAGTCTCATTAGTTGAAGGTGTCGGGTCATAGGCCGTGGCTGTAGCCCAAAACTCCCTGAGGAGGTTTTGGTACATAATTGAGGGACATTTCACAAAGGCCGTGTTTAGTGGGCAGTTAAACAAAAATTTCATAATGTCTTTATAGGCTGGGACAGTTTCAGGGTATTCAAAATTTTCTATGACATTATTTGTTTTAAATTCAACATTTGTAAGATCCCCTACCCACTGAGAAGCAAACTGGAGAGATTGTGTTCTAGCCATTTCCATTAAAAAGATTTTAGGGTTTTTGAAAAAGGTATTTTAACTAGAACAATCAAAGAGTTTTTAGATCTCTCAAGTTTGTGATGAAAAACTTTTGTAAATGTTTACAAGGAGGTTTTTTCAAAAAGTTTGAAGAGTTTTTGAGAACACACAAATTTTTCTGGGTTTGAGAAAGGATTTTGACAGAGTTCTGTTGCAGAAAACAATTTGTGTGTGTTTGTTTAGTTTAGAAGAGGGTATTTATAGAGTGGTGAGAGGGGTAAAATGTGCATAAATGGGAATTTGTAAAGTCAGTTTATGAAAACGTGTTGAATCTCCACATTTAATGCCACCGCTCCACTACCCGTAGTAAAATCCCGTTTTTCAAGTGAACAGTTGCAGTGCACAGTAAAAGTGCACTTTTGCCGTAATAAAATATCAATAAGATATTTCATGTGAGAGGATGCATTTAATGGGATGGGATACACTGTTATGCGGTACATGATTGTTATTGTGGTCTTGGTTTGTGATTGGATGATGATGGGATGGTATTTTATTTCTGCCTCGTGACTGGTCCCAGCGCATAGGTTATTTGAGTATGTATATTGGTGGTGGGGCCGGTATGTATTTGGTTAGTCTTGTTCCTGCTGATGGAGTCACGTGGGAATGATTTGGTGGATATCACATGGACCTACGACCCATCTATTATTTTTTACTGTTGATGATCATTTTAATTGTTCGTTACTGCTGATCATTTTAATTCTAATTTATTTGTGAGATCAAGTGGGGCTAGTGATTTTCATTGTTGATTGGTCCTCACATGTGGGTTCTTACTGCGCACGTGATGGTAAGTATGTGATTGACGTTTGGTGTGCATGTGGTACTGGGCAAATTCATATACGAATATGGGACTAATCTTTTGGTAAGGTCACTTTATTATCATTATTCTTGTTGATGAATTATTGTACACGCAAGTGATGGAAGCGTGGTATATCCAAGATTTATTTGCACTTAATTGATGGCGTGGTCCCCACTCGTTTGATATAATTCTTGTACACGTGATGATAGTTCTTGGTTTGCAGATGTGGGGCTCGGTTTGAAGTCATGTGAGTTTATTGATCCTTTATTTTTTACATTGGCTTCCTCATTTAACTGTTCCGGTGGGGCTACTTTATTTGACTGTGTACGCATAGATTCATGTGATACTGACCAATGACTGTTTGGTCACATCATGATTCTGCTGATGCTTGGTACTGATTGGTTACTGCTGGTCTTCGAAGATAATACTGATCGATTTATGTTCATTCTGACAGCGTGGAAATTTTTTTTCTGGTCATCATAATTTTATATTGTTCATGATCAGTTGTTGTATATGCTAATTTTGGTCTTGACAGTTGGTCTTCTAATGTTTTACTAGTCTTGGTGAGTTGAATTTTTATTCAACGATGAACCCTAGTAATTAACATAATTTCGACTTGATTTGATGTTCCTACTGGCTGCATATTTTGATTCTACTGATATGTTTCTACTGGTTCTCCGTTTCTACTGGTAGACTATTTTGATGCTGCTGCTGATTTGACTTCTCTGCTGTTACGCTTTATTTATTTTGTTTAGTTGTTAAAAAAAAATTGAGATGGTTAGTATAATTTTAAGGGGAAGCTTATGGTTTATATACTTACCATCTACATGCATCACTTGAGGGGAAGCGTCTACAAGCTGCACAAGACCGCTATTAGATGAAGGGGAAGAAGATTAGTAGATGTGCAGCATATTATTTGTGATGACATGTTTTAGTATTGTTTCTTCATACAGGTTGTTTTGTCATATCGAGAAACTGGAACTTAACATAGTCAAATTCCAGTTTAGGGGAAGATTGTTGGGAATTGTGAAGAATACAAAACTACGAGGAAGAATGAAGAAAGAAGAAACAATGAGGGTCTATTTTATAATTAGGTAGCTTTGTTAGTAAGCTACAATTAGGGTTTATGTAACCTCCCTCTCCTATATAAAGAGGGTAGGCATCTAGTTTATGATCATCCCTTTCCATTATCCCTTTCATTTCATTTTTCATAGTATTCATCTCCTAATGAGAGTCTAGACACATGATCATAGCGTGTGTATAATAGTTGTAGTAGTTTCTTTATTTTCAATAAAGAAAACCTTATTAGTGATGTTGATTGTGTTATCATTATTCCGCTGTTTTCATTCAATCAATTGATATCACTCATACCCTAGTTAAGTTCGGATCTTGGTTTCTACAATACTAAGGACAGATTTTTCAATAACACCAATACAACCAAAACAAAAACTCACCATGCCTGGATCAGACGTTGATGCTGATATCACCAACAACCAAAACACCACCCATCTGCAACACCTAAGTCTCTCAAACAGCAATGCTAAGTTTCCTTACCTAAAAAGGGAGGAGTATGACCTTTGGGCAATGAAAATGCAGAACTGGATCTCCAACATTGATTGGAATCTATGGGAGATAGTCTGAAGGGAAAAGTTTGAAGAAAACTACCACTGATGCTACTGGTAAGATGACTTATGTTCCTCCCAAAACTGCTGAAGAGTTACTGGCGGTTCAGAGAGAAATCAAGGTTAAAACCATCTTCTTCAAGCTATTCCTGAGGATCACTTGAGTGATTTTCACTTCATGCAAGATGCCAAGGACATATGGTTAGCAATTAAGGCAAAGTTCGGTGGGAATGAGGAGTCTAGGAGAATGAGAAAGTCCATGCTTAGACAACAGTTTCAAGACTTTCAAATCTCTGAAGAGGAAGGAATTCATAAAGGCTATGACAAGTTTCACAAGATTTTAAGTCAGTTAAATCAGCTGCAGGCAAAGCCAGATAATGATGATTGCAATTCTAAGTTCTTGAGGTCTTTACCTTCATCCTGGCTACAAGTGAGCATTGCTTTAAAAGCAAAAGGTGGTTTGGATATGCTTACTTTTGATGAGCTGTACAACAAGCTTAAAGCTCTTGAACATGATGTAAGAAGTCCTTTTAGATCATCATCTACTGCTAGTCACACAGCATTCGTTGGAGCCTCTACCCCTAAGATGAGTCATGGTCCAAGTCCAACTTACTCATCATCATCTTACACTACCACTCCATCAAGTTCTAAATCTGGAGGTATCATGGAAGATGTGCTTGGATCCTTCTTTTCTGATTATGATCCTCAACGAGGAACCTGGCCTATGAGGATTTAGATCAGGTGGATCCACTAGAGATGGAAGAGATGAAGCTGAAGTGGCAGGTGGCTATGCTGTCTATGGATATCAAGAATTTTGAGCGCAAAGCTGGCAGAAGGTTTGGCTTCCAAGGAAGAGATCCAGCGAGGTTTGACAAAAAGAAGGTCAAATGCTTCACATGTCAACAGATGGGTCACTTCTCCAGAGAGTGCAAAGACAGAAAAACTGGTGATGAGACGAGATACTCTACTTATCAGCAGAATCAGAGGGACGCTGGAACTTCAAAGGGATCAGCAGATTTGGTTACTCTTGACGACAATGTGGATGGGCAACATGAGCAGGAAAAGAATAATGGTCCTGACATTGATAATGTTGGTTTGATTGCAAGCTGTACTTCAGAGGATCGTCATGATCAGATTGCCATAATGGGCATCTCTCAGGTACAAAACTGTTTGTTTGGTTGTAGTGAGCGTTATAATGAACTCAAAGAAGCTTATGATATTTTGAAACCTAAATATAATGAATACTTTGTAGAACTTGAAGCTTATAAACAGGCTTTAAAAACACTAGAAAGACAAAAGGTTTGGTTTCAGAAGAATCAAATAGCTTATGATGAGAAAATAAGTGTGTTGGAAAGGGATCTTGAATGTGCTAAGAATGAGTTAAAATATTCTGAGAAGTTGAGAGCAGATGTAGTGTCAGAAAATCTAGAACTAAAAGAGAAACTAGATACTGAAATTGCTAGGCATAATGAATGGTTGTTAAATGGAAATAAGTTAGCGAGTCACATCTATGCTAGTCAAACTCCAAATACTTCTATAGGATTAGGCTTTAAGAAGTATGTAGGGTTAGAAGCTAGAGATGACACACGCAAATCTACACCAGCAGGCTTAGCTAATTTTGTCAAAGAAGGTGCTCTACATGCTGTACGTGGACCTATTAGAGGTGAGCACATGCCCATTGACCTCTCCATTACTGTTGACTTTGATGGATCACACCATCTCTATGGCAAAAAGTCAAAAGACTTGCCAGACCCTGATACTTCTTCTAATGACTTTGCCTCTTGTGTTAACAGTGACAAGTCCTCCGAGCAAGGGTCTACAGAGTGTGATTCAAATGACAACCTTCCCAAGTCTTCACCCCACGCACCCAAGACTACCAATAAGCATGTCAGAGTTGCTGCCAAGGAATCCTCTTCCAAGACAGTTGCCTCTGAAGACTTGCTGTTTAATTCTTTGCATAATAATACTGTTAAAAACAATTCTTTTCATGGTTATGGATTGAATACTTCTGCTTGTAATAGAACATCTTTTGGTTTGAATAAATCTTCTAAACAGAAGACATGTTTTGTGTGTAGAAGTAAATTTCATTTAATTAAGGATTGTGATTATCATGAGCAAAGGATGGGTAGGTGTGGTGATTCTAGGACATCTAGACCAATGTGGACCAATGTTAATGCTATACCACCTTATGTTCCACAAGCAACTAATTCTTCTTTTCCTTGGAGAAAACCAGTTGCAAAACCATATGTTCAAACAACAAGTTCATATTTTAAGAATGGTTATTTGCATGGATATGTTGACTCAATGACTGATGGGAAAGGGAACTCGAATACTGCTGTCAAGTCCTCAGCAGGTTGTTCTTGGAATAAAAAGGGACCTAAATTTCAATGGAAACCCAAGAACAATAGTGGATCTTATACATCTGCATGGCATACCTCATATGATCCACAAGGCAGGTTCAAGTCAGCAATGACTTGAGCCTCCATAGTGTACTAATATTTTGTATATTTTTGTTGTTGTAGAATCTTCCTCTTAAGCATAAAGATGTTGGCATTGTTGATAGTGGTTGTTCAAGAAGTATGTCAGGAAACAGGGATATGATGCATAACTTTGTATCAATTGAAGGAGGAGGCAATGTAACCTTTGGAGGAAGTGATGGAAGGATTACTGGGAAAGGGACCATCAAAACACCTCAACCGGACTTTGAGAATGTATACTATGTCAAGGAACTCCAACACTTCAATTTGTTCTCAGTCTCACAAATCTGTGACACCAAGAACAAAGTACTCTTCACAGAGGATGAATGTCTTGTGCTATCTAAAGACTTCAAACTCCCAGAAGAAACTTCAATTATGCTGAAAGTTCCTCGGAATCACAATCTTTATACATTCAACTTAACTGATGTTAAACCAGAAGGTGATTTAACTTGTTTGGTGGCAAAAGCATCCTTGGATGAGTCTACCAAATGGCATAGGAGGATGGCCCATGTCAACTTCAAGACCATAAACAAGCTCTCTAAACTGGGTCTTGTTGAAGGTCTTCCTTCCAAAGTCTTTACAAATGAGCATAACTGTGTTGCCTGCAACAAGGGCAAGCAACATAGAGCCTCATACAAAGTTGTTACTGCTGTGAGCATTATTTCTGAACCTCTTCAGCTGCTTCATATGGATCTGTTTGGTCCAACTCAAGTGAGAAGTATTGATCAAAAGTATTTTTGTCTGGTTATCACTGATGGTTATAGCAAATTTTGTTGGGTATTCTTTCTCCGGACCAAAGATGAAACATCTCCAGTGCTGGAAGACTTCATTACCCTTATTGAGAATCAGTTGAACAAAAAGGTTAAAGGAATTCGGTGTGATAATGGGACAGAGTTCAAGAATGCTATTCTTATAGAACTCTGAGGTCAAAAGGGATCAAAAGGGACTATAGCACTCCAAGAACCCCACAACAAAATAGGGTGGCGAGAAAGAAAAATAGGACCCTAATAGAGGCTGCAAGATCAATGTTTGGCAACTCTAAACTACCCACCATGTTTTGGACTGAAGCTGTTGGAACAGCTTGTTATGTACTGAATAGAGTGTCCATTACTAGACCACACTTCAAGACACCATATGAACTTCTCTATGGGAAAGTTCCTACTATTCATTACCTTAAACCTTTTGGCTGTCAAGTGACTATTCTGAATACAAGTGATCCATTGGGCAAATTTGATGAGAAAACTGATGATGGTTATATTGTGGGATATTCTGCTCATAGTAAGGCGTACAGAGTTTACAATTTATCTGCCAAGAAGATAGAGGAGACATTAAACTTGAGGTTTCTAGAAGACAAGCCCAATGTTCAAGGACAGGGTCATGTTTGGTCTTTTGATCTTGATTACTTAACTGATTATTTGGGTTATTCTAGACATATGGCAAATCAAAATGCAAGTACTCAAGAGTCTCCAACTAACATTGCAGATACCCTGGATGCTGATTCTGACAGTGAGTTTGAAGATGATGAACAACCCATAGTAGTGCCTTCTTTCTCTCCTAACAATTTTACAGGTGACACTTCCAAAGTTACTTCTGATGAGAGTGAAGACGAGTCCAATTATGCAGAGGACCTTTCTAGGCTAAAGACACAGGAGTATGCAGCTAATTTAGAAGCTGGAAGGAATGCTGAGGAGAGTGCCAGTGAAGCAATCAGTGGAAACATCAATGTTGCTGAATGTGATTCTGTTTCTCCTACCAATTTTGCTGAAGGCTATACTGTTTCTACTCCTATTTCTACTAGAGTGTCCACAGACTTTGGAGATCCTTATACTCGTTTTCCAAGACCCTCAGATCTTGGTAATCATCAACCCAAAGCTGGAATCTTCACCTCACCTTCTTATGACACTGATTTTGAACCTACTATGACTAATCTTGATTCTTCCATTGAAGTCAACACCACTGCTACTAAAACGATTCACAATACTCATCCACAGTCAAATATTATTGGTGATCCTAATGCACCTGTTAGAACAAGGGGTACTGTGGCAAGTTCTAAATATGGTCAAGTGGCTTTTATCTTTTATGTCTCAGATCAGCAAAGAGACAATCACACAAACTATGAACATTGTCTGTTTGCTTGTTTTCTTTCTCAAGTGGAACCAACAAGTGTTACCCAGGCTCTTTAAGATTCAAGTTGGCTTGAGGCAATGCAGGAAGAGATGCAACAATTTCAAAATCAGCAAGTTTGGATATTAGTACCACTACCTGATGGCAAGTATGCAATTGGGACTAAATGGATTCGAAAAATAAGAGATGCAAGAGGTGTTGTCATTTAAAACAAAGCAAGATTGGTTGCTCAGGGTTATAGACAAGAGGAGGGGATTGATTATGATGAAGTGTTTGCACCTGTGGCAAGAGTTGAGGCCATACGGATTTTCTTGGCTTATGCATCCTATATGGGTTTTATGGTATATCAGATGGATGTTAAAGGAGCCTTCCTGTATGGTGAAATAGAAGAGGAGGTTTATGTCACTCAACCTAAAGGATTTGAGGACCCAGATCATCCAAATCATGTTTACAAGGTAGTCAAAGCTCTCTATGGACTACATCAGGCACCCAGAGCTTGGTATGCTAGGCTTTCATCATTTCTGCTGAAGAATGGATATCGAAGAGGTGCAATTGATAAGACTCTTTTCCTTAAGAAGAATTCCACATATATTATTCTTGTGCAAGTGTATGTGGATGACATTATTTTTGGATCCACAAAAGAAGCTTGGTGCAGGGAGTTTGAGGAGCTTATGAAGGGAGAGTTTCAGATGAGTGCCATGGGAGAAATGACTTTCTTTTTGGGTCTTCAAGTTCAGCAGAAACCTGATGGTATCTTTATAAGTCAGGACAAATATGTGAGGGACATCTTAAAGAAGTTTGGTATGGAGAGTTTAAGGACTGCCACTACACCTTATGAAGCTCCAAAGTCAAAGACCAACAATGATATAGATCCACCAGTGAATGTACATCTTTACAGATCTATGATTGGTTCTTTGATGTATTTAACAGCTTCAAGGCCTGATATTACTTTTGCTGTGAGTGTTTGTTCTCGACATCAAGTTACTCCACTTACTTCCCATCTCAATGCTGTGAAGAAGATCTTTAAGTACCTCAAAGGCCAACCTCATTTAGGCCTTTGGTACCCAAAAGAATCTCCATTTAAGTTGGAAGCATATAGTGATAGTGACTATGCTGGTGCAAATCTGGATAGACGGTCACTACTGGAGGTTGCCAATTCCTTGGAAAAAGATTGATTTCTTGGCAATGCAAGAAACAGACTATTGTGGCTACCTCATCTACTGAAGCAGAGTACGTTGCTGCTGCAAATTGCTGTGGACAGGTTCTTTGGATACAAAATCAATTGTTGGATTATGGGTATAACTTCATGAACACAACAATTTTTATTGATAATCAAAGTACCATATGCATTGTTAAAAATCCAGTTTTTCACAGTCGAACAAAACATATTGAAATCAGGCACCACTCTATAAGAGATGCATATGACAAACATTTGATAAAAGTGGTTAAAATTCACACTGATGATAATGTGGCAGATTTGTTAACAAAAGCTTTTGATGGACCAAGGTTTCAACACCTTGTGGTCCATATTGGTATGCTTAACCCTTAACTGCAAAGTTTAAGGGGAGGCATCGGCCTCAGGGGAGGCATATGCCTCAGGGGAGGATTTGTGTACACTTTGCATTCTTTTATGTAAATTTATTTGATTTTTGTATACTTTATGATTTATGATTCTGTTCTCTAACACTAACCAGCTAATGTAATGATAGTTTGTTTATCTTTGTTTGGTTTGTGTTTCTCTGTGTTTGTTATGTTTTGCAGATTGGATATTCGAGTTGGAATTTACCATGGTTGTATTTACCATGGTTGTTAATTTGGAATATGGACCACAAAGCTCTGAAGCTTGTTTCTACTGAATTTAAAGTGCTGAAGTGAGTTATTTGTTTCCACTGAAGACAATGTACTGAAGTCACAATGTTTATTCAAGAGAAGTACTGAAGCAAATTGTTCATTCATTCATTCGAGAAACAGTTTACAGTTTACAGCTTACAGAGTACAATCAACATCAAATGCAATTACAAGAAAAGAGCAACACATGATCTGCTAATCTGAATCTTGTTTATATCATCTATTCCAACATCTAACAGGCTGTTGGATATGCATGATTGCTCACATCTTTCACACTAAATGCTGGATATGTATTTATCAGGACTTGCATAACCACCCATTCTTTCTATCTTGATGGCTGGATATGCATGACCTGTACGACGAGGAAGCTAAGGATCAAAATGAGAAGGATGGATTGATGAAAACAATGAAGATGACGATGACCACACATGATGATGAAGAAAAATAATATGTCCTTTGTGATTCATCTACTGATTTCAACCAAAATGCAATCCATCCACTATCCCTAAGCACTTCCTTTATACGATGTGTGATGATGCACCAAAACCTGGTGCAGAAAGACCAAGAACCACCTCTCCTTATAGGAATCATCAGAATCATCAGCATATTCACTTGGATTCACTACACTATCATCTTCTGAAGAAGGGAGAAAGGGTGATTTACTTGGTCGTGGATATGGTCGAGGAAAGTAATGAAACCAGGGGTTTGGATCATCGCTTGATGATGATGATGATGATGAGGATGATGTTGTGAGATCTATAATCTCAGGTTTAGTACTCATGGTTGATTGTGGTTAATTTTGGAACATTGATGAAATTAGGGTTTGTGATGATATTTGGGGTTTTTGATGAAGAGTTATGTGTGCATTGGGATTGTTTTATAGACAGTTTCAATACTTAATGAGATTTAATGCGTGTGGGTGAAACAAGAAAAGATAATTACTGAAGCTTCTTGAATACGTGATCATTTACTGATTAGTATTCTTCAGCAGATTGATTAGTGTTTCTACCGAAGTGGAAAGTTAATTTGGGAAAAGTAGCAGTACACGTCAGCACTGGTCAACATTTGACTAAAATTGGGAAACTACTACTTATTCTCTATTCGCATATCTTCGTCTCAAATTAAAAGTTTCTCTCATTACTCACATTCAAAACACTTCCACTTGTGTGACTCTTAACCCTAACTTACGATTTTTCTCATGGCACTTCAATTCAAGTATGATCATAATAAAGTAGCTTTTCTGGGAACGGCTAAGGGGGATGAGTTGTATAGACCAATGGTAGAATTCTTACAGAGGTCCAAGATTCATTATGCTCTAACACATTCTCCGAATGCTATATATGAATCGTTGGTTACTCAATTTTGGGCAACTGCTACTAAACGGAGTGATACAGAGATTGTTGCAATGATTGACGGAACAGAGCATGTGGTGACAGAGGAGCTGATAAGAAGACAACTTCATTTGGATGATGAAAATGGGGTTTCGCATTCTAATGCGGTGGACATTCTTGCTGGACTAAGAGCTATTGGATATCAGGGTGAAAGGACTGATGTGTGGTTGAAGAATCAGTTGTGTCCTATGTGGAGGTTTTTGGTTCACACCTTGCTTCAATGTTTGAGCAATAAATCTGGAGGATGGGATCAATTTTCTACGCAGCTGGGATGTGGTATTGTTTGTCTTTCTCGGGGTTTGACTTATAATTTCTCTAAGTATATTTTTGATAATATGGTTGAAAATATAGATAAGAAAAAGCATAAGTTTTTTATGTACCCTAGGTTTCTTCAGATAATTTTAGACATTACCACACAAGCCCAAGCCTTTTATCCCATAGGAGCTTTAACTGCTAAACTATTTGCTTCAATGAGGACTAAGTATGAGGGGGCACATCATCCTTTGCTAGCGACTATGTTGCCTCAAGGCAATGAATCTGCTGATGAGGGGAATGTTGTTGGTTCTCCACCTTCTACTACTGTTGCTACTGATGGTAATCCATCAGTGACAATAAATGAAGACCCTTCTAATGCTGCTGAAGCACATTTTGTTGCTCCTGAACAACCTTTATCCATTCCTTCACCTAGTTCTAGTTCACCACCTACACAAGTTACTCTTGATGAGGTTGAGCTTGCAATCCTGACTGCCATCTCCTAGTCCTGTTAGAGATCCAGTTGATGATAATGTTTCATTCTTTGAGCATATTGATAGTTCTTTTGAAAGGCCCGATGATGTTCCCATTACCACAGAGCAATCTGCTGGTGGAACTGAGGACCCTATTACACTTACATCGATATATGCTCTAGTGAACAGGTATGCAGGTGAGGTAGCTGATCTCAAGAAGGAGCTTGCTGAGACCAAGTCTAATCTTGGTATTAAGATTGTGGAATTGCAGTTGAAAGTTAAGAACTTGGAGGAACAACTTGAAAAAAGGGGCAAAAGGAGAATTTTGGTTTCTTCTGATGAGGAGCAAGAAGATACTCAGCTTGCATCACTAGGAATTTTGGCTGATGCAGCTCTAACAACTCATGTTTCTTCTCATATTGCTGCTGAATCTTCAAAGAAAAAGGAACCTATTCGATATACTAGCAAAAGGAAAAGACTATCTTTGAATAAGGAATTTACTGAAGCTTCAAAGGCACATAGTGGTGCAGATGTGTCTGCTGATGTTCGAATGGAGGATGTTACTGCTGAACATGGTCAATCTTCATTTGTACAAGAATCATCAAGTTCTCAACCTTCAACAGATGATTTTAAAGTGTTTCTTGCTGGCAGGATTTTTAACTTGGATTCTAATGTTGAAGTATTTTCTACACCTGTTGAAGCATTTTCTCAAGGTGTTTCTTCTGAAGATCTTTTTGTGAATATTCCTCAAAATGATTCCGCTATTGAACCTTCTGACAAAGGAAAGGAAAATGTGATTGATGAAGTGATTGGTTTTAGATCGGTGTCTGAAGAAGAAAGGTCTGCTCAAGCTAGGATGTTTGCTGATTATGAAAATATGCAGAAGAGTCATGCGGTGGCTGAATTTCTTCATGCTCAGTCTGATTCTAATTTGTCTACAAAGAGACAACTAGAGCTTGATGAATTATTTCCTACGATTTCTGATGCTCAATGGGATGCCTATACTAATCAAGGTGCATCTGATCCTAATCTTGCTAAACGTATTTTAGGTGCAGCCTATGATAGTGAGCATTTTGTGGCTCAAATGGTAGCTCTTGGAAAACAAAAGAAGCTAGAAGCAGCTGCAAAGAGGAATGCTATTGTTGCTCAAAGGAATAAAGCAAAACGGGAAAAACCAATGACTGTAGCTCAGAAGAGAGCTCATATGAGGAGGATTGTGAAGAATCATAGTACTTCTGTATACACTACTGGCATGTCAATGAAGCAAATCTTAGCTTTATCTGATGATGCTTTGATAAGAAAGTATAATATGATTATGAAGTTTTCTTCATCTGGTTCTACTTCTTCTACATTGGACAGGATTGATAATACGTCTGATGTTCCTAAAGCAAAGAGACCCAAGACAGTTGAAATTGTAGATAATTTTGATGATGTGGCACCAAAATTAAGTTCTTTTGTAGTTAATTCTGCCGTTGAGGAGAAAAGTTTATCTGATATGGTTTTATATGCTGAACCTTCTACTGTTTCTTCTGAAGCTTCACCTAGTGTTGAATCTATTGATAATTTGGGTGATACATTGAGTAAGAAAAGGATGACTAAAAGGAAACTTCGTTCCTTAAGGAGATTTGTGAGACTAGCTAGGAAACATCTTTCCAAGAATATTCCTTTAGATCTCAAGGCTGCTGAGTCAACTTTTATTCAAGTAGGATCTGTTGATGCTTTTCTTGAAGGAACACATGCTGTATTGATTAATTGGACAGCTGGGAAGTTTAATACTATTTATCGATTGGATAATTCTTCTATACAGTTCAACTTCTTGAAGGAAATCTTTCATTTGGTGGATAGACATGATTTGAAGATGCTGTATGAACATGTTACTCAGTATTATACTATTCATTCACCACAGGGTTCTGGTTTATATTTATTTGGTGATCTTCAAGTCTTGTTTGATTCTCATTCTCCACATGGTAAAGGGTATTCTATTTGGAAGGATTCACATAAGTGGGAGATTGAGAGTTGGAGATTATATCCTATGCCATGTGTCCATGTGGTTCAGACGAAATGTGGCATGATTTTGTGTATGTTCTCGGATAAGACTTATCCGTTGTCAGTTTTATTCATGGAAAGAATGCTTAGACAGAAGTTGGAAGTACCTCCTAATCCAGTTGGCAATGATGATCTTCATGCAGAACAATGTGTTGGATTGATTAAAACTCAGCTTCTGCAACATAAAGGTTTATCTTGATTGTAGTATTTTGTATATTTTGTAATATTTGTTTTATTTATTTCTTAGTTAAAAAAAATGTATATTCTTTGTTTTTACTAACTTTTATTGCAGGTTTGTTGTATATTATTGCTGGTTATTAACTCACCAGATTTACCTTGTGTATCTCCAAGAGTTGGCTAGTCCAAAGGGTACAGCTTTGGTAAATACACATCAAATTTGTTGATAGCTGTAATGGTTTGCTCAAAATCATAGGGTTTGCAACCACCCATGCTTAATTGCTGAGTGTTGTATGGTATTCAATTCACCATGGTTTATTCCTATTTGGAATCCAAGAATTGACTAGCCCACATGTATATGGCTTGTGGTAAAGGCAGTGGAATACCATATTTGGTAATCAGTTCACCAATATTAAGAATTGACTAGTCCTGAGCAAACGGCTACAGGTAAAGACATTTCAAATCCGTTCATGGTTGCTGATTTGCTAATAAATCAGATGGTTATCAGTGTATCATAGTTTGCGAACTTAAACATTTGGCTACTCCAGTAGTGATGGCTATTGGTAAAGAGACATCAAATCCATTATTTTCAATGATTCACCTCCCACAGGAGTTAACACACCTGGATGTGATGAGAACAGTTTGAAACTTATATGTTTTGATGTACATGTTGTCATTTGTTGCTGCAAAGATCTGGAGTTTCAGAGTTTCTTCATCAAAGAGATGAATTTGTTTTGATACTTTGCTGATGATGTTCAACTACAATCCTCTAGTGCTGCCAGGTTAAAGATCTATCAAGAAACTGGAACTTAACCAAGTCAAATTCCAGTTTAGGGGAGGATTGTTGGGAACTATGTGAAGTATGAATCATGATGATATTACTGCCGTTGGATTCTGCTGAAGTGTAGCTGGATTCTGCTGAAGACATGGTTCTGCTGAAGATTAGTTTGTTTCGAGCTTTATTAGGAAGTGATTGTGTATATCTTATTTAGTTTTATGTTTATACGTTTCTTGGGAAACGGTTTAAGGTTTTGTTTAGGGTTCCTTGTCTATAAAAGGAACACAATAGAATGTATTATAGGGGTGCTAAAACAATTGATTAATATAACGATCCATAGAGGATCAAAGAGTTCTTAGTTATCTGTGTTTTATACTTGTATTTATATTCCGCTAAAGAATACAAGTTGTAGAGATTTTCTTTTAGTTTGTTTGTGATTACACAAGCGATACTAACGATCTACGAAGCTCAAGATCTATCTAGGTCTAACAGTTTTCAACAAGACATATATTCCTATATTAAATTGGCATAGTTGCCAACCTAGGACATTTAAGTAACTGATACTTGGATCATTTAGTTACTCATTCAATGCTCAATATTAACTGTTAGGGTCCTTGAATGAGTCTTACTCATTCAGTGAGAGGGTTATTATGGGTTTCGTTCAGGGAGGAGGAACCATTTCAGAGAACTTACTGAGATTGGTTTTCAGATGCCTGACTTTCAATGTCAAGCATTCCCAATTCAGCTTTCAGTCTCCTGAAGGTAGGTTCATCAAAGGGTTTGGTGAAGATATCAGCCAGTTGATATTCAGTAGGGATGAAATGGAGTTCTATGTCTCCTTTCATTATGTGGTCCCTGATGAAGTGATATCTGATATCAATGTTTTTGGTTCTTTGATGAAGGACGGGGTTTTTGGAGATTGCAATTGCACTGGTGTTGTCACAGAAGATGGGTACCATTTTGTAATGGATGTCATAGTCACTGAGTTGACTTTTCATCCACAAAATATTGGCACAGCATCCTGCAACAGCCACATACTCAGCTTCAGCTGAAGACATAGCCACTGATTGTTGCTTTTTAGCACTCCAACAAACCAGTTTTCCTCCAAGAAATTGACAGGACCCTGAGGTAGTTTTTATGTCCATGTTGCAGCCAGCATAATCAGAATCAGAGTAACCTTTGAGATCAAACCCTGAGCACTTTGGATAATAGAGTCCTAGGCTTGGGGTTCCCTTCAGGTACCTGAGAATTCTCTTGGCTGCAGTGAGATGGGATTCTTTAGGATTAGACTGATATCTTGCTATTAGACAGACTGAGAATTGGATGTCTGGTCTAGAAGCAGTTAGATACATCAGCGAGCCTACAATCCCTCTGAAATGAGTTTGATTGACTGATTTGTTAGTGAGATCAGGTACAAGGTTGTTTGGAGGGACCATTGGTGTCTTTACTGAGGCACAGTCAGATATCTCATATTTCTTCAAGAGATTTCTGGTGTATTTCTCTTGACTGATGATTATTCCTTTATCAGTTTGCCTGATTTGTAGTCCAAGGAAGTATATGAGCTCACCCATCATGCTCATTTCAAACTTCTTTGTCATCAGTTTTTCAAACTGTTTGCAAAGTTTGTAGTTTGTTGAGCCAAAGATGATGTCATCAACATACACTTGGACCAGTATCACATCCTGTTGTGTTCTATAGACAAACGGTGTGTTGTCTATCTTTCCTTTGACAAACTTGTTTTGTATCAGGAAGTCTGAGATAGTTTCATACCATGCCCTGGGAGCTTGTTTAAGTCCATAAAGGGCTTTGTCAAGCTTGCAGACATAGTCAGGGAATTCACTACTCTCAAAGCCAGGAGGCTGCTGAACATACACATCTTCCTTGAGATCACCATTTAAGAATGCACTTTTAACATCCATTTGGTAGACCCTGAAGTTCATGTATGTTGCATATGCAAGGAATATCCTGATGGCTTCCATTCTTGCAACAGGAGCAAATGTCTCATCATAGTCAATGCCTTCTTGTTGATTGTAACCATTGGCTACAAGTCTGGCTTTGTTTTTAATGATAGTGCCGTTTTCATCAGTTTTGTTTCTGAAAACCCACTTCATTCCTATGACTACAACATCCTGAGGACATTTGATCAAGTTCATGACCTTGTTTTTGTCAAACTGTTGCAGTTCTTCTTGTATAGCCTGAACCCAGCTTGGGTGTTTTAGAGCCTCAGTGACACTTTTAGGTTCTATTTCTGATAGGTAATCAGCATATAGACATTCATTGGCTGAAGCTGCAGTTAACTTAGCAGCCATGCTTCTAGTGAGCATGCCCTCAGTGGGTTCACCAATAATGTTTACAAGCTCAATGTCCTGAGATTTTGTCCACTTACTTTGTTGTCTAGGATCTGAGCTTGAAGAGGTCACTGGAAACTCAGGAGTGAGTTCAGTTTCAGGAGTAACAAAATCATTTAGATCATCTGTTGAGATGTCCTGTTCAGGTTGGGGTTCTTGAATCACAGGTTCCTGAACATTTGGTTCAGTATTACCTATCCCAGTAGGGACTGATTGATTATCAATGAATTCACTGATACTTGGTTGGGGAAGGTTGTGAGGTAAGAAATAATATGAGATGTCAGCATCAGCTTGATATGAGGAATTGAATTCAGTGTTGTACTCATCAGGAGGATATCTTGATGAGTTATCAATTCCTATTTCCTCCACAGAGGTGTTGGTGAACTTGATGCTTTCAGAACTTTCATCAAAGGTGACATGAAAGGTTTCCTCAACTTGTTGTCTCCTTGTGTTGAAAACCCTGAAGGCTTTGGAGATCAGTGAGTAACCTAAAAAATATCCATCATCAGCTTTAGCATCAAACTTGCCTAGATGATCCTTGTGGTTATGAATAAACACAGGACATCCAAACACATGAAAATAGCTAATGTCAAGAAGTCTACCTTTGAAGATCTCATATGGGGTTTTATTATGTCTTTTGACAATGATTGACTTGTTTTGAGTGTAACAGCTTTTGACTGCTTCATCCGAAATGCTTTGAGAGGGCTGAGCCATTTAACATGGTTCTTGCAGCCTCAATGAGAGTTCTGTTTTTCCTTTCAGCAACCCCATTTTGTTCCGGGGTATAAGGAGATGAGAAATTTTGAGAAATTCCTTTTTCATCACAGAAACTCTCAAGCTCTTGATTTCTGAACTCAGTACCATTGTCAGTTCTTATTTGTTTAACAGTAATGTCAATCTGGTTTTCAATCTTACTGATGAATGATATTATTGTATCAGCTGCCTGACTCTTTTTAGAAAGAAAGTATACCCAAGTGTATCTTGAGAACTCATTGATTCACTCCTGAACAGTCAATTTTAATCACACAAGCTGACCACTTGTGAATGGTCAACCGTAATAAACTTAAAACAGCTCAGAAACAAATGCAATTAAGATCCGAGGAATATAGTGGATTCCTGGGTCGTTAAGTCCCACGGAGGATGAATGGTGTTTCAACAACTTTCAGATGTCGAATGATCACTAAGGGTAGTGATCAGTAAGGATTTTGGATTATTTATACCTAAAGAGAAAGTTTATAAATTACAGGGGCTTAAATGCAAATTAAAGAAAATTAAAAAGCTAAAATATATTAAATAAACGCTATCACTATTTTTACAATGATGTTTTTCTTGATTTATAAAACAAAATAACTTAAATAAACTATTTTAACTAAAACGTAAACTTAAATTATCTAAAAACATTACTTAAAATGGAAACGAGCGTTATTTATAAAAATTACGCGAGTGCGCAAGTAAAAACGTAAAATTTGTAAAATAAAAGTCCTAAGAGTGTAAAAACAATTTTCTTACTTACTATATAACAAAAGAAAATTTTAGAAAAAAGATTTATATTTTTTTAACTTTTATATTTTTTATTATGAATTAAATACTCTTTTAGACTAATTAAATGATTAAAAATACTAAAACTATTAAGAAAAATCTGAAACTTTTTTATAAAATACTTTATACTAATACCAAACTAAGAAAAATATAAAAAGTGTGGCAACTTATTTTAATAAGCTATAAATAAGCTAATTTATGCGTATAAGCTAAAATGGACAAGAAGGGTTATGTATTAAACTTTGCAAAGTATAACCAGTCAAAGTCCCAAGGGCAGTTGGTATGGTGTGTGTGTGGTGAGCTGGGTGGCCAGGGTTCGAATCCCAGCAACTCCCTTTTTGCTTTTTATTGTATTTTTTTATTTTTCTTTTTGAAACTTATTAAGCTACTTAAAATAAGCAATTTTCAAAACTACAACTTTTTACAAAAACTACCAATAAGCTCAGTTTGAGCTTATTTTTCTCAACAGTTGACAAAAAATGGAAATAAGACCAAAGTTAAAGCCAAATGGCTTATAAGCTACTTAATAAGCAAAATGAAAAATGAAAATAAGCTAAATACTGATAATAAGCTAGAATTACAACTGAACAAGCACAAAAACTTATAAATAAGCACTGAGCAAGTTCCAAATAAGCACAAGTTAGACTTATTACACAGGACACTATATGGTTTTACTAGGTACCTTTAAGCTAAATTTTAAGCACGGAGATAAGCTAGAAACTTAAAACAAACACTGGGACTAACTAGTATACCAATTAAGCTTTCCAAAAAGCTAAGATTCTCACTGTGGTATCCACTAATGAGCTTATAATGAGCTTATGCAAAAGTTTGAAAACACTGAATGCTCAGTGTACTATGTGGAATGGATCAAACAAAAAGCCATAAGCAGGACTTATCAAATAAGCTACAAATGGAAAAACAATCACTGGCACTTCAAGCTAGCCAGATGGGCTTCTAGAATCAACAAGTTGCATAAGCTAAGCTTTTCTAATAAGCAAGTTATAAGCTTGAGAAATGAGCTTGTGAAACTGTGCACAGGGCATGATTTTGACTTTTTAAGAAATTGAACTAAGTTGACTTTGATGAAGTTTAAATCAATACCACTTACTGATTATGATATATTAAGGTGTATTAAGACTTATTTGATCAATATTATCAACTTATAAGCAAGAAAACAAGATCATGAATCATGAAAATTCAACAGTTAATGAACAAGGTGAGATCAAAGGATGTTTTGACTTTTTTAACAAATGACCACTGGTTTTCTTTGTTGCTGTGGGATATTAAGACCAAGTATGACAGATAAAAACCAAAGACAAGGGCTTAAACAACCTTCAACACAGTTAAACAAATTAAACCAAACAACCTTTATGAAACTGTTTTTGAAATTTTTCAAAGCTTAACAAAGATTAATACCATTCCATTGATTAAAGATCTTATTATATCATATATTAAGACTATATAAACATAAAACAACAGTAATATCAACATAAAACTCAGAATTGACAATTATTCTAATAAGACTGTTAAAATAAAATTTATATCAACTACCAATTTTAAATAACAAACTAACTATTTTATTGGATAATTTTACTTAACTACAGCTAAGAAATATAAAAATACAAAGATTTAGGTTAACAAATGACTTTAAAAGTGAAATGCCAAAATAGCTTAAAAGGGCTTACAAGTGAAAATCAGCTGATAACCAAGAACAAGGACCAAATGATACTTCCTATAGAACCTCCACAGGTTCACTAACCCATTCCATCCAATAACCAGACTGCTTCAGCTTACTTGCACCATCTCCATGGATTTTTGAATTTTTACTGATTTTTCTTGATTTTTATGAATTATTGCTTTTTGCTTCTAAACTGATTTTAATGGATTTCTAATAGCTTATATAAGCTATCTAGGAGCTTATGTGGTCTACTCAGTCCTTAATAACAACTAACAACAACATTAGAACATTTTGAGATTTTGAACTTGAAAAATGCATAAACTGAAAATAGAACTTGAAACTTGAAATTGATAATTAAAAAAGGTTTATAATACACTGAAAACTTGAAATACAAAGCTTGAAAGCTAAAGCATACACTGGAATTTAATTTTAAGCTAAAACGACATAAGCTAAATTACAATTATTCTAGATAGCTTCCACATTGCCTCTTCTTCTCTTTATAATGATCTTATTCAGCTTTGTCGACATCTCTGAGCATTTCCCGCCTCATTCCAACCATTGGATTGGTCAAAGTCATCAGAATCGTCCATTTGGAGTTTTTGGCGCCAAAATAGTCATAAGCAGGTTTTTGTGATTAATGCAATTTGGGAGATAGTGGAGGTGGAAGGGGGAGTGGGTAGAGAGGTGTAAAGGTGGTAGACAGGTGGTGGTGAGGTGGGGAAAACCACCTGGTTTTGGTTTTACAGGCGTGAGGAAGGAGATAAACAGTGACTGTGGTTTGGGCGGGTTTGACTATATTTGACTGTTTGATATAATAAGTGGGGGTTCATGTGGTTAATTGGCAGGGGTCTTTTGTTTTGGCTGGGCTCAAAATACACAAAGAGGTCCAATTTGGTTTGTTTAATACAAGGACTAATCTTGTAATTTTCTGTTTTTGAGGGGCTGAACCTGCCAACAATCCAAAGTTATTACAAGGACTATTCCTGCCAAATATGAATAGTACAAGGACCATTATGCATAAAATTCCATTTTTTTAAATTTCCAAGGACTATTTATGACAATTTTTAAAGTTAAGGGACCTAAGTTGTAATTTTGCAATTTTAAATTTCAAAGATCAAATTTGACAACTCATGAATCCCTAGGGACTTTAAATAACATTTTTCTTTATTTTGAATTACCAGGGACTAAATTTGACAACTTTTGAAACTTGGGGGACTAAAATTGCCAATTATGCAAACTTGATACGTTTTTCACCAGATTTTGATATTTTTGCATTTAAAACACATAAAACACTTATTTGTGATATTTTCATCATTTTGATGCATTTCTGAGTGTTTTCAGATGTTTTTGGCATTCTAAACAGTACAAAAATGATGAGTATTTGCACACTCATCACTCATCAACAATGACAAGTGTATACTTCTCATGCTGGATTGATCTGGGACAGACAGGTCCAAAGAGATCCATGTACAGGAGGTGAAGGCAGCTTTTGATGGAGAAATTTTGTTTGGTTTTGAATGATGCTCTGTGGTGTTTACCTTTTTCACAGGCAGATCATGGTTTGTCTTTTGCAAAAACCATTGATGGTAAGCCAAGGACTTTGTTTTGTTTTGCCAAGTTGTTGAGGTTTTTGAAATTTAAGTGTGAGAGTCTCTTATGCCACGTACCAATTGATAGTTTCAATGGCTTTAGCAAAGAGGCAAGTTCCATCTTTGGAGAGTGTTGACATGTCTAACACATAAACATCATCTCTCCTAGGAGCTATCAACACAACTTCCTTGTTGGCATTGAAAATGGTACCTTGTTTGTCATTGAATTTCACAATGTACTTAGCATCACATAGTTGACTGACACTGATGAGATTGTATTTTAGACAATTAACATAAGCTATTCTAGAGAAAACTATTCTATTGCAGTTTACTGAACCATAACCTTCAGTGGGACATGATGAGTTATCACCAAATACTACCTTGGGTCCTGGTTCCTCTACATACTTGTGCAGATACTCCTTCACACCAGTCATGCTTCTTGAGCATCCAATGTCTAGATGCCAAATAGGCTCCCTGGCGTGTCTCTGTACAAGTAGTAAACTGAATTAGTTTCTCTTAGTGACCTACACACCAGTGGGCTTGGGTCTCAAGGTCTGTTTGAATTTGGTAATTGACTCATGGTCAGTGGTTGAGTGCATTGTGCTACCACAGGTTTTGCATTTGGAGAGTGAGGATGACTCAGTGACTCTGGGTTGTTTTGTACCTCTCCTTGCATGAATGACACTGTCATGTTGGGATGTCTCATGAGCTGGATTACCGCATATATCACAGCATGTGTTCATAAGACAATCATCCTAATGATGATCATTAAACCCACAGTAAGGGCAAAGAGGAAAAGGTTTTGCTCTATTCTTGGGAGCATTTTTGGAGGATGAAGCATACTGATGACCAACTTTGGTATAGTTTGCTTTACTGACAGAACTTACATACTGTAAGTGGTCTGCAGTTCTGTGATCATCCTTTTTGCAGATCATACAAAAAAGGATTCTATAACAGTTGTCAGTGGTATGACTGGTGTAATGACGCAGCTCACACTTTTGCTTGGGTTTGTTGGTGGATTTTGACTTTGATGAGCTAGATGAGGCTAACTTAGTTTCCTTGATTAAATCAGGAGCTTTTTCGATGGATTCCATCTTTTCAGTCAGCTTCCTCACAAGCTCAGTCACTTGCTGAATTTGGTCAGCTTCAGTGGGGACAGAGGATGTTGAAGTCTCAATAGGAGTAGACTCTTGTTGAATTGGTTTTGTTGGTCTTTTCAGGATGGTTCTACCAAGTCCGGACCTTTCTTTTGGTGAGTGAGGATTGAATTGTAATGGAGTAAGCTCAGAGCTTGGTGCAGCACCCTGAAGAGGTTTCAGTGGTGGAAGTGGTGCTTGAGATTCTGCTTCAGACTCAGAGATGTGTTCAGTACTACTGGGTACATCAGGGAGTCCAAGCATGCTCTTTAGAGCTTGGCTTTCAGGCTCTAGAATCCTTCCAGAATCGAAATTTGGAAGCTTACTCTCAGGATTAACCCGTTCAATCTAATCACTGGGTTTGGGAATAGTTAACATATTGGTAATCATGCCACTAGACACAAATGGTTTAGGACCCTGGTCTTTGTTTAGAGAGTCAGGAAGATGATCTTCACCTAAGACTCTCTTCTTGCTGCTGGGGGCTCCCACAACATCAAAGACCTTGGGATTCTTAGCAGTCCAACTATTAAGGATATCTTAAACATTTTTGAGTTCATCTTGAAGAGCCTGATTTCTTTTAACTAGTTCAGTGTTTTGAATTTGCAAAGTGACAGCCTCAAGCTTAGCTTGTTTTAAAAGATGCAGTTCATCCCTACACTTGTTCAATTCAAAACATAGCTTGTTGTATTTTGAAAAAAGATTCAGTCTTTGCTCTTCTACGAACTTAAGGTCAACATTAAGATAATTCATATAAGACTGCCAATCAGAGTCATCATCCATAGAAAGTAAGATATTTACCTTCTTCATTGTGATATTGACCCATTCTCCATTCCTGGCATGATTCTTTCCAACAGCTAGCTTGTCCTCTTCTGAGAGGGCCATCAGTGCACTTACTTGCACCATTTCATCATCAGATGAGACTGGCTCTGCATCCTAGTCGAAGGTTTCAGCAACGAGGCCCTTGTTTTTACCCTACACAGATTGAACACTTTTTGTTGTTTCTGAGGGACTGGCCTCAAGCAATGCAAGCTTAGCTTTTGCTTTCTTATACTTAGCTTCATAATCAATGGTTTTGTTATGATCAGATTTTTTTTGAAAATTTTGATGAGACTGATAGATTTTTGGTTGAAATTTGCTAAAGCCTGAGGACTGATTTGACCCTGATGGTTTATAAGAGGGTTCAAAAATTGTTTTTGAAAAATAGTCTTTTGTAAAATGACCTCTTTTGTGACACTTAAAGCATTCAATGTCCTCATTTGCTTTAGCATTTGAAAAACCTTTGTTTCTTTTTATAAACCTTCGAGAGTTAGCAAGGAGTGCCCTTTCCTGAAATTCAATGTTCAGGTCATTTAGGTACTCCACACTTGATCTCTCATCAGGCTCATCATCTGAGTTTTCTTGGAAATCTTGAACCACACCGTTAGAAAAGAAAGCAGTTGATATAGGTGTTGAAGTGGTGGTCAGTGACTTCTTGACTTCCTGAGACTTCTTTAAGTCAGGGTATCGTCTGTTAATGAGGTTTTCCTCATAGACAAATTTCCCATAAATTTCAGGGAGTTCAAGATTCTGGATATGATTAGCATTCCTAAGTCCTTGAGAGAAATTCAACCACTTCTCAAGAAGACTATTAACAAAACCAACATTGATTTCATGTTTGGATAACTTAACACCATCATTTGAAAGTTCATTTAAAAGAGTTTTGTACCGGGTGTAAGTTTGAGATAGAGTTTCTGAGTCCTTAGCCCTGAAGGTGTTATACTCAAGTTTCAGGTCCATTATCCTGTTTTCCTTGGTATCAGATGGACCTTCATGACTGTGGACCAGGTCATCCCAGGTTTGTTTAGTTGTACTACAGCTTATAACAGACTCCATAATATCATCAGGAAGACATGATATGATGATACTTTTGAGTCTTTGGTCCTGGTTGACCACTCTCCTTTCATCCTGAGTCCAATGAGCTTCAGGTTTAGGCAAACCTTCAGCAGTCTTTAGGACAAATGGACCTTCATTTATACACTTGATATAACAAGGTTCCATCCCAATCAAATAGCAAAGCATTCGCTTTTTCCATTTGTTGAATTTGCCAACTTCAAGTTTAGGGGCAACAGCTGAATAAGCTCCACCCTTTTTATCGACTAGTTGGGGTACATCAATTTCAGCCATTTAGGATCCTAATTTAAAAACTTTTTAGAGCGGCCTAAAAAAGAGTTTTATAATTAGCCTTGCTCTGATACCACTTGTTGTTCCCTATTCACTATCGTTTAAAACCAATTAAGTACTTAAAATAATTTAATAGTGAACAATGACTGAAATTAACATAAGTAAAACACACAAAGTAATTTTCAACATCATATTCTTTATTAGAAATCAATCAAAAAGAATACGTTACCCAAGTACTTGCGGAACTGTACTTGGGATTGAAATGACAAAGTTTGGTGACTCCTCTCTAAGCTCAGGCTAAGTCTGAGCACAACTCTTAGAACCCACAGAGCTATCTCAGGGATTAAGTTGTATTTGGAGGAGTGAAAAGATGGCTTGCGTGTGTGTGTTTTTACAATTCACAAGCTTAACCTTTTCACTCCATCTCTTATGTTATTTATACATGTATGAGTTTTAACTATTTCCTAAGTGACAAACTGACATCTTACAGAAGACAAAATACTGATGTATTTTGTCTCTGTTTACAAAGACTATTTTAGGTAAGAGACAAGACTGCTTTCCTAAGGTCAGTGATGACACTGATCCTGATCTTTTGCCATCCAGGGAAAGTTTACTTTTGGTTGATAAGGACTTCGTCTTATCTGATTCAAACTTATCCCGCCTTGTCCCGCTCATTCTTCAGTCTTCATATCCTTCAGTCTTCTACTTCAGTTTGTCTTCAGTGTAAGTAGTTGGAGAGGAGTCTTAGGGATTCAGTGAGTTATTGTCATTACTCACTGAATCCACCATCTTCTTCTTGACTCAGTCTTCACCATTTAAGTTCCGCCTTGCTAAGTGGAGAGACTATCTTGTTACCTCGTACTGAGTATCCTGAAGATGGCTCACTGAGAGACTATGCACTCAGTGACCTGTTAGTGTTTAACGGACTAAACACTTGGGCTATTTTCTATTCAAATCCTAGATTAAGGGTTTGGGTATTTACTGAACCCAACACTAATTGTACTGTCAAATACCTTTTGTAAATCTTGAAGATCGTTGTTTCTACTAACATATCGGCTGCGGCGATTGTGGTGGTCAATGTGTTGGGGTTTGAGTGGAAGTGATTTATTTGGTGGTGGGTTTTTGTTTAATGGGTTATCACTTTCCATGATGAAAAGTGATTGGATTACTAACAAAGTCACGAAGAAGGAGGATAGACTACGAGGAAGCTAAAAATGAGAAAAAATCTTACTTGATAGGAATCAAGCAAGGAAACCTAAACGAGATGGAAATATAACTAGCTATTCTATTCCTCGGCAGCGGCGCCAAAAACTTGATGCGCGTATAACGCTTTCGGGGTCAAAGGAACTTCCTTTTCATCGAGCAAGTTTTTCAATACCCTAGGCTGTGAACCTAATTGTTGTAGTGTAGTATTGGGTAAGCCTCGGGTATTGATATCGTTCTCTAGGGGAATAGGAATGCTAGTGAGAGATGTACTACGCTAAGGTTTGAGGTTGAGGAAGATTATTTTTTTATCTTTTTATTTTTTTATAAAGCTAAGGGTAAAATCTCGGGGTTTGGATTTGGGGGTTTGGTACTTCTACCGATTACTCTAATTATCTAATTATCTAAACTAAGGGATAGTCTATGTCTATTGATGTGTGTTCGTATGATGATTAAAAATGTGTGTGCCTAGATACTATTACTCCCTAGTTATCTTTTATTGGTGGTTGAATTATCACGTCCTTATTCTTAACGTGTTGCGTCTTCTAAGGTCGTAGGGTATGCTTTTATCCCTAACTCTTTAAGTATACCTTAAGGTTATTGCCTACGAGATCTCTAGGATTAATAAACTAACACTAAGGTTATCTTTGGATATTTAGCCTACAATTACACTAGGTGGTTATAAACTAAGGATCACAAAGATTACTCAAGCATTAAAAACACAACGATGGCCTAGTGCAATCCTAAGCCAATTACAATTAAGATAAGAGACAACAAATCAATAATTAATAACTAGGTTTCATAGATCTAAGGAAACACACAAGAAATTTAGCCGGACATGTTAAACATGCAAGCATACACACATACAATTGAAGACATAATGAAATCAATGAAGTAAATAACTTATCTTGATGTAAAATAGGGTATGAGAACCCTAAAATACTGTCCAAACCGGACCAAAATCGTTTTAGGTTTTTACTCCACAAGTCTACCTCTCTAAAGTCTGAAAATTCGATTTCTATATATAATTTTACATATGCGACGGCGTCACCTTATAGTTGGGACGCCGTCAGATCGCCGCCATTAGGGTTTCGTCTTGGCCAAGTCATCACTGGGACGGTGTCACGTTGTGGTTGTGACGCCGTCAGTCTTCAACTGTGACGTCGTCTGAATCTGGATCTAGGCCGTCTGAGAAGAAAAGTCTTCGTGACGCCCTTACTCTTCAAATCCTGATGCCGCCAGGTGCAAAATAGCAAATTCGCTCGTGAGTCGTCACAAATTAGGGACGACGTCGCCCTCTATTTGGGACGCTGTCAGGTGTTATTCCAGTAGCTTGAGTGTCTTGATCTTGACTTAGCCATTTTCTTCATATATTCACTCTTTTTCCTCAAAAAATGCATCATTCCAGCATCTTGCTTACAAGAGACCTAAAAAGTGAAAAAGAACGAAATTAAGCAGTAACAGATATAAAATTGGGCGATTAAGGGCTTAAATGACCCCTTAAAAGTGTACGTTTTAAATCCTTATCACTACTGCCGCACCTTTAACACCCTACTGCCGAACAATTTCTTTTGCCTACATGCTTACATACCTGCTTTGATTATTGCTTGAGTAATTACTTTTCTCATTCAGTTACCTATGCCATTTAATTAATGATTGTCGCTATTTAATTTTTTCGCACAGCAAAATTATTGTCGCTGATTTTCGCTGCCATTAATATTGGTTGCTGCCACTTTTTGTTTTTGTTTTAAAAAAAAGAAAAAAAAAAGTCGACTAAAGCTCGACTAGTCTTTGCCTAAAGTCGACTAAAGCTAGACCAATGGTATTACTTTTTCGATCGGCGTATGAGGTTACTTCTTCAAGAATCACTTTGAAACTTTTTTGATGTTCTAATGCACATCATTGGTTAAGCTACATGTTCTTCTACTAGTACCAAATACTTTGTTTGATGAGTTTCGAGACAGTCTGAAACTTTTTGATGTCCTAAAGCACATCAATGGTGAAGAATTGTTCTCGTTTGAAGATCTCAAAGACTCATATATCTGCTTGCTTGCTATTAGGTTAACAAATTAGTTACACTTTCATGTTTTTTGTTTTCTACAGTCCGAACTTTCGCGATCTCGCCACTCAGACTGCGAGTGAGTGTTAGATGAGATATTCGGCCCAAGCCCGACTTGTGGGTTTTTGGTCTAGTAGGGTGTCATTATTGATGCGGGCCCGAGCGTTGAGGAACGGGCCATCATGTATTTAAAGGCCCAGGATCGTGTGACAAAAGGAGCCTCACTAAAATGGGCATAACTTGGGCTAAGGAAATCCGTTTTAGGTCTATGACCAGTCAAATCGAAGCTTGGAACAATGAGCACGTCATGGTAAACGGAATACGTCGTTTTACGGAACTTTAGAGCCCCAAAAAGCTCTATTTTATAAGTTATTCGCAATTTTATTTTTTTTCGGGTTTTTTGGACTTTTGTTTCTGCAATAACTTTCTGCTCGTTTGTCTTTTTAGGCCCATTTCAGTTTTGTATGCTTATTTATTAGCTCCTTTGTAATCTTGAATAATCAGTTTTAAGAAATATCAAAAGTCTATTTTTGGCAATTTTCTTGCTAAGAATCCTAATAGTTGGTATTCTATCGAATCAACTAATGTTGGAAGAATCGATCCTAGCATTCGTGTGAATCAACAGGCTTGATTTGTGTTATCTCGTTATTTAGTCTACATCAATTATGTATTTGCCTATATATATCGTATAAATAAAACGTATCTCAGACAGGGAATCATGTGATCAATATATCAGTTAACAAATCCTATCCTGAAAAACAAAGGATCAACACTTAGAAAAAATAATCAAATTTGTTTACTATAATGATAGCTTGCTTGTGGAATTTACTTCTCATATATGCAAAATTGTAAGCAAATTGATGTATGACGAGATAAATCTTGTTAATGTTTATACCCCACGTCTTTTGCACGGGTGAGGATCCTCTCCTATTACTTGAGTTAAGTTGTAGATTGTAAGTCATTGAATTTGATTTAATGGCTCAAATCAAAAGAAGTTCTTTTGATTTGAGTCTTTGGATCAAACCCAGTGACTCATAATTACACTTGAGAGGAGCTCATTTCGTTTTGCGTAATAGGTTTGCTTTCAGGCTCATATAATAACTGAGTCATTTAGGAAATGTCGGTCGATCTTGAATTTAAAGACTATTGAAAGGGAGAATCATAACATATTTCCTAGAGAAAGTTTATAATTACATTATACATGTTAGTTTGTCTAGTTTTCATAGAATATGATACAACAAGCATTAAACAAAAGTGATCTTTCATAATCATCTGCTAATTTAATACAACCAACCGTTACATACAAACCAACCATCACTATAAATATAATCAAATCATCAATTATGCTTAATGATACTTCATTGGACATTTCAATAATAACTAAGATTCTTATGCTTAAAAAAATATATAAAAATGAATGAATCCAAGTTTTGACTTGTGAGTGGTGGTAAGGATGTCTCAGTTTCTTCATTACTCCCTCTCTCTCTCTCTCTCTTCAAAACACAACAACAGACTTCTAAAAGCTGCCCCTAACTGTCAGAATATATAAATGCTAAACAATAAAATGTATATATTTATTTTTCATTTATTTTCCAATTTTCCATTTATGTTTATCAGGAATTGAACCCTTTATCCATCCATCATTTTAAAGATCCTGCAACATCAGATCTCCCACTTTTATCAACATTCTGCACTCATGAAACACTCAATTTCAGGTTCAAGTTTATATCTTTTTAATATTTTTATTAATGGGTATTACAAAGATTACTGCATTTTTATGAGTTGGGTGTGTTTTATTTTTATAAAATTATGGTTTTTGATTAGTGGGTAATAAAAAGATCACATTTTTATGAGTTGGGTATGTTATATTTTAATAAAATTATGGTTTTTGATTAGTGGGTAATATTTTTATAAGTTGGTTATTCTTTCTTTCTTATAAAATTTTGGTTTTTAATTAGTGGGTAGTTAAAAAGCTACATTTTTATAAGTTGGGTATTTTTCATTTTATAAACTTTTCTATTTGATCACTAGGCTATGAAAATTTTTAGATTCTTATGAGTTGGGTAAGTTTTTCTTTCAAAAAATTGTGCAAATTTTTAGATTTTTATGAGTTGTATTTTATTGAATTACAAATTTTGTTGTTTTGTAATCTTTAAAGAAAATACATGGTTTTTATCTGTATGTGTTGTTTTTAGTGATGTTTGAGCTAATTACGCCTGTAGTTGCTCATACTGAACATTGGGGATAGTAATTTGTGAAATTTATGGTTTATGTACTATTAGTTGCAATTTTATATTACTAATCGTGGAAGACATGATCTTTTTGTGTTTTTTAATGTGGGGTTATTTGGGGTTCTATTTTCTTGATTTGCAATGTCTTAAACTTCTTCAGTTTTACTGTTTTGTGTTTTAACATTTAAAAAAAAAAAAAAAAAAAAAAAAAAAAAAAAACCTTTTATGCTCTTTTTTTAGTAAAGTTTGAGCTACTAAGGCCTGAATTTGGTCAAAATATGTTCATAGTAGAAACTGAGGAGACCGTTTGAGAAATTTTGTTTCTGGGCTGCAAAATTTTATTACTTAATTTAGGGATTATTGTAATATGTGGAAATCCAGTGTTTGTTGAATTTTTAATTGACTTTTTCTTGACATTTTTGTAAGAAAATAACTGTTTTTTCTTATTTTTTTTAGTGATATTGGGCAAAGAAGTTGATTGTTGGAAGTGAATTGTGATTTTGGTAGATCATGGGTTGTGTTTGTGGGAAGCCATCTGCTATTGAAGATAGTAGAGAGAGTCCAAGGGACAGATATGGCGAAAAAGTTTTGTCAGAAGTGCGGTTGCCTCGAGTTGCATCATCGAGAAGAGAAGCATACAGGTTGAAACCACAATCGGATAATAATGGCAGTGGAGTTATAATACTTGACAAGCAAGTTAATGGCTCGGTCAGGCTACGTGGCGAGAATTTGGAGAGGAGAAGAGATAAAGGGGATACGGTTGTTATATCACGCCATCCTTCCGTAGGCAGTGTTCCTAGAGCAACTGAAGGGGAGCAGGTGGCTGCTGGTTGGCCACCGTGGCTAGCGGCAGTTGCTGGTGAAGCTATTAACGGATGGGTACCGAGAAGAGCGGATTCTTTTGAAAAGTTGGACAAGGTTTGTTTCCTTTTTTTGTTACAAACTTTATTTTTTTATCTCCCAGTGTATGAATATGATGCATTCATTCAAGAAATGTTCAAATAGACATGTTAATGCAAGTTTTCGTGCTAATGAACCATATGGGTAAACTAGTTGTTTGTAGATTACAGTATTACACTATATATTCCCCAACGTTTTCGGGTGGTGAACTGAGCTGTTGTTTGGATGTCCATTTTGAAACGAATTATTTTGACGAGTTTATATTAGATAATCAGATGCTTAAGAAATTGTTAGAAAATGTCACATTCATTTATCTCAAGAAAATAATCAATCCATAATTGGTTTTGCTGTATACTTATTTGGCATTGCATTTTAAATGTGATTATGTGTTATTGAATAATCAGAGTCGGATAATCAACCATACCAAAACGGACTGTAATTTAGCGTTTGGATGTGCTTTTGTTGTTTGAAGTCGTTTTATCAAATATAATAGGTGTTTTGAGTGTTTGGAAAATTCTGAGTGTTAAAGGATTTACAAATAGAATGATCCACAAAATAATCCTATAATTGGAAAAAAAATTGTTGGGGTTACTCCAAAACTGATTATTTGAAATAATGGGATAATTAAAATCCTTTTAAGGGCGTTTGGGACTGTGTTTGGGGGAGATTATATTATTGTTACGGTTACAAAACACAAACAATCAGAAACTGGTGTTTGGCAAACCATTTATAAAGCAGTGATTATCTTTGTTTTCTTAGGGAGATAACACAATTAAAAAAAAAAAAAAAGCATGTTGAGACCTGCTCTTTCAAAACACTGTTATGTAAATTTATAATCTATTTTGCAAACGCATTCCAAAACATCCTTTGCTTTGTGCTACGTGTTTTTTCTGCATTAGCTTTATGCCTCGTGTGCTTCTTTGCTTTGCTCTGTGTTGCCCTTTTTGTTGGTCTGCTTTTGGTGTGCCTGGGCTTGTGGTTTTTTTCTGTTGCGCTTTGCTATTGGTTTTTTTTCGGTGTGCTTGTGCGTGGTTCTTTTTCGTGTATGCCCTGTTTGCTTGTTTGCTTGCTTGCTTTTTACTACACTTTTGCCTATTGTTTTTGTCGTATGCTATCTCTATACTTTTGCACTAGCACACATGCACTTGCCGGAGGTCTCGTTGGAAGCAGTCTCTCTACACACGGGTTTACCTTGGTGTAGGGGTAGGATCTGTCTACATTTTACCTCCCCCATACCCTGCCTAGGCGGGATTGGGTTTGTTGTTGTTGTTGTTGTTGTTGTATTCCAAAACATCCTTTCAGAATACCCAAACACAACTGGCAGTCTGTGTCTTCAAAACACGATAAATGTATAAAATTTTGTAAAACGAATCCCAAACACAAACTGAAAGACATTCAAACACCCCCTGAAACGAATAGTGAAGAGTCGCTATTGGATTATGATACCTTTATAATTTATATCATTAGTTGATGTTGGTTTTCTTGTTTTCGATCTTTTCCTTCAGATTGGACAAGGTACATATAGTAACGTTTATAGGGCACGTGATCTTGATCAAGGAAAGATTGTTGCTTTAAAGAAAGTAAGGTTTGACAATCTGGAGCCCGAGAGTGTCCGGTTTATGGCTCGCGAAATTCACATTCTACGCAAACTTAATCATCCAAATGTTATAAAGCTAGAAGGTCTTGTGACCTCTCGAATGTCATGCAGTTTGTACCTTGTTTTTGAGTACATGGAACATGATCTAGCAGGACTAGCTTCACACCCTAGTCTTAAGTTCACAGAATCACAGGTACTGCTTGCAAATTCCAAGTATTTATAAACACAAAATATACTCTTCCAAATCATTTATAAACTGTATTATTTTTATAGGTTAAATGCTATATACGGCAACTCTTAAACGGACTTGATCATTGTCACAGTCATGGTATTCTTCATCGTGACATAAAAGGTTCAAACCTTTTAGTCGATAATAATGGCATTTTAAAGATAGCAGATTTTGGACTAGCAAGTTTTTTTGACCCTCAGCAAAGTCAACCATTGACCAGTCGTGTAGTGACTTTGTGGTATAGACCGCCTGAACTTCTACTCGGTGCTACTTATTATGGCACTGCTGTTGATTTATGGAGTACTGGTTGCATAGTTGCTGAGTTATATGCTGGCAAGCCTATAATGCCCGGTAGAACAGAGGTAACTCTTATTGATTATTAGGGTTATTTGCACAAATTCCAAAGATACTTCTTTATAGGTTCTCTATATTAGTCATTGTAAATTTTTTGTAGTACATCCGAGTCATTAACGATGGTTTTATGTCCTGAATAGATCATTATCAAAACATAGTCTTTTACATAGTTATATGAATTTAACATCGCTATACATATTATAACATATTTTTATAAATTAATCATAGTTGAAAGCCGGATTTTCAAGGGTTTTTTCTTCTGTTACTAAGTGACCCAAACAGGACAGAAATCTGTCTTTTAATGACTAAGATGTACAATAAAGCACAATGAATAAAACAGGACAAATGTGAAAGTACGTTGGTGTTTGAACAACAGTCTAGTTATTACTCCCTTTGGGTTATTTTTTGCAAACAATGTAACCAAAACTGTTGGGTTTGTGGATTCTAGGTAGAACAGTTGCACAAAATTTTCAAGCTTTGTGGCTCTCCGTCTGAAGATTATTGGAGAAAATCGAAATTGCCCCATGCTACCATTTTTAAGCCTCAACAACCATACAAACGGGTAGTTGCAGATACGTTCAAGGAATTTCCTGCACCTGCATTAGCTCTTATGGAGACTCTTCTTTCTATAGATCCTGCTGATCGTGGGTCTGCAGCTTCGGCCTTGAAGAGTGAGGTGTGCATTTCGCTCTATCATCTAATTAGTTTTCTAATGTTTGTATAGACAGATATTGCTTTTAATTATCTGGATCCAACAAACAAGTTTTGATATTGAGTTTCATATTAGCTGGGGAGCGAAATGGAGTATCAAAGATTTGAAATCTAAAGTAAAAAGGACTTATGACCAATTTTAACCTAATTTTCTACAATGTTAGTCCATCTCACAAGGAGTATCTTCTGTTTTCACAAGAGTGTCCGTTTTGGTCATTTTATTTTATAATTTTCTAAATTATCAGAATTTGTGTCCTAACCTAAGAAGATTTGTGCATATTTCGGAAAACAACCTAAATCTAAGACTTCCTATTGATCCGGTTTTATTATAGCTGAATTTTGGTTATTTAAAATGGCATAATCATTTTCAAAACGCACCTTTTTTGAAACAGTATCACGTAACACAACATTTCTTTACTTCTCTGACAGTTTTTTACTACAAAACCGTTCCCTTGTGATCCTTCAAGCTTGCCAAAGTATCCTCCCAGCAAGGAGTTTGATGCTAAATTACGGGATGAAGAAGCTCGGAGGTACTAACTTTCTTGCATCATATTTTACCCACTAAGAACTTGGTCATGCTAATGATTTTAAATATTTACTTTTATATTAAAGACAAGCTGCGGCTGGAGGTAAGGTTCACCGACCTAATCCTGAAAGAAAAGCCACAAGGGAGTCTCGAGCCGTTCCGGCACCCGAAGCTAATGCTGAACTAGCATCCTCTTTGCATGTAAGTTTTTAGACTGAAATATTTGATTATTAGCTGAATGTCTAAATTGTATATAACTAGATATTTTTGCCTACGCGTTACAGCGGGTGCAAAAACATTCATTAGATACACAATTTAGGTTAACAACTATATGTTTTTTTGTCAATAAGAAAAAGGTTAACAATAATTCCTTAGTGACATAAAGGAGTAAAATATAAAGTTTTAGGGGCTAATTTGTTATATTAATAAACCTAAGGAGAATGTATAATATAAAGTTTAATGTGTTTAAGGACTCTTTTGTAGTATTAGTAAACTTAAAGGGGAGTTTTGAAATATAATGAATGTTAAAATCGAATGAGCTTAGTGGCAATTTTGAGTTATTATTAAAGTTAAAAGGGTGTTTTTAATATTATGAGGGTTAAAATATAAATGTTACTGAATATATGGTTTATTTTGTAACATCAGCAAAGTTTGAGAGGTGTTTTTGACATTTACCAAATGTTCAGTCACTGTTCATCTACAGTGATTAACATTTCGTAAATGTTAATAGGCTAATAGGCTAGTTAAGTTTAATTTAAAATTTTGACATTTGTTTGACTTTTTCCTTTTTGTTGACTTTTGAATTTTGGTTATGTGATTGCAGAAAAGACAAGGTCAATCCTACTCCCGTAGTGAAAAATTCAACCCTCAACAGGAAGAATCGGCTTCAGGGTTTCCAATTGATCCACCGAGACCTTCTCAAGCTATGGAGCACGATCAAGCCAACAATCTTCACAAAAGAGCTTCACATTCTGGACCATTGGTTCAACGCGCCGCCTGGACAAAAGCTGGAAAAAAGACCGAGTCCAATGGTCCTGATATGTCTGGTTTAGTAGCTGCAAGAAAAAGTATGCTATACGAAGATCGCAGGGACAAAACTGGAACTTCACAACTTCCAAGACTTATTAGCCGGTTTCCAGGATCATTTAAAGAGGCATCTTCAAATGGAGGTGGACAACGTGACGAAGATGGAAGAACAAACAATAAAGATCCAGTTTCCGTAAGTTTTGTTACTATTCTTTCCTATTCTCCATTTCAGATTGCGAAAAATGAACATTATAACCTTGTTTATGCTCAGCTCGGGTATGGATCGAAGGCAAGTAAGATTCACTATTCAGGCCCACTACAAGCTCCATCCGGGAAAATGGATCAAATGTTGAAAGATCATGATCGACAAGTTCAAGAAGCAGTAAGACGCGCACGAGATAAAACCAAAGTGAGAAAAGTTCAAGCTGAGAATTCATTCTTTTCTGGTCGGTGACCCTTCAACACGCACATGTATTATCAACACGTTGTAGGCAAATTCATGTATAATGAGAAACCTTTTAAAAGTTTACACCCGACGCCTTCTTCTGTATAGTGGCCCTAGAACAAATTTGCAGGCCCATACCTGTTTCGGGGTCGGGGAGATGAAGGGGTGTGTCTTGACGAATGTCATGTTTATTAATCAAAATGTGGTTCTTATGATTAATCCAAGTTTCAAGTGCAACGCCTCGGCCAACTTTGGTGATTTATATCGTATGCCTAAATGCGTCGTGAACTCGTGATAGTTAAGGAAGTTAATGATGTCACCTATCAATCACATTTGGTTTGCGTTTGGCTTATTTAATTTAGTTGAGAAAGTAAATATCACATACTCACACAAATCCGTATGAAGAATTAGCACGTTTACACCAAAAAGGATTGTAAAATCATTCTCAAATCTACCCAAGTGTGTTTAACTTTTTTTTTGAAAGGTATATTTCATTAGAAACTCACAAACCCACGAAACGGGGCGGCACTAAACAACAAAATCAAAACTACATAATAACAAATTTACACCAATTGCCCCAAGACAAAGACGCCAACTTTGCTCTATTCTTAGCCCAAAGAAAACCCAACACCTTCACTTCACCAAAAATGTCTTCCGTTTTAACCTTCTTTTGATGAAACTTGAGGAAATTCCTCGCCTTCCAAATGCTCCAGCACCCAATAATAATGATGCCATAGAAAATATCTTTAGCTCTTCCCGACAACCCGACATAGTTGTGCGCTTCCAAAAGGTCTTTGAACGAGAAAGCAAACAAGTTTTGAACTTTACACCACGAGGAAATATGTTGCCAAAGCACCGAAGAGATAATGCATCCTGTGAAAAGATGATCCACAGTTTCTTCGGCATCTCCACAAAGAGGGCACGAAACATCCAAAACCTGAATGTTCCTACGACTCAAAGCAACAGCCGTTGGGATCCTTCCCATCTCGGCCCTCCACCCAAAAATGTTGCATTTTTCGGGATCTATTTACACCACTCAAAGACTGTAGAATGACTAAAGTCCGATTCGGTTTGCAACATCTTTCTGATAGCACCAACTGAAAAGCCCCCATCATCAATACCAACCCAAATCCAATTATCCATGGAATCAGATAGCTCGATAGTCCCTAACAACGAGTTAAGGACCTGCCATTCAGCAATCTCCTCACCAGAAAACTCCGTCCTTTTCCACTTCCATACACGAGAGGAACCAGTGGCCGTCTTGATAAGCCTGTCACTAACCATTCATCTTTTATAAGCTTCTAACCGAAAAAGACGAGGACAAACATCCTTCAGAGGCATGTTTAGAACCCATGGGTCGATCCAGAAAGAGATACAATTCCCGTTTCCAACTTTCCCTTTGAAACATCTTCTAAGAGGCAACCCCATAACCATCGTTCTAGACATGACTTTAGAAATATTACTCCATACGCCATTCAAAGCTTTGTGGGATGGAAGAAAGTCCCAGCTCCGACTAGTAATGTGAAAAGCTTCAATGACTTTACACCAAAGACGAACTATGAAATCATTTCTTTTCTAAAACCCCACGGGTATTGTACAATTCCAACATATATAATTAAAGTTGATAGAGACCATTCAGACATGTTCATAAACAACACTATTCAGCTAGGTATATATATATTGTGGTTTACATAATTTGGGAATGATTATCACACCACATTTTTTTTATTAATGCACTACAATCTTTCATTACAGTTTGACCGCACAATACGTAATAGATATTTGTGGTGCATTCATAAAAAAATATGATGTGAGTATCACTTCCCTTACAATTTAGAACTTTTTGTAAGTATTTAATAAAAAGTATAAGCTGATCTGTAAACAAGTTCATGCATGGCCGGAATAATTAAGGGGCATGGGAGGTCTCGGCTCCTCCAAAAGTTGTGAAAATTAGTGTAAATATTTTAAATTTTAAGGGTAACTAATTTGACAATGCAAACCAATATCTCCAATTAAATAAATGATAAAATTATTTATGTTTTAGATATAATCTCAGCCCATTTGATTCACACAAATAAACGGTCTAAAGCGTAAACTTTTCTTATACTATTACGTAGTGTTTGGTATGTCGTAATCAAAGCCGTAATGGAAAAAAGATTATTACGATGTAATGAATAAACGTTGTTTGTTTACATTTATAAAATGTAATGATTCATTACAAGTAATGACTCGTTACACCAAAACCGGGTCCCCTACTTTTTTTTCATTACATCTTATAATGGAATCAAAATTAAATAAAACTCGATCATTAATTAACCACATTAAATAAACTTTCTATCATTAATGGGCATTTTAGTCTTTTTATTATCGATTCCATTACCTCTGATCATACAAACCAAACATGATTAATAACTACAATGAATCATTACATATTTGCAGGCCCATACCTGTTTCGGGGTCGGGGAGATGAAGGGGTGTGTCTTGACGAATGTCATGTTTATTAATCAAAATGTGGTTCTTATGATTAATCCAAGTTTCAAGTGCAACGCCTCGGCCAACTTTGGTGATTTATATCGTATGCCTAAATGCGTCGTGAACTCGTGATAGTTAAGGAAGTTAATGATGTCACCTATCAATCACATTTGGTTTGCGTTTGGCTTATTTAATTTAGTTGAGAAAGTAAATATCACATACTCACACAAATCCGTATGAAGAATTAGCACGTTTACACCAAAAAGGATTGTAAAATCATTCTCAAATCTACCCAAGTGTGTTTAACTTTTTTTTTTGAAAGGTATATTTCATTAGAAACTCACCAACCCACGAAACGGGGCGGCACTAAACAACAAAAACAAAACTACATAATAACAAATTTACACCAATTGCCCCAAGACAAAGACGCCAACTTTGCTCTATTCTTAGCCCAAAGAAAACCCAACACCTTCACTTCACCGAAAATGTCTTCCATTTTAACCTTCTTTTGATGAAACTTGAGGAAATTCCTCGCCTTCCAAATGCTCCAGCACCCAATAATAATGATGCAATAGAAAATATCTTTAGCTCTTCCCGACAACCCGACATAGTTGTGCGCTTCCAAAAGGTCTTTGAACGAGAAAGCAAACAAGTTTTGAACTTTACACCACGAGGAAATATGTTGCCAAAGCACCGAAGAGATAATGCATCCTGTGAAAAGATGATCCACAGTTTCTTCGGCATCTCCACAAAGAGGGCACGGAACATCCAAAACCTGAATGTTCCTACGACTCAAAGCAACAGCCGTTGGGATCCTTCCCATCTCGGCCCTCCACCAAAAAATGTTGCATTTTTTCGGGATCTATTTACACCACTCAAAGACTGTAGAATGACTAAAGTCCGATTCGGTTTGCAACATCTTCCTGATAGCACCAACTGAAAAGCCCCCATCATCAATACCAACCCAAATCCAATTATCCATGGAATCAGATAGCTCGATAGTCCCTAACAACGAGTTAAGGACCTGCCATTCAGCAATCTCCTCACCAGAAAACTCCGTCCTTTTCCACTTCCATACACGAGAGGAACCAGTGGCCGTCTTGATAAGCCTATCACTAACCATACATCTTTTATAAGCTTCTAAGTTCTAACCGAAAAAGACGAGGACAAACATCCTTCAGAGGCATGTTTAGAACCCATGGGTCGATCCAGAAAGAGATACAATTCCCGTTTCCAACTTTCCCTTTGAAACATCTTCTAAGAGGCAACCCCATAACCATCGTTCTAGACATGACTTTAGAAATATTACTCCATACGCCATTCAAAGCTTTGTGGGATGGAAGAAAGTCCCAGCTCCGACTAGTAATGTGAAAAGCTTCAATGACTTTACACCAAAGACGAACTATGAAATCATTTCTTTTTCTAAAAACCCCACGGGTATTGTACAATTCCAACATATATAATTAAAGTTGATAGAGACCATTCAGACATGTTCATAAACAACACTATTCAGCTAGGTATATATATATTGTGGTTTACAATTTGGGAATTGATTATCACACCACATTTTTTTATTAATGCACTACAATCTGTGCATTACAGTTTGTACCGTACAATACTGTAATAGATAATTTGTGGTGCATTAATAAAAAAATATGATGTGAGTATCACTTCCCTTACAATTTAGAACTTTTTGTAAGTATTTAATAAAAAGTATAAGCTGATCTGTAAACAAGTTCATGCATGGCCGGAATAATTAAGGGGCATGGGAGGTCTCGGCTCCTCCAAAAGTTGTGAAAATTAGTGTAAATATTTTAAATTTTAAGGGTAACTAATTTGACAATGCAAACCAATATCTCCAATTAAATAAATGATAAAATTATTTATGTTTTAGATATAATCTCAGCCCATTTGATTCACGAAATAAAACTGTCTAAAGCGTAAACTTTTCTTATACTATTACGTAGTGTTTGGTATGTCGTAATCAAAGCCGTAATGGAAAAAAGATTATTACGATGTAATGAATAAACGTTGTTTGTTTACATTTATAAAATGTAATGATTCATTACAAGTAATGACTCGTTACACCAAAACCGGGTCCCCTACTTTTTTTTCATTACATCTTATAATGGAATCAAAATTAAATAAAACTCGATCATTAATTAACCACATTAAATAAACTTTCTATCATTAATGGGCATTTTAGTCTTTTTATTATCGATTCCATTACCTCTGATCATACAAACCAAACATGATTAATAACTACAATGAATCATTACATTACACTCTTCATTTCATTACATCGTTTATTCATTCAGTTGACATTTTATTCGGTTCTACCAAACGAACCCTTAGCAAAAACTTCTTAACTGATGTGTGTAATCTTGTTTGAAAATTTTGCTTCTTATCTATACTAGTTATAAAAGGTGTATGGTCAAAGTGAAATATTAATTTTTGAATGTTGAAAAATAGTCAAAGGTGAGAGAAATGTACAGTGTAATTAATATTCTTATTAAAACATCTCATTACTTAAAAGTACAGTGATAGTGATTTATTCATATTGTACAACCAACTAAAAGCTTATCTACCAAATTAAATACAAACAATTAAAACACTTCATACTAAAAAGTACAATAAAATTTTCACAATATATAATTTAAACAAGCTAACAAGTTGATGGTACATATAGTTTTGAAAACCGGACCGGACCAATAAAAGCCATCCGAAAACGAACCAGAGAGGATCCGTTGAAACTGATACAAACTGGTAAATCAGGCCTCATCGATATCTATTTCTCCGGTTAAACCGCGTATACTATATATAAAGGAAAAAACAAAAAGTAAAAAGTTGGAACTAAAAATAGAAATGTTGAAAACATATATTTCGAAAGGAACTATTAATACACATAAAAAACCGGGTTGACCCGGGACGCTTCAAACCCGACGGGTTGACCCGGTTTAATTTCACTCGTGTTCAACCCAACCCGTCGAGTTGACCCGGTTTAAATCGACCCATTTTTCGACCGGAAACGTTCAACCAGTTGAACACCTGGGTCGACCCGGCTTTTAAAACATTATGTTTAATCCCCAAATCTTCATAATTTTATTATTTTTCGTTTATAACCCATTGATGCAAGTTTTACTGACCAGGTTTTAATATTTATATAGTCTCGTTATACCTATGGTCTACCCTAATGCACTAACGGGCAGTGTACCCGGTCGTGTGTAGTGTAGTATTTGGTAAAACCGAGGTCGTTCCAAGAGCTATGTGTGTTGGATTATTACTAAGTCTAGGTGTCACAGTTTTTAATAATGATTTCGATAAGGAATTAATTAACTACTAAGGCAGATAAAAGCAGGTAAAAGGTAAAGGAATTAATTAACTATTAGAAAGATTCCTAAAAAGATCTCTCCCAAAACCTGGAAAATATAAGTTTACAAATCCCTTATGCTAGAATAAAACAAAGCCGAACACCTCACGAAATGGGAACGAAACACTCAAATCTCTCAACTATTGTAAGTGTCAATTTCGGGGTGATCACTAAATCGCACAGTCATAGCATGTATTATATCATAAGCTTGGCGGTTACACAAATCTCCACCACTAGAGTTAAGGGCTAAACAATTCTTGAAGGCAATATGGGTAGACACGACAAAGGTTAAAGGGTGACTCGTCATTAATAACATGTCACGGCGAAGTGGACAAAATCAATGATACATGACCAAATCCATGGCCAAGACACCAAAGATTGCTCGCTGCATCACCTACACACGCTTCATGACTAAAGGGTAGGATAAGACATGGGATATATAAATGGTGTAAAATAAAAATCAAGTAGGTAGTCTAAATCTATAACCAGGTCATCACCACTTACCGTCCGCCCAAAGTTCAAGCTTTGAAGTCAAGAAACCGGATCATGAAATACTAGGTAGATGTGTCATTAGAGGACGTCATGATGGGCACACTACCTTTTCTCCAACTGTTGGCATAATTACCAACTCCAAATCTTCGAATGTTACCGAGGTGGCCTCCTCGATACTAAATCTATAAAGCTCATAACATAGTGCTTATAACAATGCACTTTACAATAACTAAATAACATAACAACTTTTTTTATTTATTTATTTTTTTTATTTTAACATAATAATAACTAAACATAATATCCCCCCACTTGAGATGAACAATGGGAATTCGGGGGGTCTTCAATGATCTTCAGGAATATGTCGTCGACGAAAGTGTGATTTCTGAACCTTTCCACTTGAACCTTGAACTTAGGCAAATGATGACTTTCAAATAACAAATAAAGACTACAGGGTAGGCTAAGGTGTATAGGTGTATCGAAACAATATATTGGGTTAACAAAATGAAAGGAATGGCTCAGATGGGTGTATCTAGGGGTATCTTGCACTAAAGGTGAGTGCAACAAAAGGGTTTCACATGGGGGTCGAGAAGTCAAGGTGACTAATCGATAGACACACAATGGTAGGCTATTTGGGTGATAATCCTATAATATTGCCTTCTTAAACTGAAAAGTCCAAATACATCGAGCTGACTCAACATAACTCGTCTATGGTCTCGAAATGATGCAAAGGCCAAGTTCTAAAGTTTACAAGCTACCGGCACACTCATAATTTGGTGGATTTGGGGTAAAATATTGGAAACGGATAAGGCTAATCTCACCATATAATATCAAGGGTTGTATGTGCTCGGCTAAGGTCTAATCTAGTTAGGTTAAGAAAAACATGTCAAAATTTTAAAAATGACATAATTTTTCAAAATAAACTAGAAAAACGAGGGCAAAATAATGTTCAAGAGATAATTCTACTCCCGTCCCCCCACTTGAATTGTACAAAGTCCCTTTTGTACTAAGCATTAATAAAGGTGAAGAGAAAAGTAGAATTAGAACGAGAACTTCCCTGAAATTTGCTCCAAAAAGAAAGAAGGCCCACGAAAAGGAAACGTGCCTTCGTGTAAGCATCCATGAGCAAACTTCAATCCCTGAAATCACACTACCGACAAGCATAATTCTAAAAAGAATAAATAAAAACAAACCTAACTCACTTTCGTAGGAATCACGGTTGCATTTAGCATATGCAACAAGCCTTGTAAACCACTTGTTGTCCCAAGTGGACGAGTGAAGTCTCGTGAGGGTTTACAGGGAACATACCCGCAAAGTTCATTTAAAATACTAATACAAGGTTATTGTGTTTTAAAATGAAAGAAGTAAAGCAGAGGAAAGTTACGTCGTAACTCTTTTGAGGGAGTTACGCCGTAACTGGCAAACCTGACATAAGCTGCAAAGCGAGTGGCTGGCGTAACCACAGAGATGGTATTACGTGAATTGGTAATGCGTCTTGAACTTCTGCTGCAAGGGATTGGTTACGGCATAATCACATGAGGTGAGTTACGCCGTAACTATGGTCAGATCAGCAAACTGCAGCGGCAATCACTTCCTCGTTTCCTGCAAAAATGGTTAAAAACACAAAACCCAACAGAAATGGAAATAAAACAAAAGAAAGGGATAATTCGGGTTATCTCCCGAAAGAGCACTTTTCTTTATTTACGAGTCTTTAAGTTAGACTCAGAGCGGCCGGGCTTCATGGGGGCCTTTGGACTTGGCCAACCTCCTCTATGTCTTTCATCAAGTTATGCCTGACCCAAGCGACATTTGTGGCGGTGCGGAGGTATTCTTTAGTCTCGATCTTCCGAATTTTGTAAAAATTTTCCTCCGGTCCCAGGTGGTAGCGAGTGAACTCATATTTTTCGACAATAATTGGTGGTGGCCTCTTGTAGGGAATCCCAAGGAGTTTACACCTCCTTTGCTCATATGCTTCATCGTCGGGGTCAGTAAATTCCTCATATCCTTGCAACTCAAGGTAATCTAGAATCCCCTCAATGTCATCGTCGTCAGACTTGGTACCCTTAAACCATTCTTCATCGAGCAGATTCTCCACTAGTACCTGCTTACATTCTTCCTTTTCATTTCTTACCAACTCCTTGTCATACTCAATTGTTATTTCACTTGGGTTGTTAGGACTCTCGTTGTTTGAATTTTCTTTACTCATGTATTCCTTCAAAATCTTTTCTTTTGTTAACGCATCTACATGTCCATACTTAATCTTCACCCAACTGTCAAATCCCAAGTTGTCCAACCAAGGGAAACTTGTTCTTTCCTTATCGTTGGCTGAGGTCTAGAAGAATTCGTCTTCTCCCATTCTCCTTAAGCTGCTTCCCCCGTTACACTTATCGTCATAAGGGTTGCATGATGCCCAGAAAACTTCCCCAAGAGATTTTATCCTTTCACACCAGTGACTTCGTATTTCCTTGTTGTCAGTTTCACTTAAATGATCTTCCATGCAGTAGATGTCGTTATTAGCCACTTCTTTTTTCTGATTATGATCCTCATAGTCAATCTTGAGCTTTTTAAGAAGATTCAGGTTAATCTTAGCATTCCCGAATTGTATTGCGTACCAATCATCAAATGTTAAATCTCTGAACTTGATATTATATCTTTCAAGCTCATGAGGGAACATCCATTCTTCTTCTTTTTCACTATCCTCACCATTGCAATACTCGCGGAAGGGGTCGCACGTAGGCCATGCTCGTATGGATTCATCATCGGTTATGATTATCGGAGTACACCAGTGATATTTCTTCTTAGATGGGGACAGAGGGCATAAGTTAATATCGTCGGACCATTCGTAAATCTCCGGTGTACCTGATTCGTCCACTTTCGTCTGCCCACGTATCCCAGTTACGCCGTAACTCAGATTTTTGGTTACGGTGTAACTCGCTAGAATCGTCCTTATCAATATTCTTCATAACCCCTTTATCGCTGTCAAAAACATAGTTACGCCGTAACTCATCAGACAGTTCTGACAGCGTAACTTCAGATCTGTCGGCGAGGATTTTTACCGAATCCGTATCTTTGGCCTGAATCTTCGAGTTATTATCGCGAAAATTACTTTACATTCCATTGTGGGTTTTGATCCTTCTGGTTTATTGTTATTCATTCTCACTTTTCACTCACTTTTCCACCATAGATTCAAGGTTTTTAGGGTTGTGTCGTGATTAGAAAGGCTTCTCGTCGTGTTTTCCTGGAATTCTTTTAACCACTCATCTTGTTCCATTTGTCTTTGGGCTGAACTTTCCATGAATTTGTTAATTGTTTCTTCAAGATTGGGCTTTCTTTCTCCATAAGGCCCACGGTTGTAATTTCCACGATACCCGTTACTATTTCGATTATCTCCGTAAAACGGTCGATTTTCTCCATATTTGGCTTCTTCAATTATATTTTTTTCGTCAACGTGAGGATAATTCTTCGTGAGGTGTCCTCCCCCACAGCTTTCACAACCCACTTGGATGGCGTGGACGGTTTCTCGGACTTTCAGCATGTCTCGACTAAGATTTTCAATTTTACTAGCGATTGCTGCAATTCCGTCAAAACTTCTGCTTTGGTTTCTTTTACTTCCTCCGTCGTGCCATTTTTGAGAATGATCAGCCATTTTTTGAATGGCTTCAATGGCAAGAGTAGGATTCATGTTTGGGATAGGTCCTTGATAGTCCAGCATTTGTCTTGTAGTTACGTTGATTCCTTTGTAGAAGATGTTGACCTTTTGCTGGTTTTTCTAATCATGTGTAGGACATTTGTAAAGGAGATCGTTGTATCTATCCCAGGCTTGATACAACGTTTCATCGTCTTCTTGTTTGAAATTATGGATCTCCAAAATGTTAGGATTTGGAAAATCCAGTAGTTAAAGTGTCGGTCACCTCAAGTATATGTAATCGTTAGAAAGCTCGTAGTCGTAGTTATTTAATGTTTAGTAGTATTTAGTTAAGTAACACCGTGGAGGACGGACGGGTCTTTACCCACTGTATGCCTGATCCACAGCCCGTCAGGTGGCGTTTTATGTAATGACTATAAATACTCTCTACCTCCCAAGGTAGAGAGTTGGAGCTTATAATAAGATTTTTCTTTCTCTCACTAAAGTTCCCAACTCTCTTTCATTTCTCTCTCTAGAACTTTCTCTCTCTAAACACATTGTACGCCTCATATGATTATGGTTTAGTGTATTTGTGAAATCCAATATGTTACAAATGGTATCAAGAGCCATGGTTTGATCACTCATCTTTCATGCTCTTTGTTTTGGTGGATTTCATAAGGTTTTTGAGGTATTAAGTGTTTAGAAGAGTTTGATTCATTTGGACAAATTTTAGTGTTAAAGTTTGAATTTTGCTTGTACTTTTGTGTTTAGGATCATCATATGTGTTTATGCTTTGAATTGGAAAGCTTAAATCATTGTGGTTTGGTTGTTTTTTATTGATAAAGTGGTTATTTTTGAACTTTGTACTAAGCGAGTTGAGTCTCGGATATACATTTCTTCGAAGCGAGTTGCTTTGTTACTGGATGCGAGTTGTTATATGCGACTTGGCTATTTAGCGAGTTAAGCTTTTAACAGACTTGGTGGTTAAGCGAGTTGTGTCCTGTTTTGCGACTTCTATTAAGCGAATTGATTATTAAAGCGACTTGTTTCATTGCGAGTTGATTGTGTTAGCAGTTGGTACTAAGGCGAGTTGGCTATTTAGCGACTTGTTTCATTAAGTGAGTTGATTGTGTTGCGAGTTGATACTAATGCGACTTGGCTATTTAGCGAGTTGATTCCTTAAGCGAGTTGATTCTTTGAGCGAGTTGGTTGTTTAGCGAGTTGATAGTTAAGCGAGTTGAGTGTTTAGCCACTTGTCTATTGAGACTTGTTACTTCTTCGTGCTACATTCTTACGGTTGTTCTTTTGGTTTAGTAAAATCCCGTGAAAGAATCAATTTCCCGGTTTAATCAAAGAATAGTAAAATCCCGTAGAACTTGTAATCATGGCAAACATCGTTCCTACTATTGTTTCTTCTGTAGCTGAGGACGTTCAAGCAGCAAGATCAGATACTCGTCCACCTATGCTTGACAGAACTGATTATGACTCTTGGGCTCAAAGAATCGATTGTACTGTTTGGGAAAGAAAAACGGAGTCAACATTCTCAAGTCAATCGATGAAGGACCTTATCAGGTTGAGACTACAAGAGACTTAATTGATACAGCTGCAGATGGAACAATGATCTATGGTATAGAGTATAGACAGACCAAAGACATATGATGAGCTCAATGATAAGGAGAAAAAGAGATTCATGCCGACATCAGGCTTCCAACATCATACTTCAAGGTCTTCCCAAAGATATCTACAAGCTTATCAATCACAACACCGAAGCCAAGGCAGTGTGGGATAATGTCAAGATGCTTCTTTCTGGTTCTGAATTAACTATGGAAGACAGAGAATCACAACTCTATGATGAATTTGAGCACTTCAAGATGAAACCAGATGAGAGTGTCTATGAGTATTACGAGAGATTCCACAAGCTTGTTAATGACATGAGGAACATCAGAATGACTATGCCAAACATTCAATTGAACTCAAAGTTTGTGAACAACATGAATCCGAATGGCACAAGTTTGTCACCTCTGTGAAGCTAACCAAAGGATTGAAGAATACAAACTATGAGCAACTCTATGCCTTCCTTCTTCATAATGAGAGACATGCCATGTTTGAAAAGAGGATTCTTGAACAATTCAAAACCAACCAGGGAGAGACAAGCTCATCAAATGATTCAACTGCCTCTACTCAAACATTGGGATTACCACTAAAGCTTCACAAGTTATACCCATGGGTGATGGCACTCACAAACTCATTCCCGATCCACGGTTCAAACAAGTCGATGCTGATGCACCGTAGTGGGACACTTCATTAATCAACTAGCTCTCATGGTTAAACAAAACTTGACTCTTAGTCCACACACCAACAGTCTCCACACTAACAATGAGATCAGAACTGCATCCAATCTTCACAATCATGCTCTTGTCAGAGATGGAAAAATTATGGTGCAACCAGTGCAAGGTAGACGATATGAACAAGGGATGGGTGGAGCAGGTTATGGTAATACTGGAGTAGGCAGAGGTCATGTAGCAAATCAGAACCAAAGGAATCCAAATCAAGGACAAGCAAAACTAGTCAAATTTTACAACTGTGGTGGTGAGGGACATATTGCAAGGAACTGCACATCGCCAAAACGCCCTCAGAATGCAGAGTACTTCAGGGATAAGATGTTGCTTGTGCAAGCTCAGGATAATGGTGCAGCTTTGGATAAAGAGGAGTTGTTGTTTCTTGCTGAGGGAAATGCCAAGACATATGATGCAGATGTGGATGAGCAGCCAATTCAGGAGATAGGCCACAATCATCAGAATGCCTTTCAAGTCGCCGATTGTGATGCATACGACTCTGACGTTGATGATGAACCTACTGCACAAACCATTTTCATGGCTAGCATTTCTCCAATGGTCTCTCCTAAAGTCTCTTCATCACCACAACAAGCTGGTCCATCCAAAGACAAAATCATCTCTGAGGTATTAAAACTATACGATGATGCTGATGTGCAAAAAATGCATGACAAAGTACAATCAACTGAAACTATTGAGTCAAATATTGAAAATATGGGTAATATCAATGTTGTCCCATATGATCAATATGTGAAACAAAGTGAAAGTGAGGTAGTACCAAGTGATGCATCTTCTGCAGTCAATGATGACTATCTTTTTGATGAATACACTACATGTGCCCCTGATAATTCTGTTATCTCTGAACTCAATGCCTATAAAACGTGTTGCTATTTATGAACAACGAGCTAAGTTTGAATTAACCATCCGTGAGCAGGAGATGGATGACCAAATGCGTTATTATTAGAAAAAGTAACTTTAGAGAAGAAGTCTTAAAACAAGAGTTAAACTCCTTACAAGAAAAGCTTTCTAAAACTGCTAAGCAAAAACAGGATCTTCAAGAAAATGTTAAAATGCTTAAGCAAGAATTCACTGCTAAGGAATCAAAACTTTTGAATGATTTTTCCAATCTAAAAACTTTGAAAAACAAGCTTGAAAATAAGTTGTACGTACAAGGAATACCATTCGACTCGCTCACTTGATCACTAAGCATAGAGTTTTAAGTGATAAGCATAGTACTCCCCTTGTTGAGGAACCAAATCCAGAGGTCATTAAAAAGGCTAGAACTGCTCATAAGGTAATTTATGATGGTAATGAAATCCTTAAGCCTAGACAGAAACCTAGTTGTGCTGAGTGCACTGAGGAAGATAAGAAATCAGATGAGGTCACTAGGGAGAAAATGAATAAAAACTCAACAACCCTATATGTAAAGAGAAAAACATAACGATCAAACCCCATGATTACACTAAGGAAAATTGGATCTCCTTGAACATGTTTAAGCCTCAAACTCAATTAACCCCAGAACAAGTTTTTTGGAAAAAGATATAGAAAGCAAAAGCAGAGAATCTTGTTGTAACAAACCCTCCCCTTAGGAAAATGCCTGCAGCGACTGTGTATCCTCCAAATACACCAATGCATTTAGTTCCTAGAACTATTGCCACTAAGAGCAAGACCTTAATCAGTCAATATGTTATTTTTCAACTATTTGTCGATTTTGAGAAAACTTGTAAGAAAAGGATCACACCCACTAGGATAACTGAAGGGGAAATGGGTTTTGAGCAAACTAAAGAATGTTATTTAACTGAGGTCATGCCTTTCTTTAAACAACTAAAAGATCAATTTGAGAGTCTTAAAAAGGGGATGGATTTAGATATTAAAGAAATGGAAAAGGAATTTGATGCAATGATAGTTGAGGTTAGTGACTATGAGCGAGCATTAAAATATAATGAGATTGAGAGGAAGAACTTGCATACATTGAATGAGACTCTTATTTCTGAATGTATTGCTCAAGATGTGTTTTAAACTGCTACAAATTGTTCCATTAATGCTTCTCAATTTCATGAATTATCTGTTGCTCTGAAAGTCTCCCATGATCGTGTCATTGAGCTTGAAAATATTAATTCGAAACTTAATGAGAAAATTGATCAGGATGATCACGATAATTTGGTAAAGCATCTTTCTAAACTAGAAGTTGAACATTTTGATTTGCAATTAAAATATCAACATCTGAAAGAAAATGTTAAAACCTCAAATATCAAGACATCCTTGGATGTTCCTGAATTTGATGCAGCTTTTGAAATTAGCAAACGTGATGAACAGATTCGAGCTCATTGTAACACGATCAAAAAGTTGAAAGCCCAAATCTCTCAATTAAAGGGTGAAAAGAACAATGTGTCTGGATCCCAAATGCCTCCTCCTTTAGATTCTCGGTATTCTCAAACTTTTCATCTTCAAAACTTAGTTAATGCTTTACAAAAGGAAAACGAGAGTTTTCTAGAAGAAAATGAAAAGGTTAAACGACACTTTAAAGAGTTATATGATTCAATGAAAGTCACTCGTGACCAAAACAACAAAAAATAACGTCTTTACAAAAGGAAATTGAGAATCTGGGAGTCGTGAAAATGGGAAACTGCCACTTGTTTTTGATAAGAATGTTGCATCAAAGTCATCCTCAGAATGCAAATATACTGTGACTGTTAAATACATTTCTCCTCATCTTAGGAATAATGAATCTGCATTTCATGACTATTGTGCTCTCCTTAAAGATAATCTAGAATGTCTCCGTGAGATTGTTGAAGAGGACTTCATTAATAAACCTGTTGATAGAGAAATTAGGTTTGCTTGCATTCAGGCCAAACGATCTCAAGAGCTGCTAGAATGTGTAATTGCAACATGTCCTAAATCCTTAGGTGCGAAAGGTAAAGCTGTGATGCCTTGTTCTATGCCCAGTTTTAAGAAAGTGAACACCAATGTGCCTTCTAGTAGTACAGACCCTTGCACATCTAGTTCAGGAATGCAAAAAGTAGATCAACCAACTAATGTTCCCATAATTCCCTCTACAGGAGTAATCAGTGACATTAAAGCAAGCGGGTCAAAGCCTCCATGCAATACCAAGCAAGATAGGACCTCGCAAGCTAAGAATGTGCATTGGAAGAGAGTAGAAGACCAACCTAGGAACTTTAAGTTTGAGTTGAATAAAATGAATCGTGTTGATTCTAGTATTAGCCATAGGCGTACTGTAATTAATTCGAATTCTGATACTATTTGCAAACCATGTAATGATGTCTGTTTGAATTCTGTTGCTAATCATGAATATGGTGTGAATGCTTTGTCTAATGATGTCAAATGCCCAGTTAAAATTGTTCATGCTAAAAATCATGCAAAGAAGGCTAAAAGGCAAAAGCAAAAGAAAGTTAGAAAACAATGGAAACCCACAGGAAGAACATTTTGTAAGATAGGTTATCAATGGATACCTTTTGGCCATAAGGTCAATCAGTTTTGCCCTCAAACTGCTAAGACAATGCCCACTAGAAAATGGATGCCTACTGGTAGAACTATTCCTTTAAGAAGTGAACATACTTTGAATAGGTCAAATACAGACACCAGCACTGCATCTATTCCTAATGATTCCATTGCTTCTACTTCTGATGTGGGTGTTTCTATTTCTGATGTGGGTGTTCCAATAACTGTTACTAACCAAGTGGAACCCATTCTTGCATGGGGATCCCAATTATCCGGTTATCCATTCTTGTCTGTGTTCAGATCGTTCAAATCGTTCTGTGGTACTTGGACTCAGGCTGTTCCAAGCATATGACTAGAGACCGGTCGCTGCTCATGAACTTCGTGAGTAAATTCATCGGGACTGTTAGATTCGGGGAACGACCATTTTGGAGCAATTATGGGTTATGGTGATTATGTAGTTGGCAAAAGTGTAATCTCCAGGGTATATTATGTGGAAGGTCTTGGTCATAATTTGATCTCTGTTGGTCAATTCGTGATCTCCGATCTAGAGGTGGCCTTTAGAAAACATACTTGCTTCGTTAGAGAACTTGATGGTGTGGAATTATTAAGAGGTACTCGTGGTTCTAACCTATACACCATCTCTATCGAAGACATGATGAAGTATTCTCCAACTTTTCTGCTTGCTGTCAAAGGCTTCTAAAACAAAGTCATGGTTATGGCATCGTCGTCTCAATCACTTGAACTTCGGCACCATTAATAACCTTTCCCGAAAGGATCTTGTCAGAGGCTTACCCAGATTAAAATATGAAAAAGATCATCTTTGTTCACTTGCCAATTGGGTAAAAGCACGAAATATGCCCACAAACCAAAACCCACAAATTTAGTAATGGAAGTTCTTTATACCCTTCATATGGATCTGCTTGGACCAATGAGAGTGCAAACGCTAAATGGGAAGAAATACATTCTAGTAGTGGTTGATGACTATTCTCGATTTACTTGGGTAAAGTTTTTGAGGACAAAGGATGAAACTCCAGATGATATCATCAAACTAATCAAAGCGACTTCAAGTTCGACTCAACAATACAGAATTGTTCAACAAAAGAAAAAAAAAAAAAAAGAAAAAAAAAAAGAAAAAAAAAAAAAAAAAAAAAAAAAAAAAAGAACAATGGCACAAAGTTTGTTTCTATGGGTTGAAGCCATTGCCACTGCTTGCTTCACCCAAAATCGTTCCCTTATACACACCTCTCATGGAAAAACTCCATATGAACTTGTTCATAAACGAAAACCCGATCTCTCCTACCTTCGTGTGTTTGGTGCTTTGTGCTATCCAATGAATGACGGTCAAGACTTAGGTAAATTAAGAGCAAAGGCAGATATTGGAGTTTTTGTTGGTTATGCACCAAACAAGAAGGGTTACCGAATCTACAACAAGAGAACCCGAAATATCATGGAAACAATTCATGTTACGTTCGATGAGCTGACCAGTCAAATGGCTCCCGGACAATCCATGTCTGGACCCGCACTTCAAAACAGTCCTATTGGTTCATCACTTGTACCAAACTCATTTCCAGCAACTCCATATGTACCTCCAACTGAAGATGATTTAAAGAAATTGTTTGATCCAATGTTTGATGAAGACTATGAACCAAATGCTGATCAAATGTCAATTCCATCAATAGAGGCTGCGTCTATCACTGTGAATGAAGTCAACCCTTCAGTCTCAATAGCATTAAGTCAAGAAGCGCACGATCACTCTGTCTCATCAACAAACCATCAATCATCAAATATACATCATGGAATTGTTTCTCGCATCAATGATGAAGTTAATCCCTTTGCTACTCCTGAAGATGCTCCATTTGAAAACATATTTGCTCCGAATCATCATCGAACCATCTTCATCGGAGACATCGACTCTGCTACTTCAGTTCCACAACAACAACCACATGAACACCTCAGAAAATGGACACATGATCACCCATTGGACAACATCATTGGAAACCCCTCTCGCCAGTTATCCACACGGAAACAACTTGCAACCGATGCCTTATGGTGCTTCTTCAACTCCGTACTCTCTAAGGTCGAACCAAAAGACATTAACACCGACATGAATGAAGACTGGTTCAATGCCATGCAAGAAGAAATTCATGAGTTTGATCGACTTGATGTATGGGAATTAGTACCCGCTCCAGATTGTGCTATGATCATTGCTCTAAAATGGATCTTCAAAGTGAAACTTGATGAGCATGGTGATGTCTTAAAGAACAAGGCTCGATTGGTTGCAAAGGATACCGTCAAGAGGAGGGTATTGACTTTGAAGAATCATTTGCTCCAGTTGCTCGTATTGAGGCAATCAGAATCTTCTTGGCTAATGCTGCCAGCAAGAATATGGTTTGTATCGAGATGGATGTTAAAACCGCCTTCTTAATGGAGATTTAAAAGAGGTGGTTTACGTCAGTCAGCCAGAGGATTTTGTGAATCCAGAGCATCCTACTCACGTCTATCGTTTGAAGAAGGCTCTTTACGGTTTAAAGCAAGCTCCAAGGGCATGGTATGATACGCTATCAAAGTTTATTCTATCCACTGGATTCAAAGAAAGGAGAGTTGATCCGACATTGTTCACCGGAAGTCAGGCAAACATTTAATTCACGTTCAAATTTATGTTGATGATATTATCTTTGCCTCGACTGACCCCAATGAATGTGATCGTTTTCAAATGAAATGGGTTCCAAATTTCAAATGTCAATGATGGGACAAATGTCATTTTTCTTGGGATTACAAATTTCACAAAGTCCCTGAGGCATTTTTATAAATCAATCTAAATATGCAAATGAGATTTTAAAGAAATTTGGATTTGTATCATGTGACACCGTTGACACCCCATGATTGAACGTACTAAGCTGGATGAGGACAACTCAGGGATCATGGTAGATCAAACGAAATATCGTAGTATGATTGGATCCCTGATGTACCTCACAGACTAGCACTGCAGACATCTTGTTCGTTGTGTGCATGTGTGCTAGATATCAGGCTAAGCCTACTAAAAAGCACCTTGAAGCGTTAAACGGGTCTTTCGGTATCTCCAAGGAACCATCAATATGGGACTATGGTACCGAAGGACACCGGTATGTCACTAACAGCTATGCAGATGCCTGATCATGCAGGATGTCAAGATACACGCCGCGAAGCGTCGAGGAGGTGCTCGCTTTTGGGTGATAAGCTTATGAGCTGGTCTTCAAAGAAGCAAATGAGTACCTCTATTTCCTCTACACAGGTTGAATACATAGCCATGTCATCTTGTTGTGCTCAAATCCTTTGGATGAGATCCCAATTATCCGACTATGGCTTTGAATTCAACAAAATCCCTCTGTCATGTGATAATAAAGTGCTATTGCTCTCTCATGCAACAATCGTACACTCAAGAGCAAAGCACATTGACACCCGACATCATTTCATCAGGGAGCAAGTGGAAAACGGTGTGGTGGAACTCTATTTTGTGAAGTCAGAATACCAGTTAGCAGACATCTTCACCAAAGCTCTTCCAAGAGAACGTTTTGAGTTTATTCTTCTACGACTTGGCTTGAAAAGCCTTCAACCAGAAACACTCAAACGTCTTCAGGAGGAAGACGAGGAGTAAAGGTCTTTCTTCATCATCATTTGTACATATTTATTCAAAAATCAAAATACAAAAATATAAAACTTTCAAAAATCCATAAAAATCTGAAAAACTCAAAAAATCTCAAAAATGTTGTCTTTTTGTCATGTTTTTCTTCCTCGATTCGATAATATCTACGGTCTTTGTGCTGTCGTTCAAAGAATGACACGGGACTTTAGATGTTGTTCGAATTTTAAAAAAAAAAAATTATATATATATATATATATATATATATTTTGGGAGAAAGTAAAAATGGTTTACTGTTATTTCAGGCAGTAACCCGCTTTTCAAATGAAGAACAGAGCCATGCTTTATCTCATGTTTCAAACCTAATGCTCTGATTCTAAAACAAATGTTTGTCATCAACAAGACAAATGTTTAACTTCAAATATTTTTCCTTCTAAAGATTCCTCTGAAAAATATTTGTAATCTTATGAAAACTCAATTGTTTTGAAAACACTTCGGACTCTATTTTTGAAAATCAAAAGAACTTATCAAGTGTCAAAATCTCAATTCATCAATCAACGACTTTCGTCATTGATTGAGGGGGAGAATGATTTTTCAATTAAATCAAAAAGTGTTCTTTTCAAACAATTTGCACTTAAATGAGTAAGGTCTACTCTAAATGTTTTACAAAATGTTACACAATTGGTTCCAGACCTTGGTTATTATTATGTTTTCAAAAGATAATTATGCATGTTTAATCAATGGAGTTTAAAGTCTCAAAATCCAATCCTTATCAGTTAAAACACTTTCATAATCAAGTCACAATTCTCCTTAAAAGCTTTCAAAATCAATTTAAATCTACAGAGATCACAAATCTCAAATGATTTGATAATTGTGATCGGGGGGAGAATTTGTGATTTAAATTGGATTTAAACTGATAATTGATAAATGGTTTCATAAGTGTTTAGCATGTTTTCCTCCCCGCAAGTGACAAACGATTTCAAATTTTCCATGCACATGTTGAGGGGAGCATCTATTTTAAACCTCAAATTATTGAAACGTGACTCAATTGTCTCTAAGTGCAGGTTCCCTATAATATGTGCAAAACTCTTTCATAATTAGAGGCACATATTGAGAGAAAACTTTGAAAACCTCATCCTTCCTCAAAATGTTTTATCTACTCAAATTGATTGGGAAGTGATGATGATCATTTTAGAAAATGTTAATCAAAAGATTGGACCTTTCATTCTTAATCTAACGATTTCAAAGATCTCTTGCCTCCATGTGCTAAACAAATTCTGAATTTTTATGCATATGTTGAGGGGGGCATTTCTAAAATATCAAAACAATTAAGATACAAAATGCTTTGATTCTATATCACAAGTATCTTGATTGATTTTCAAATGGTTTTCAATTGGTTTCAAGGCGGAAAAACTACACCAAAAGACCGACCAACTCTACTTTATGCATGGTGATATAAGGATGATAAGGTTAGAATAAGGTCCCATGATCCGCAGAACCGAGGGATCTACCCAGGACAATCCACTAATAGTGTAGAAGTCCTTAGGTATGATGAAAAAAAGGAGAAAAGTGAGATATGGGATGAGTGCGGACTGAGACGAGCTAGTATCGAATAAACCCAACAAGGTTCTAGTAATGAAGTCTCGGTAAGCACTGAAGGGGTTGAAGAATGAAAAAGAATTGAATGAGAAAAGGGTGAAAAGAAATAGTCCTCCATTTATTCAACCTTAGGGCAGAAACCGGGTTCAATTGATATACTACTGGTTGTTACCAAGGTAACATCTTTATTGAAGACAAGACGTCATGGACCCAGTGACGCACTGCACTTCAACTTTCCAAACCACTCAAGTTCCTCTTAAAAGGACTTGTTTCATTCTCACGGGGAACCGGCATAATCTATCGACTTTCTCTTAGAGATTGTTGATATTGAAGAAGGAGACCCTCTCCCTAGTCTCCGACATAGGAACCAAATATGCACAATTGAGTCTAGAGCCACGAGATCATCAATAAATCTCTTTAGGACACTTTCAATGAAGACTCTCTGTTTCACACAATGTGAAAGAGAGATTATATCTTATGAGTCCTACGCATTATCCTTGTGGTATTGCCAGAACATCTGAGTGATATGCAAACATATTCACAATGAAGATGGAAAGCCTTCTGGAGCCAACATCAAACAAGCTCCCGGTAGGTGGCATGTGAGATCTATCCAATAGATCAACCATGTGACAACTGGACAGAAACGATGGAGCGATTCAATCTTTTGAATCAATCCTGGTTCAGGTTATGGATTGACGGATACCTTTGAAAACCGGTCGTTGTGCTTAAAAACTCTTTTCTTTAGCACATCGATCTGGTACTTATTTCTCAAAATAAAAGGTGTTTATGATTGATAATTGATTTTCATTAAAACCTTCGTTGTATTGCAAAAACAATTTCTATTGAGCAATACACGATTGTTTTTCAAATATCTTTTCATCAATCAGTGAATCTCATTTCGCTGGTTCACTCACTTCGTGTTGTCTTCTTTGAGGCGTTCCGGTTTGAGAACACCTAGAGCAGCTGCGAAACCCTGTCAAGGAAATTCTTCGAATTATACCGATCACGTGCAAGACTTGTACGATCAACGGGGAACCGTGGGCCGTGTACCTCAATTCATCGAAAGTGATCAAAGACACTTTCGTGCGCTTTTATTGCTAACTGTTTTATGCAGGTACGCCCGACGCTTGTAATGATCAGAATAGAGCGGTCAATTCATAGCCGCATGCTCACACAACACATTCATATCTAAAGAAATCATGATTAGTGCATCAATGACTCCGATATTTTCACTCCATGCTTCTGCTATGCTGCTGCCAATATCATGAATCAACGAAAGCTTCCGCTACTCTGATAAGAAGATATCATGATCCAGAATGTGAGCATGTCGGTCCAAAAGTCACAACATCACATAATACCAACACCACAATGGATGAGTCAGAGATTTAATATGGCTGATGATCTCAAAGCTGGCTCATAACTCATTATCACGTGGATCAGTTAAAGACCTCCACTCAGATTATCCAAACATGCGAAAATGAAGAATCAAAGACTACGAGCTATAGAACAAGAATCCAAGAACAATCTCAATGAAATATCTGTTTGTTTTCTATGTAATTTAATGTGTGTTTGAGGTGACCTCCCTTAGGGGGAGATTGTTAGGATTTGGAAAATCCAGTAGTTAAAGTGTCGGTCACCTCAAGTATATGTAATCGTTAGAAAGTTCGTAGTCGTAGTTATTTAATGTTTAGTAGTATTTAGTTAAGTAACACCGTGGAGGACGAACGGTCTTTACCCACCGTATGCCCGATCCACGACCGTCGTGTGTATGCTTATGTAATGACTATAAATACTCTCTACCTCCCAAGGTAGAGAGTTGGAGCTCATAATAAGATTTTTCTTGCTCTTAATAAAGTTCCCAACTCTAACATTTCTCTCTCTAAACACATTGTACGCCTCATATGATTATGGTTTAGTGTATTTGTGAAATCTAATGTGTTACACAAAAGCTGGTTAGAAATCTTCGACGGCGGACAATACCTCTGAATGAAGTGCTTCTTGAGTAGAGCCCAAGTATTAATTGCCTCTCCTACAAGCAATCTTTCAATCCATCTTCCGAAGCTCCAGAAGAGTCATGGGGAATACTCTTAGTATAACAAAGATCATGAGACACCGAATGTTGAAAAGGCTTGCGATGTATGTATAGACATTTTCAACGTGCTCATATGCATCCTCGTCCCTGTTTCTTGAAAAAGGGTTAGCACGAAGCTTCCTCATAAATTGGTCTTTAATTTCGAAACGGACATCCGCTCCAATCGCCGGTCTTACGAGACCCTTGTTATGCTCTTGTCACGCCAAATATTCCCGAGAGTGAGGTCATTGATGTTAACAACTTCCATGGTACCTGAAAACTTGAATAATGATCGTGAGAAATATAGAAAAGTTTAAAACAAAACGAAAATGAAAGACTTAATAGAAATCCTAATATAACTTCCCGTAGGCAACAAATACTTGATACAGTTTTATGACTGTGTTTTAATATTTATATAGTCTAGTTATAAGTATGGTCTACCCTAATGCACTAACGGGCAGTGTACCCGGTCATGTATAGTGTAGTATTTGGTAAAACCGAGGTCGTTCCAAGAGCTATGTGTGTTGGATTATTACTAAGTCTAGGTGTCATAGTTTTTAATAATGATTTCGATAAGGAATTAATTAACTACTAAGGCCAATAAAAGCAGGTAAAAGGTAAAGGTTTAATCAATAAAGGAGAGTGGTGCTAACATAGTTAATCCTCCTAGCTAGTAATGTCTACGTCTACTTACTTCCAATTACTTCAGGTGGGGTGATATGTGCTTAAACACATACCTTTTCATTATCAAAACTGACCCAAAATAACCAAGAAAGAGCCGCTTATTGTTAACATTTGCGTGTTTCTTGAGTTTTTGCATGTGCAGGTACGGATATGACAAAATAGACAAAAGAAAGCCAAAACCGAAGAAAATCGAGCATGAGAGAAAGAAGAATGCAAAAGCCGAGGTCGAAAAGAATTTGCAAGATTGGACAATCAATTCTCAAAATGCGCTTTAGTCCCTGAAGATTCAGAATTGTCATGTTTAGTCCTTGGAATTTTCAAAGATTGGCAAAGTTAGCCCTTGATATAATTTTTAGATTTACATGTTTGGTCCCTGGATTTTCAAAGATGTGCAACTTTGGTCCTTGAATAACACATTAGATCCTATATTCATCCTTAGTCCAAGTTCAAAACCCATGGCCCAAATTTATGTCCAAAGCCCAAACCATGCAAAACAACCCGGTCCAATCCAACAACTTATACCCGGTCCAGTTTAACAAAACCCCATGACCCGGTTTCACTTATACCCGGTCAACAAAAGAGTCAAAACAGTTAAAATATTATAAAATAACATACCTCGTTTACCAGCCATCCTAGTTCTTCCCCAAATTTACCCAACCCAGGTACACATAAACCCTAAAACACCCTTGTTCTAATTAATTAAAATTGGTACAATTAAGGGTACTTTTGTACATTCTGACACATCCGACACGCTTAGAATGCCAGTTGGCAATCCACAACCTCTCATGCTCTACGATAATGCAACGTGGTGATTCTCATCCAAGGGTTGATATTGATTAGTGACATGTGGGATTGAATCCAAGGGCCACAAACGTACAAGAGAAAGCACAAACTCAACCTTCCGCACTCTTTCTCAACCTCAAGCTCGGCTATATATAGCCCTTTCATTTCATTGTTGTATTCAAGTAGAGTAGGAGTAGTGTAGAGTAATATTCTGAGTAGGTTAATTAGTTTTAAAAGTGTTTTAATTCCATTATGTAATTTCAGTTGTACTCATGTTTTATTAATGCAATTCTTTATTTAAAGCTTAAATTCTCATAATAACTGTTTCATTATTTCATTTCAGTTTATTAAAATTTCAATGAGTTGCTTGAGCTTATATCAAATTTTTTTTAAAGTACTTACCGTAATGAAACTCACAACTCCTTTAGTTAAATCACCAAAACAACAGATTATTATGTTGATTGTTTCCGGTTATTGGTATGAAGATGGATATGGTTTGATTGTGATGAATTTGGATGGGTAATAGTTAGGATAGTGGCTAAGTAATCTCAGTTAATCATGCCATTGTGGCAGGACATCATGTAAGTTCATATCTTCAATCTCTCGGTCATATATTCGCATAAGTTTAGTGATTTTGTTTGTTATGTTTTGCTAATATTAGATCTTATATGCTTAGTAGTATCTGAGTTTTGAGTTGAATTGGTCTAGATGTAGGCTTTGCTTAATTTTTATCTCATATCAGTTTCTGGCCGGTGTTTGGATCAGATTAGGTAACCGAGTTATAGGATAATTCAAAGTGGTTAGGATTACTTGCATCAATCTTATTTAGGCTTATTTAGTACGATTAGTTCTTAAATTGTGCTTGCATACTTTTAAAAGTCAATATCATCCTTGATTTAATCTATCAGTTACATCAGTTAGGATTTTGATATCACAAGCTTGCATCTAGGTATAAAGATAGTTAGTGTAGCTTAATTTAGTCTCATAGTAGTCTAAAACACCATTTAGGATCATAGAGAAGTCAAGTCTAATTTCATCTAAGTCAAACTGCTTGTTCATAAAAAAAAAAGTCAAAAAGTTGTTAAAACAGTTTTTCATGAAACTTTCTGGATTTTTCATGGACTCATTTCTGATCCAAATTAAGTAAGATTTTGCTCTTTTTCAAGTTCTGCTGGTCTAGTTTCTTAAACACATTTTTTGTGGAATTTTTGGAAGTACTCTTAAGCACTTAATTAGTCGCCATTAAGCCTTATATGCCCTGCTCACACTAACTGTGATCGTGCCTTATTTGCAGTGTCTTGCACTAGATTCAATTTAGATCATTAGGACTTGAAATATGTTTTAGAGGATCTTGGGTTGGTAGTCTTAAGTTCTCAACTTCTGTTTTGCATTTCTATTCACTAGATTAGCTGTTAATTAAGCTACTAGTAGGTAGGCTAGTAGATGTTTTCTTCTTAAGTTCTAATAAGTCAAATCTGTTTATTCAGTACTTTAGAGATTAAGACTAGTTGTAATTAGTTGCTTCAAAGTTGATTTAGCATACTTTAGCTTCTTCCTTTTATGATCATTAGTGCTTATTTGTTCATTATAAGTGCTTATTTATAAGCACTTTACTTATCAGTTGGCTTTTCTTGCACTATAGCATAGGTTTTGATATTTTTCATAGATCTAGAATAATATTTTAGAATTTCCTTGAATTTTTCATAATTTTCTGATTCTGTTTACTATTTTTCTTGATTTAAATCGATTTTAAGGCTTATTAAGTACTTTTAATACAAATAAATCAGAAAAGCTTCAAAAAAATAAGTTTTCAATTTTCATAGATTAAGAAAAATATTAAAAGCAAAAAAATAATTTTTCCAGATTTTTCCTAGTTTAATTTGTAATTTTTAGCATTTAAATTAGTTTTAAATAGTTTTAATTCATAGAAAATAGAAAAATCTCTGTAAAAATGCAAAATTAGTTTTTAAAAGTCTTTTGAGTAAATTTAGATTTTTGAAAAAGAGTTTCATAATTTTACCTTTTATTTTTATAATTTTTAGTATTTTTAATTAGTTTTTAAAGTTTAAAATTAATTTTTTTAATTCAAATAAATTCCAGAAAAACCATAAAAATTAGTTTTAAATCTCAGTTAAGTTTCTAATTGCATTTTTAGTTTAAAAATATTTTTAGATCATTTTTAGGACTTAGAATAGACGTAGTTGCATTTTATTTTCGTTTCATTTATTACGTTTTAGTTTTATTCGCGTATTTAGGATTCCCCGTAGTGTAATTTCCATTTTATGCTTCCCTTGCCCCGTAGTTTAGAAAAACTTCAAATTATCCCTTTTTCCCATTCAAATCCCGATAATCGCGACGTGAGTTGAAATTCCATTCAACCCTCGTTCGGAACGATCTCGGTGCTCAAACCTAACACGTTTGAGTTACCCATATACTACACACTCTTCTATTGGTTTTATCAAGAATCAATTTTTTGGCGCCGTAGTGGGCTTGTAGCGAGTTTTCGTATTCCGTCTCGAATCGCGTGCATTTGAAGATCCTTCCCCGAGTGAAGTTACCGTCGTTTTTGTAAATATATTTTTTTTTTTCAAAAATCCAAAAACATCTAAAAAACCAAAACATTCTTCCTAGAGTGTTTACAAAGCCATAAAAATTAAAAAACAAACAAAACAAACCCGTTAATTGTTGAAACACGTCGGCTCACCTTGAAGGTACAACCTATACCGGGTATAAGGAAAGTCTTGAAATTAAATTGCATCGAAGAACGATCCACTTCTTCGTTCACTTCCGCGCGGTACTTTTGAGAGCTACCGAGCACCGGTTGACGTGAAGGTTACAAAAAGATTGTGTTTTCAAGGTTTTATTAAATATAAAAAACCAAAAAGATTTTCCTTTTCAAAATTTGTTTTAAAAACCCAAAAATATTCTTCTTTTATCCTCTAAACCCGATAATTCTTTCTCCTTAACCCTCTATATGTTTGATTCCCATGGAAACAATCAAATATCGTCATTGTTTTCATTGCAAAGGCCGTATGGAAGAAGATCAGTATTGTTGTTTGAATCCAGAATGTGTATGTGAGCGATGTGGACACCCCGGTTCTAAAAAATCTTGCTATTGGTGCGACTTAGCCAACAAACAATCTCTCGATGACTCTAAAAGTATTTCTGACCATCCTACACAACCCGAGATATGTTCTTATCGTCGTTGCCTTCATTGCCAAAGCCGTATGGAAGAAAATCAATATCGATGTTTGAAATGTATTTGCGACTGGTGCAGAAATAATTGTCGAGATGGATTTTGTAATGTATGCCAGAATTTTATCAATCCAAATCCAGATCTACCTACTTTATGCACGTCTAGAACAAAAGGGAACTCTTCATAATGATGATGATATAAAAGCATGGGGGAAGAATTTACTTGAAGAACCCTCATTCCTACTCCCTCCCGAGGAAATGGAATATGTTTCGAGCCGAATGACTCCCGCTCAACAATCGAGCCTATCACGAGAAATGGTGGAAATAGCTAACCCTTATCCGGATAATTCTTCGATTTATCAGCTCTTGTGCATATGGTGCAGAGGACCCAAATATGGTGGGAATTGTCCCGCTTGAAAACAGTAGCAATGGAAAATCGAGAACCGGGTTTCACCACAATTTCATCAACCAATTTTCCTAACCAACCTCGTACCATTTTATGAGGGAATCATACTCTTCATGAGTACTGTGGTGGTCCTCACCAAGGTTTTCAATGTCAAGTTCAATTTAACAACTCAACCTTTGGTTATGAACCTTACCCGTATTCGTCACAACAATCGATGTTGTGAGTATTGTGGAGGCCGACGTTAATTCCGATGTGGGATGCGAATCCGATTGTTTACGAGCAAGTATCTTGTTACAATTACGATTATTCTTATAACCCACCTCCACAATACCAAGAAATTCAACCACAACCTGAAGAATTTAATCAAAAATTTCTAGAAATGATGAGTGATCTTAAGAATCTTCTTGATAAAATTACCCACGGAAAAGAAGATCCTCATCAGAAGACCTATCGTAAGAATTATTAATTTGAAGAAGCCGCGAAAAGTGATCCAACATCGTCCAACTACCTATTATTACGATTCGATTCGATGACGATTATACTCCTCCGAGTGGCAATCCCACTCCGTTTCGAGCCTTTAATTTCCGACCTTCTCCTTCTCTCTCGCCGGTTGAGAGAAGTGACGTCGTTTTGGAAGAGGTCGATGATTCTATTTCTACGGACATTGTTGAACCCGTTGATTCTCTCATAATGGGGATGAGCATCTTAGTACTATTCCGGAAACGGAAGTGTCTAATGTTGAGATCCTTATCCCAATCCCAAGAGAGTTTGGGGTTGTTGTTGATATTTGTGATGAGCCTTCTCTTGATATTTCTAACGATCATGATGAGATGTTCTCCGATTCCGATTCCGATTCCGATAACGATTCTTATGGAGACATCGATTTTATCGACGATTTACCGTCTGAACCCGTCATTATTGAAGAAGAAAACGATTTTGAGCCGGAAGTTGAAGAGATTGAGCCTAATGATATAGAGATCGAGGATGAAGCGTTACGTGAAACATTGTTGAATGTCCATCTTCTCATTTCCAAGATTGAAGCCTTAAAAGATAATTCGAGTTCGCCTCCTATCTCTGTTAAAGATAGTGATTTCTCTCCCGAGCTTGAGACTTTCTGATTTGATGAAGAGATTAGTGGCAGTCCCACTATTGTCAATGTTTATCCTCCGATTCTTGAGCGATTCTACTTCGAGGTTGATATGAGCAAGGTTTTGAACGATATTTCCGATAATTCGACGAATGACCCAATCATTGAGAATGCTGATTCATCTCTCACTTTTGATGACCCAATACCACCGGGTATTGAGGATATTGTGAATGATCCTGATGAGGATATGGTTGTTCTTGATGGTTTTATTGACTCTCCTTTCCTCGACGAGTCCACCATCACTTATCCCGTTGAGCCGACATGTGAAGACAAAATCTTTAAACCCGGGATATGCATTGATGAGATTTTTGTTAAAATCATTTCTGGAGATAAGGATCCTCGGATGGATGCCTTGATTGTTGAGCCTAAACCTCTTATCCTTTACCATGAGCTCCCATTTTCTTTGGAGTATTCTCATTGTGATCCGTCATTCCTTCGTCCGCCCGCTAAACCGCCGGATGATGGATCCTTCTTACATGATATGCCTTATCCACCCATTTTCTTCTCCACCCAACCCACCCAGTCTCATTCTGTCAAGAATGAGGACACCGTGGATTGACCCTGGTATCTCTACCATTTTCTGCCCCAAGGACAAATGAATTCGGGGACGAGTCAGGCTAGCGACTCGGTGATCAAAAACAGAAGCGCTTCGTGGGAGGCACCCCATGCTTATCTCTATCTTCTTTCTATTTTCTACTAATAAGTGACGTGAAGGGGTTAGCCTCTTCTATTTCTCGTGTTTGGTTGTTTGTGATGTTGTGTTAGGATTTTCCCGATATGAAGACTCTCGTGCTCGAAGTTTGTCTTTTCTCTACTCGAGTTTCATGTTCGATGCTGATGAAAATCCGATATCCGAAATCTTATCGACTAACGTTTATCTTTGAGCATACTTAATAAATGGCTTTTAGATTTTCGTTGATACCCTTGCTTTTAAACATTGAGGACAATGTTTCGTTCTAGTCTAGGGTAGGGTAATCTTCGATTTGATTTAACCTCATTTGCTTATTTTGTCGTGTACTCTCGCAACCCCGTTTTTCCTTAGAAAATGAAAAAATTGTGCTATAATTGTGAAAAATTTAAAAATTTTTAAGCTTTTGTTAAGTCTTTTTGATTGACAAGTTTGCTAGTCTCTTAGACAAGAAGCTATAAAATGCGAATTCTAGCTCACAAGGCCAAGAATTTACAAGTTTCCCTGAGTGATTTTAAATATGCATAACTCGATTTCATTAGATGAAGCATTTGCTAAGTTAATATATGTTTTGACACCTTGTTGACTTTCCGCTGGTGAGAGTAGGAATGGAATTCTGACTTGACCGGGCGTGTTGAGCCCTAGCTTGTTCCCTTAACCATAGATAATCTAAAAATTATCGGCTAAGCATCCGCGGATCTCATTATTTGGGATTTTAAATTTTCGGAGATCGAGAAATGATAGAGTTACTTATGAGTTTAGATGCTAAGCGTGGAGTAGTTGGTTCTCTTTAGAGCCCATCGAAGGTACTTATGGCTTTTTGTTCCCACAAAATTGTTTCACCCCATATTTGCTAATAATAATTAGAGATGTTGAGTTTTTGGCGATAGTTAGTTCTTTAATCTTCTTTAGAGAATCTTTGCCCATGAGAGTTGGGTACACATCGAGGTACTGTCAGTGTTGCGGTGTAATAGACAACTGATTCCTGATAGTTTGCTGCTATTGTTTCTATTGTTATAAAAGCCGTAGGGTTTGGAGTTTGGCACAAAAATTAACATGAAATAAAGCCCAAATGTTTTAAAATTAAAAATCCAAAGCTATAAAAGTTGTCATAGACTTCTATAAAAGCAGAGGAAAGATCCAAAGTCATAATAATACTTCGATAAAGCGGATCCGTTGAGTTAGTAGTTTAAAAGACCAAGGGCCTAAATTGCAAAAATGCAAATGTCTTTGAAATAATGTTAAGCCAAACTTCGGATCCGGGAGATGTCTAAATAAAGCTTCACGTCTCTTGGACTCGTAGATGAGTTGTCTCGGTCGCCATAAAAAGGATATTCTCCCTAAATCGTGTGAAATTAGGACCTTGATGTGGACCTCATTCTTGTGTGCAATGTTTTTCGAGGGAAGGTGGATAACTAATTAGCGACTTAGCTTTATATCTTTATCGGAATAAAAGTTATCGAAACGAGAAATTTGAAGAAATTCAATTCTCACAAAAATAAAAAAATCTAGAGGCAAATAGGAAAATGGGAGCAAAAGGTAATTACACAAGTAACTTCCATGGGTAGTGTTAGCATCTAGAGTCATATTTAACAATGATTTCGATTTTACGCTTAGTTTGGGGACTTGTGAAAAATCAGGGACGATTTATTCTATCCGTATGGTCACTTCACGCTGTGTTGTGTTTCCTACTCCGTGATCCTAACGTGTCTTTTGAAAAATGTTGGAGTTATTGATCGACATGAAAGTTCAACAAACCGTCACTCATAATTGGAATGTGCTTAATCGTAATATCTATACATATGAAATAAAAGGTAAACGGGGCGTTTTTAGAATTAAGGCTTTCTTAATCTCTTTTGAAGAATCTTTGCTACTTCTTCATAGGTTTAGTAGAAAGAGATTGAAATCCTTGGTTTTAGAAGCGTGAGTTGATTGCATTGCGTGGGGACACGACAATGGTCTCGTCTGGGGTATTTTGATATGTGCTTAAACACATACCTTTTCATTATCAAAACTGACCCAAAATAACCAAGAAAGAGCCGTTTATTGTTAACATTTGCGTGTTTCTTGAATTTTTGCATGTGCAGTACCGGATATGACAAAACAGAAAAAAGAAAGCCAAAACCGAAGAAAACCGAGCACGAGAGAAAGAAGAATGCAAAAAGCCGAGGCTGGAAAAGAATTTGCAAGATTGGACAATCAATTCTCAAAATGGCAGTTTTAGTCCCTGAAGATTCAGAATTGTCATGTTTAGTCCTTGGAATTTTCAAAGATTGGCAAAGTTAGTCCTTGATATAATTTTCAGATTTACATGTTTGGTCCCTGGATTTTTAGCATGTGCAACTTTGGTCCTTGAATAACACATTAGATCCTATATTCATCCTTAGTCCAAGTTCAAAACCCATGGCCCAAATTTATGTCCAAAGCCCAAACCATGCAAAACAACCCGGTCCAATCCAACAACTTATACCCGGTCCAGTTTAACAAAACCCCATGACCCGGTTTCACTTATACCCGGTCAACAAACGAGTCAAAACAGTTAAAATATTATAAAATAACATACCTCGTTTGGCCATCCTAGTTCTTCCCCAATTTACAACCCAACAGGTACATAAACCCTAAAACACCCTTGTTCTAATTAAGCAAAATTGGTACAATTAAGGGTACTTTTGTACATTCTGACACATCCTGACACGTTGGAGAATGTCAGGTTGGCAATCCACAACCTCTCCTGCTCTTTTCGACATATGCAAGCGGGTGATTCTCATCCAAGGGTTGATATTGATTAGTGACATGTGGGATTGAATCCAAGGGCCACAAACGTACAAGAGAAAGCACAAACTCAACCTTCCAGACTCTTCTCAACCTCAAGCTCGGCTATATATAGCCCTTTCATTTCATTGTTGTATTCAAGTAGAGTAGGAGTAGTGTAGAGTAATATTCTGAGTAGGTTAATTAGTTTTAAAAGTGTTTTTAATTCCAGTTTATGTAATTTCAGTTGTACTCATGTTTTATTAATGCAATTCTTTATTTCAGCTTAAATTCTCATAATAACTGTTTCATTATTTCATTTCAGTTTATTAAAATTTCAATGAGTTGCTTGAGCTTATATCAAATTTGTTTTAAAGTACTTACTCAGAAGTGAAACTCACAACTCCTTTTAGTTAAATTCATCAAACAATGATTATTATGTTGATTGTTCGGTTATTGGTATGAAGATGGATATGGTTTGATTGTGATGAATTTTATGGGTAATAGTTAGGATATTATTTGGCTAAGTAATCTCGGTTAATCATGCCATTGTGGTGACATCATGTAAGTTCATATACTGTTACAATCTGTCATATCTGCATAAGTTTAGTGATTTTGTTTGTTATGTTTTGCTAATATTAGATCTTATATGCTTAGTAGTATCTGAGTTTTGAGTTGAATTGGTCTAGATGTAGGCTTTGCTTAATTTTTATCTCATATTAGTTTCACAACTGGTGTTTGGATCAGATTAGGTAACTGGGTTATAGGATAATTCAGTGGTTAGGATTACTTGCATCAATCTTATTTAGATTTATTTAGTCTGATTAGTTCTTAAATTGTGCTTGCATACTTTTAAAAGTCAATATCATCCTTGATTTAATCATCAGTTACATGTTAGGATTTTGATATCACAAGCTTGCATCTAGGTATAAAGATAGTTAGTGTAGCTTAATTTAGTCTCATAGTAGTCTAAAACACCATTTAGGATCATAGAGAAGCTGTCTAATTTCATCTAAGTCAAACTGCTTGTTCATAAAAAAAAAAGTCAAAAGTTGTTAAAAGCAGTTTTCACGAAAACTTTCTGGATTTTTCATGGACTCATTTCTGATCCAAATTAAGTAAGATTTTGCTCTTTTTCAAGTTCTGCTGGTCTAGTTTCTTAAACACATTTTTGTGGAATTTTTGGAAGTACTCTTAAGCACTTAATTAGCTGCTCAATAAGCCTTATATGCCCTGTTCACACTAACTGTGATCAGGCCTTATTTGCAGGTCTTGCACTAGATTCAATTTAGATCATTAGGACTTGAAATATGTTTTAGAGGATCTTGGGTTGGTAGTCTTAAGTTCTCAACTTCTGTTTTGCATTTCTATTCACTAGATTAGCTGTTAATTAAGCTACTAGTAGGTAGGCTAGTAGATGTTTTCTTCTTAAGTTCTAATAAGTCAAATCTGTTTATTCAGTACTTTAGAGATTAAGACTAGTTGTAATTAGTTGCTTTCAGGTTGATTTAGCATACTTTAGCTTCTGCTTCCTTTTTATGATCATTAGTGCTTATTTGTTCATTATAAGTGCTTATTTATAAGCACTTTACTTATCAGTTGGCTTTTCTTGCACTATAGCATAGGTTTTGATATTTTTCATAGATCTAGAATAATATTTTAGAATTTCTTTGAATTTTTCATAATTTTCTGATTCTGTTTAATATTTTTCTTGATTTAAATCAGTTTTTAAGGCTTATTAAGTACTTTTTAATACAAATAAATCAGAAAAGCTTCTAAAAAATAAGTTTTCAATTTTCATAGATTAAGAAAAATATAAAAAGCAAAAAAATAATTTTTCCAGATTTTTCCTAGTTTAATTTGTAATTTTTAGCATTTAAATTAGTTTTAAATAGTTTTTAATTCATAGAAAATAGAAAAATCTTCAGAAAAATACAAAATTAGTTTTTAAAAGTCTTTTGAGTAAATTTAGATTTTTGAAAAAGAGTTTCATAATTTTACCTTTTATTTTTATAATTTTTAGTATTTTTAATTAGTTTTTAAAGTTTAAAATTAATTTTTTTAATTCAAATAAATTCCAGAAAAACCATAAAAATTAGTTTTAAATCTTAGTTAAGTTTCTAATTGCATTTTTAGTTTAAAAATATTTTTAGATCATTTTTAGGACTTAGAATAGACGTAGTTGCATTTTATTTTCGTTTCATTTATTACGTTTTAGTTTTATTCGCGTATTTAGGATTCCCCGTAGTGTAATTTCCCTTTATGCTTCCTTGCCCGTAGTTTAGAAAACTTCAAATTATCCCTTTTCCCATTCAAATTCCGATAATCGCGACGTGAGTTGGAAATTCCATTCAACCCTCGTTCGGAACGATCTCGGTGCTTAAACCTAACACGTTTAGTTAATCCTCCTACTAGTAATGTCTACGTCTACTTATTGGTTTCCAATTATCAGTGGGGTCAAAGTCGAGAGGACCACATTTGGTCAATTCGCCCTAACCTATCAGCAAAGATGCCACCACAGGAGAAGTCAGGTGTCCTCTCATAAGTCCTGTTATTCCTGGTCCCTTAAGCTAAGTCATTAAGTACCGCTACATGCTAGATTTATAATAGTGAGTGCCGGGCGTTAGCAACTTAAACACTCACCCCTAATTCTTAAGTTCATCCAAACGGTAGGTGATCGGTTGGTCAAATCGCACAAGTAGAAAGGGTCGTCAGTTGGTCATATCTTACCCTTCCCGTCTCAATCTACTCACTTAGGGTCTGTTGGTCATATCTCCTAAGCAACTAGCCTCTACCGCCATTCAAAACTACCAAAACAAGGGTAGCTACCAATAAAATATGCATGCATACACTTAGAAATAATTATACGGAAATAATGTAAACGCAAACAAAACAATTAAGGAATCATAACTAGGCCAGCACCAAAGAGGTGCTTAGCCAGCCATATTAACCATACAAGTCAATTCAATATTCAAAGTTACGAAATACATGAATCGAAAGTAAAGAAAAGATAAAAAGCTAATGCTTATCGTAGGGGAGTGATTTCTCCCTTGGAGACAGCTCCGTATTCTCCTCTAGACCTGCCTTGGGATTCTTCCCACGTTCTTTAGTTGCGGTGTGTGGAATGAGATGCTTTGAAATGCTGGAAATTGTGGGGTATTTATAGGCCAGATCTGGGTTAAGGCGTAACTAATATAAGAGTTACGCCGTAATCTTCAATTCCTTCGTAATTTGCACTGGATCTGCTGGTTACGGCGTAATCTTATGAGTGGTTAGACCGTATCTTCAATATAACTTGGTTACGCCGTAGTTGATGAAGTAGTTACGGCGTAGTTATTAGCGGCGTGGAAACTCATTTGACCTAATAAGTTACGTTGTAGTCTTTGTGGAGAGTTACGCCGTAACCTTCTGATGAGTTGGTTTTCTGAGTCACGCTTTAGTTACGGCGTAATGTGAGAGATGCGTTACGCCGTAACTTCTTCAAAGTTAGCATACTATGATAAATCTTTGATATTTCTCCAATTCCGCGTCTCTTTAGCTCCAATGCTCGTAATTTACCTGAAAGTGGAAAACAATGGAAAAAAAGCGTAAATCCATATAAATGATATAAATTACAAGCATTATTGGGGGAAATTGACACTTAAAATTCAAGGCTATTTAATGTTATCACCCATAAACTTTTTTTTATCACTAAACGATCTGTCGCTATAAAATCTGATTGCTATGCACGGATACTCGTATAGTTCTTTATATACATGAATTTTTCATGCTTGATATTTGATATTAAGATTACCATTATGTGTTATGAGTTCAGATTTTTTTTTAGAAATTTGATACTTGAGCTTAATACGATTGTCTTTTGTTAATATTATTATTTACGGGTTTATCTTTCTATAATACGTGATCATGTGAACAATTTTTAGTTACAAACAAGTTCATTATAAACTTCAAAAAATTCGGCCACTCTAAAATAAATGTTCAAGTTTCGACACTGAGTTCATGGGTCTTCTGACATTATGCAAAAGTTGTTTTCTTGTAGTTTGGTTTGGTGACGCAGGTTTTATAATAGAACAGGGTCTGGAAGTAAATATTCAAACACTTGCATTAGAGTTGATCTCGTGTTCAAAGTTGATGGGTGCAGAGTGTAACTTCAGAGAGCTGGGCCAAGGTTGTCAGGATCGGGATCCTATATAGGATCGTTTTCGGTTTTGCAAGATTGTAATCGTAGGACCGGATCAGGATCGTAAGATCCTATGAAAATGTATATACTTTTTGTATAATGGTTGTAGTTTTATATTTCTATATAATATTTCATATGATAAACGAATCTAAATGGATGATAAAAGAAAATTTTATATGTTCAAGTACCCTAATAGTAGAATGTTAGATATATTGCAATGTGTTAATACAAATAAACAGTAAAAACATTTGTTTATATTTAGCGATTTCGTTATGTTTTGTTGATAACAATTAGATTTATCATAAGTAAAATTATAAGAATACATGTTGTTTTACAAAGTATATACATTTGGCCATTTACATAAATAATGTAATAATAAATATGTTGTAATAAAATATGTAATAGGTTGGGTAATATCCAAGACCCATGACCCATACCCATGGAGCTAATCCATAATCCATGACCCATTGCATGACATCATGCATGAAATCATGTTGGGTATTATCCATGACCCATGACCCAATGTCTGTGACCCATGACCCATTACTTAAGACCCATGACCCATTGTTTAGATACATTGTATCTTATTGGGTACCCATAACCTAAAGTCCATGACCCATGGCTCATAACCCATAACCAGGTTTGCAACCCAAAATCCGGACTAATCTGACCCAGATAGTCGGATCCCTGGAATTGCACTGCCCGGATCCCTTGGGTGAGGGATCTGCCGAAACCGTGGGACAGAAGGATTTTTTGCCTATAAATAGTGAGCCATTTCTTCATTGTTTTTCACCCTTCTTCTTACAACTCTCTCATATATTATCTCACTCTCCTAACTTCTGATCATTTGATCATTCTAGTAGTTCTTCTATCTTTTGTTGTGATTCTCTTTTAGGTCCTTCACGAAGTCGAGATCATGCTATTCTATAAGTCATCCAAGCAAAGGGTCCTTGTTTGATTTGTCCATCCTCAAGATTTCTGTAGCATATCTTGTAATTCATATTTCACATAGTTGTTGTGTAATAGTTGTGTAAAGGTTTAGTTCTACCTCGTGGAAGAACTCGGTATTTAGCTTTGTACCGGAAAAAGTGTAAGCGATGTTGTGAGGCTTCTCCGCCAAGTTGAAGGAGCTTGTTGACATAGTACTTGAACTCTCGAGTGGGGTACTCGGGGAGTGGAGTAGGGCAAGGAAGGTTTCCTTGTAGCCGAACCACTATAAATCACTTGTGTCGCTACTTTCTTTCCTTTACTTTACTTGCATTCTTTACTTACTTTATTTATTGCTTTGTACTATTTATCCATCCATACGAATTCACATAAGATTGAATCTAAATCTTTGAAACTTAAATCAAAACCGGTAAAACTATTCAACCCCTCCCCATCTAGTTTTCCACAATTGGCATCAAGAGTAAAGTTTTCAAAAAGTTTTAAAGTAAATTGTATTTTAAAAACTTTTCGATCAAAATGAGTTTTGAAAACTATAGAGAAGGGCAATTTATGCAACGACCTCCACTACTTGAAACTAATAGTTTCGTTTATTGGAAAAATAGATTTGAAACTTATGTGAAATCTAAAGATATTGATCTTTGGTATATTATTGTTGAAGGTGATTTTCAAGCAGCTGTAAAAGATGATAAAACCGGCAATGAAGAAAATATTTCTCATAATCGTCTCACTGACGACCAAAAGAAAAAACTTTCCAAAAATAGTGAGGCAAAAATGGTTTTATATAATGCTTTACCCAAAAAGGAATTTGAAAGAATATGATATGCATAAAACCGCTAAAGAAATTTGGAACTCTTTGGTTGTAACACACCAAGAAAATCAACAAGTAAAAAATAACAAAATTGATTTATTTGTTCAACAATATGAATAATTTTTATATTGGATGAGGATAATATTGATAATGCATTTGCTAGTTTTAATACTATTATTACTTCATTACAAGCACTTGATGAGTCTTTTTCTAGTCGTAATAATGCAGGAGATTTCTAAGGGCGCTTCCATCAAAGTGGTGACCGAAGGTGACGGCCATTGAAGAATCCAAAGACTTGTCAACCCTCACTCTCGATGAACTCATAGGCAACCTAAAAGTCTATGATCTCATGTTCGCTAAAGACTCCGAGGTATCAAAGGAAAAGAAAGTGAAACATAAGTCTCTCACTTTAAAAGCCAAGAAAGTCTCGAGTGATGAAGAAACCTTATCCTCTCAAAGTGAAGACGAGGAGTATGCAATGGTGGTACGAGACTTCAAGAAATTCTTTCGAAGAAAAGGAAGATATGTCAAGCAACCCTATGATGACAAGAAAGGTTTGCGGAAAAGCAAAGACGATAAGAAAGTGAAGGATGAACGCAAATGTTTTAAATGCGGGGATTTAAATCACTTTATTAGTGAGTGTCCTAAACACGACGAACAAAAGGCGTTAGTGAGCGGTTCATGGGGAATGAGTGAGGAAGAGAAGGAAGAAATTTGTCTTATGGCCAAGGACTCCAACGAGGTATGTTCCGACTCTCTATATTAATAGTAGTTCATCTCTAGATGATGAATCCTTACATCTAGAATATAAAAAGCTTTGCAAAACTAGTCTCAAGGTAATTAACAAAAACAAAATTTTGAAAAATAAAAATGAACTTTTAAAAAAAGAAGTTTTTGAACCAAAGGATAAATTAAAGAGACTAGAAAAGGGAAAGGAAGTAAGTGATGAATGTAAGCTTTGTGTAGAACTTCAAACTTTAGTTGATCACCATAATTCTAAAATTGCTAGACTAAGTACTAATTACCTTGATAAATTACTTGATAGTGTTAAAACGGGTATAATCAAAGGGTCTAGGTATTCAAGAACATATTGTGTCAACTAGCGAAGTTAAGGAAACACAATTCGTTAAAGCAAATGAAAAAGTAACCACTGTAGTGCCGGATCCGACGGATCCCTTGAAAAGGGATCCGGCTAGTATAAAAGTAGGGATCCGGGCACCTGTAATAGTAAATAGTAAAAATAACGCAACCATCTCCTCTAGAACCGAATTTGTTGTCGTTAACAAAAAGAAACCAACCCATGATACTGTTATGAATGTCAAACAACCACCCTTCTTAAAACAAGGTCAAGGTTTAATGAAAAACAAAACCCCATCGTTCTCTAAACCTAACACAACTATAAAAAGACCAAACAATGTTTATCCTAGAAGTAACTACCATCAAATAGGCTAGAATACTAACACACAAAATAGTTTTTCATTTCAAAACTATGTACCTTGGAATGCCTTTTCACCATTTTCGTATATGTCTTTTATGAATGAAATGTATAACACCAATGGACCAATGAACAAATGGGGACCAAACTTTTGAGTTATTTGTTTTCTTAGGTGTGCCTAAAGGTTGACTTAGATCCGGATGAATGGATTAAGGATAGCGGGTGCACAAGGCATATGACCGGTAATAAAGCATTGTTCTCCACATACGAATCCTTCAATGGAGGAAATGTGGTGTTCGGCAATAGTAGAAGAAAAATCATCGGAAAAGGTACAATCTCTCACAAATCTTTGACCATTAATGACGTATGTCACGTAGAAAACCTAAACTTTAATCTACTAAGTATAGGTCAAATATGTGATAAAAAAAGTGCAACGTACTCTTTAGCGAAATCGATAGTAAAATCTTGAAAAATGGTGTTACTATAGGAAGAGGTATTAGAAAACATGGAGGCTACGTTATTAAAATCAGAAATGAACCAAAAGACAAACTTTGTCTTACCTCTATGGATGATACTTCGACCTTATGGCTTCGAAGATTGGGTAACGCCAATATGCGACTTCTTCAATCGCTATCATCCAAAGAACTTGTAAGAAACCTACCTAAACTAAAATACGAACATCATTTTTATGATGCTTGTAATATCGGAAAACAAGTCCATGCTAGTCATAAAGCTAAAAATATGATTTCTACAACAAAGTGTCTAGAATTACTACATATGGATTTATTTGGTTCATCCGCTATCCGAAGTTACGGAGGTAACTTCTATACCTTAGTTATAGTGGATGATTACTCTAGGTACACATGGACTATTTTTTAAAGAATAAAACTGAAACGTTTGATTACTTTGAAATCTTAAGTAGAAAAATCCAAAGACAACTAGAAAGTCCTATTGTGTCGATCCGAACAGATCATGGTTGGGAATTTGATAATGAAGTGCAATTCGGAGCCTTTTGTGATGCTAATGGTATTACCTACAATTTCTCGGCTCCTCACACTCGATAATCAAATGAGGTAGTTGAAAGAAAAAATAGAACCCTACAAGAAATGAGTTGCACCATGATTAATGAGCAATCTATTCTTCAAAATTTTGGTGCAATGTCATCGACATCAACTTATATACTAAATCGAGTCTTAATTAGACCATTCTTAGGAAAAACTCCATACGAGTTGTTACGAGGCAAACAACCTTCGTTAGAACACTTTCGAGTCTTTGGTAGTAAACGTTTTGTACTTAACACAAAGCACTATTTAACTAAATTCGATCCAAAATCAACTGAAGGTATTCTCTTAGGATATTCACTAAATAGTAAAGCATACGTAATACTAAATAAAGAAACCATGAAAGTTGAAGAAACCTTAAATGTCAAATTTGACGAGAGTCCACCTAAAACATCTTTACCTCTTGTCGATCACGAGTTAATCAAAAGTGAAGTCTTAGAAATAAAAGAAAATATAAACAAGGAAGATGAACCTTTAAACAATGAAATCGTCAATGTAAAGAGTCTAAAGATCATCTCGTAGAAAAGGTCATAGGAAAATTAAATGAAAGAACTCTAAGGTCTCAAGTCCAAAACCAAAGTAGTCTCTTTTGTTTCGTGTCAACTATAGAGCCTAAAAACACTCAAGAAGCTATAAAAGATGAAAGTTGGGTTATGGATATGCTAGAGGAATTAAATCAATTTGTTTCTAACAATGTTTGGACACTTGTCCCTCCACCTAAAAATCAAACAATAATTGGAACAAAATGGGTATATAAAAACAAGTTAGATGTAAACGGTGTCGTGTCTATAAATAAAGCTAGACTTGTTGCTCAAGGATATAACCAACAAGAAGGCATACACTTTGATGAGACCTATGCTCTCATAGCTAGATTAGAGTCTATAAGAATCCTTCTTTTCTATGCTTGTTCTCATGATCTTAAACTCTTTCAAATGAATGTTAAAAGTGCTTTTCTAAATGGCTTTATAAATAAAGAAGTTTATGTATTTCAACCTCCGGGTTTTGTCGATTTTGAAAAACCTAATCACATGTACAAACTAAAGAAAGCTCTCTATGGTCTTAAACAAGTCCCAAAAGCTTGGTATGATAGATTCAAAGCGTTTTTAAATAAAAAAATATATACCATGGGGTTAGTTGACAACACACTTTTTCCAAAGAAAAAGGAGTCACAAATTATTATTGTTCAAATATATGTGGACGATATTATATTCGGATCAACTTGTCAAGACATGTGTGATGATTTTTCAAGAATCATGCATGATGAGTTTGAAATGAGTATGATGGGAGAATTCAGTTTCTTTCTTGGTCTACAAATCAAACAACTAGAAGATGGTATCTTCTTCAATCAATCCAAACACATAAAAGAAATGTTAAAGAAATTCAAATTCGATGAGTCAAAACCAATAAGAACACCAATGTCTTCTGATACAAAACTCACGAAAGTTGAAGACGATGAATCTGTTGATAACACCAAATACCGTGGCATGATTGGTAGTCTTCTCTACCTCACGGATAGTCGGTCGGATATCATGTTTAGTGTATGTCTTTGTGCTAGGTTTCAAGAAAACCCTAAAACTTCACACCTAGAAGCCGTCAAAAGAATATTTAGATATATTAAGGGTACAACTCAATTGGGATTAAGGTATCCTAAGGGGACGAGGGTAGAAACTATTGTATATGCAGATTCTGACCATGCAGGTGATTATGTTGACCGAAAAAGTACATGTGGTGTTTGTACCTTTATGGGGTGTTGCTTAACATCTTGGTTCTCAAAGAAGTAAACAACATTAGCTATCTCAACAACCGAAGCCGAATATGTCTCCGCCGACAAAGCATGCTAACAAGCACTATAGATGAACAAGTGTTAGTTGACTACGATATCCATCATAGTGACATTGCCATACTATGCGACAACAAAGGCGCTATAGATCTTAGCAAAAATCCGGTGTTATATTCTTGTACCAAACATATAAAAATCCGTCATCACTTCTTAAGAGATAATCTTAAAAAAGGAAATATTTCTATTGAGAAAGTGTCATTCGAAGAAAACATAGCCGAAGTACTCACCAAACCATTGAAGCGCGAGCAATTCAACTTACTTCGTCTAGGTCTTAGTCTTATGGAACAATCGTCTTGAAATATTTTTTCTCTACAAGGTACGTGAACTTTTGCTTTACCTCTTCTTTTGAGTCTATGATCTCTATTTCACACGATTCACAAACAATATGGGGATTTGATTTAAATACTAAAGATATTTTCTCTTCAAGAAACTCTTCAAAATATATTCTCAAATATTTCTCCCCGTATCATTTTGTATTAAAATAACTCTCAACGCATAGGACAAACATTTTTCTTTACTCATTGTTAATACAAAGTAAAAACCTTTTTTCATTGCATCTCATATGTCTTTTGAATGCTAAAGATAACTAATATATATTTTCGGGTACATTCAACAAAGCAAAAATGAATTAAGGAGTCCTTGCGTTATCTCATGTATACATATATACACGTATTTTTTTTCACCTTGTTAATACAAATAAACCGTAAAAACGTTTATTCATATTTAACGATCTCGTTATGTTTTGTTGATAACAAATATAAAGTTATCATAAGTAAAATTATAAGAATACATGTTATTTTTGTAAATTATATACATTTTGTCATTCACATAAAATGTTGTAATAATTTATTTGTTGTAATAGTTTATGTAATAGGATGGGTAATATCCAAGACCCATGACCCATACCTATGGAGCTAATCCATAACCCATGACCCATTGCATGACATCATGCATGAAATCATGTTGGGTATTATCCATGACCCATGACCCAATGTCCATGACCCATGACCCATTGTCTAGATACATTGTATCTTGTTGGGTACCCATGACCCAAATTCCATGACCCATGGCTCATACCCATAACCCATAACCCTGTTTGCAACCCAAAATCCAGACTGGTATAACCCAGACTGCCGGATCCCTAGGTTTGCACTGGCCGGATCCCCCAAGTGAGGGATCCGCCAGAACCGTGGGACAGAAGGCTTTTTGTGCCTATAAATAGTGAGTCATTTCTTTATTGTTACTTACCCTTCATCTTACAACTCTCTCATATATTATCTCACTCTCGTAACCTCTGATCATTTGATCGTTCTAGTAGTTCTTCTATCTTTTGTTGTGATTATCATATAGGTCCTTCTCAAAGGCGAGATCACGCTATACTACAAGTCATCCAAGCAAAAGGTCTTTAATTGATTTGTCCATTCACAAGATTTCTGTAGCAAGACCTTGTAATTCATATTTCACATAGTTGTTATGTAATAGTTGTGTAAAGGTTTGGTTCTACCTCATGAAAGAACTCGGTATTTAGCTTTGTACTGGAAAAAGTGTAAGCGACGTTGTGAGGCTTCTCCTCCTTGTTGAAGGAGCTTTTTGACATAGTGCTTGAACTCTCGAGTGGAGAACTCGGGGAGTGGAGTAGGGCAAGGAAGGTGTCCTTGTAGCCGAACCACTATAAATCACTTGTGTCGCTACTTTCTATCATTTACTTTACTTGCTTTCATTATTCACTTTACTTATTGTTTTATACTGTCTATCCATCCACACGAATTCATATAAGATTGAATCTAAATCTTTGAAACTTAAATTAAAATCGGTAAAACTATTAAACCTCCATTCTAGTTTTTCACAATTGGTATCAGAGCAAGGTTTACCAAAGTTTTAAAGTAAATTGTATTTTAAAAACCTTTCGATCACAATAAGTTTTGAAAATTATAGAGAAGGGCAATCTATGCAACGACCTCCACTACTTGAAACTAATGATTTTGTTTATTTGAAAAGTAGATTTGAAACTTATGTGAAATCAAAAGATATTGATCTTCGGTATATTATTGTTGAAGGTGATTTTCAAGCTACTATAAAAAATGATAAAACCGGCAATGAAGTAAACATTTCTCATGATCGTCTCACTGACGACCAAAAGAAAAAGCTTTCCAAAAATAGTGAGGCAAAAATAGTTTTATATAATGCTTTACCTAAAAAGGAATTTGAAAGAATTTCTATGCTTAAAACCGCTAAAGAAATTTGGAATTCTTTGGTTGAAACAATCAACAAGTTAAAACAACAAAATTGATTTATTTGCTCAACAATATGAAAAAATTTCAATATTGGATTAGGATAGTATAGATAATTTTTTTGCTAACTTTAATACTATTATTACATCAAAGTAGAGACCGAAGGTGACGGCCATCGAAGAATCCAAAGACTTGTCAATCCTCACTCTCGATGAATTCATAGGCAACCTTAAAGTTTATGAGCCCGTCCTCGCTAAAGACTCCGAAGTTTCAAAGGAAAAAAAGAGAAGCACAAATCTCTTGCCTTAAAGGCCAAGAAAGTCTCAAGCGATGAAAAAACCTCATCTTCAGAAAGTGATGACGAAGAGTATGCAATGGCGATACGGGACTTCAAGAAGTTATTTCGGTTAAAAGGAAGATTTGTCAAGCAACCTTATGACGACAAGAAAAGGTTGCGGAAAGGCAAAGACGAAAAGAAAATGAAGGACGAACGCAAGTGTTTCAAATGTGGGGATCCTAATCACTTCATTAGTGAGTATCCCAAATGTGACGAACAAAAGGTGTTCGTAAGTAGGTCATGGGGAATGAGTGAGGAAGAAAACGAAGAAATTTGTCTTATGGCAAAAGACTCCAACGAGGTATGTTTCGACTCTCTATATTATAGTAGTTCATCGTTAGATGATGAATCCTTACATCTTGAATATGATAAGCTTTGCAAAATTAGTCTAAAAGTAATTAACAAAAACAAGATGTTGAAAAACAAAAATGAACGGTTAGAAAAGGAAGTCCTTGAACTAAAAGATAAATTAAAGAGATTAGAAAAGGGAAAAGAAGTAGATAGTGAAAGCAAGCTTTGTGTAGAACTTCAAACTTTAGTTGATCATCTTGATTCTAAGATTGCAAGAATAAGTATTAATACTCTTGATAAAATACTTGATAGTGTTAAAACGAGTAATAATCAAAAGGGTTTAGGTATTCAGGAACACATTGCATCAACTAGCGAGATTAAAGAAACACAATTCGTTAAAGCAATTGAAAAACAGGCTACTGTAGCCACTGATCCCTTGAAAAAGGAACCGTCTAGTGTAAATTTAGGGATCCGTGGGTCTGTACCAGTAAACAGTAGAAATAACGCAACCACGTCCTCTAGAACCGACTTTGTTATTGTTAACAAAAAGAAACCAACCCATGTTACTGTTAGAAATGTCAAACAACCACCTCCCCTAAAACAAAATCAAAGTTTTATGAAAAACAAATGTCCATCATTTTCTAAACCGAACACAAATATAAGAAGACCAAACAATGTGTGGAGTTTGATAGAACTCCTTGATATCGTTTTGAGCCTTAGGGTTAAATAATAACAATGATAAAGAACATGTACACGTAGCGGAATTAAAACAAACATCAATGTTATTGATACAAGGTTTCTTTCAACATCACCCCCAATATATTAATACGTGTTATCTAAACTATAACAGGGATCTAAGACACTTCAGATCTTGGAGATAAACTAAACTAACACTAACCCTAGGCGTTTCTACAAACCTACGCCTAGGTTACACACACACATTTAGTCGACTACATTATGGAAGACTTAAGTAATAAAACCTACACCCATGTCCTCTTTATATACTAGAGGATTAAGGTTTACAAATCTCTACTAAGGACTAAACAATAAATCGTCTTTTGCAAGCAAGTCCCTCCATCTTTTTTTAGGTTTCATCTTTGTTACTTTAAGTCCTTTTGTTTCATTCTTCTATTTACTTTGTCTCATCAAATCAAGAATCCCAACAATCTTCCCCTATTTGATGATGACAAAATAAACAAAGTCGTGTACGAACTTCCCTAGATGAAGTAGCAGAAGTTGAGATGTAAACATCTCCCTAAATAAAACAAATCTTGTCTTCCTTGTCTTCCCCTTAATCCATGCCATGCCACTCCAACATCTCTTCCCCTTTTTGTTATCAACAAATAGGGAATGTAAGCAGTAGAAACTTCCCCTTGAGTGGTGCATGAACATCAAATGATTCTTCAAATCTGTAAGCTCCTTGTAATGATCACTTGTGAAGAAAACCAAATATCACAAACTTGATGTAGAAGGAAAATAACCCAAACTTGTGTCTTATGTCTTGTTTATCCACGTGACTCTGAACGTATACCAACCAATGTATAGGGAGACCACAATCTCTTGACGATAATCACTGAGCACAATAACGTCACTCCTTTAAGTGTTATGTCAATTCTTCATCACAATCATTGAAGTAAGAACAAGTAACCTTAAAATTAGGTATGATCCTTTTAAGATATGATAAAACACGTATCCAAGTAATTCCACTTCACCTTCAAATAAGTGATAAATAATCGTCTTCGTAATCAATTAATTAATAAATCCAAAAACAAGCTTTTTAAAACTTTTTAAGAACAAATTCCAATCTTCTTGTGTGTGTGAACCACTCTCCTGTGTGTGTCGCAAAAAATCTCAGTACCAAAAACTTGTACAACTTCCCCTCAATTCCAAAACTATTCGAGAACCAAAAATAATGTATCATCCGATATCGAATAACATAAGCAGTAGAAACTAACTTTTCTCGGACAATACTAGCAGTAGAAAAATTTCTTGATCAAGCTCAGCAGTACTAACCGGATGCGCAATAGTAGAAACTTGAAAACGTGGCAGTGCAATTCACAAGCAGTAGTTACATATGTCCCCACACGATGACCTCCAATCAATTAAATTCGTTTAACCAATACTGACTTAGTGGAATTTGCGATTTGGCCTTCGTACATCGAAAAGACAATCATCATGACAGATAAGTCCCATGTGATTGACCATATCAAATTAGAACAAGTAGGGACCACGTTGAAGAATCAGTACACATCAAAACAATATAATTGAATGAGAATTAATCAAAATACAAATTGTTATTGCATATACTCAATCGAGTGGGACCATTGGAAAATTAACATCAAACCCAAGTGATCTCGTATGATCAATAAGCATCATGAGACCGGCTTTAAGAACTTGTACCCCACAACCAATCGAATCACTTGAGATATATAATATGCCATCAATACCCCATATAAAACCCTCGAAACTTGACTAACAACAGATACTAAGGTAGCAGTTGTAACTTGTAAAGTAGCAGTAGATACAAGCAAGTCAAAAACTTTTATCATTCGTAGCAGTAGTTCACGGAATCCATAGCAGAAGATACCAATAAGTTCCAGCAGTAGGATCGAGATAGAGAGCCGTGATAACATATTGAAAGCAGTGGTTCGAACAACTAGCAGTGGATTCCAAAAAAAGTAGCAGTGGTAACGAGATAACACTAGCAGTGGTAACGAGCATAACTAGCAGTGGTTCGAGAAGCTCTAGCAGTGGTAATGACTTAACACTAGCAGTGGAAACCATATCGTGGAGCAGTGGAACGATATAGGTAGCAGTCGTAAATCGCTTTTATCCGGTGCCAATAATTCCAATAAATAGATTCCATTCTTCTTTCAATATATCATTATGTTTTCTTCGTAGGAATTAATAATGAATGGAAATCCTAATATCAAATCATGCAGGAAAGAAAAACTAATCACCAATAAGAATAATTATCATCACCGATCCACTTATTAATCAACGTCCCATGTGAGAACAGTAATCATCATTGACCAGTGAAATCATATATATACTAAATATCACATTAAATGCAATACTAGGTAACTCGTTTATTTTACCCATGATTATTCGAATAAAATAATCAAACATTCATCACCCTTTGAATATATCTGCTTGACCAACTTCAAATCCATCATCCAACATTAAATTTGTACAATAACTGTGAATTGAGAATATTTAATACGTACAATAATTGCTCAATTGAGTACCACCAAATCAGTATGCGCAACATAGAATACGATTAAGCATCAAACCGAAATAAAAATTCAAATTTTAAACCTGTTTCTGCAGCAAACTTCGACATCAAATATCTTTTACATAAAAGCTCAGATCGACGATCTCTCCAGTGAAAAGTTATATGGGTATATAGAGAAGCTCCAGTAAAAATTGTAGCCCGATCCAACGGTTCACGAAAAATTTATCGACGTTAGAAAACAGTGCTGCAGAAAGTTATACAATAAATTCCAGATTCGAATTTTGTCTTCTTTTCGCCATCCTTCGACCAATAAAACCTTGCGAATCCCTAGGTAACGAGCTCCCCAAGCTCTGATACCAATTGTGGAGTTTGAAAGGACTCATTGAGATCGTTTTGAGCCTTAGGGTTAAACAATAACAATGATAAAGAACATGTACACGCAGCGAAATTAAAACAAACATCAATGTTATTGACACAAGGCTTCTTTCAACATCACCCCCAATATATTAATACGTGTTATTTAAACTATAAAAGGGATCTAAGACACCTCAGATCTTGGAGATAAACTAAACTAACACTAACCCATGTCCTCTTTATATACTAGAGGATTAAGGTTTACAAATCTCTACTAAGGACTAAACAATAAATCTTCTTTTGCAAGCAAGTCCCTCTGATGTGCCCGGTTGGTGCAAGTTTTAAATTTATAAAAGGTGAATTACCAATATTACCAATAACACATACAAGCAAGTATACTCGTCCGTTATAGCAAGATTATGAAGGTAAGTCGGGGTCGTTCGCAGGGATTTGAGTGAATCTAAACACATGTTTGAATTAACGGAGTCTATCCAAGACATATAATAAAGCAAATAGATATAATGAAATTCAGATGATTAAAAACTACACTTTCTTAAACTAGTTTCATATCATAGATTACTGTGATTGTGTTAACCTCTTAACATGTTGGTTATGATAATTAGTTGAAAACTAATCTATCGTTCTTACAAGTTAAACCTTCGTCAAGATTTTAGTTCATAAAAACAAGCATTAAGTTTAACCAATCAATTCAAGATCAATTCAAGTTTCATAAGTCTAAATACATAAACTCAAACACAAAAACATCCGCTTGTTCATCAAATTGCTTAAGAAATGGTCAATACAAAAGGTAACCGATCATAGACAAAAGGCTACAATTGATTCTCAACGACTAATCTTACGACCATTTAGATGTTTCCAACCAATCCAATTTGATAATCAAAAGCGTTTCTATTACAACCACACCTTAGTTCCTTTGTATAATCAAGAATAATGGGTAAAACAATCATCCATAGACAAAATGATTATGACTAGTTGAATAACAATAAGTTCTTTCGACCCCAACGTTTACTATCAATTAGCCAAACTTGATTAACAAATGTCACTATGAAACTTTAGCACAATTGGATCTTAGAATTAACTTGAAATTGAATTAAAACATGTTAACACAATCACTAACTAATCATATGATAATCAACATCATTTAAGCAAGTGTATAAAGAAACTAGCCACTCATAGCAAACATGAACATAAACTCAGAACTTTGAACATTAGAAAACATGATTAAAAGTCTTACAATGGTTGGAATAAGATTACAAATGGTGTAGTAATGATTCTCAAAGTATTGGGGTAGACTTCTTGGTGGTTTGGCCTCCAAATGGTGAACTTCTGGATCTCCAAACTTCTCTGGACTTCTAAGGACGAATTTTGAGAGCTTAGGGCTTTGTTTGATGAGTAGAGAGATTGGTATTTTAGGTGTGTCTCATATGCTCACAATTAGCCTCTATTTATACTAGTTCCAAGGCCTAAGGTATTAATTGCTGAACTTGGCCTCCAAGGAGTAAGGAAGGGACTAGAATACATCAAGAGAAGGTCCTAGAATCGTTTGGATGCAAAGGGGAAACTTAGTGATGAAGATTTGGCAACTGCAGCTTCTTCAACCGGATCGGTCATACGACCAACCGATCCGGTTGGTCTTCTACAACAACTGGCCAACCGATCCGGTTGCGGGTTGTGACCGATCGGCTGGCGATGGTTAAAACATTGATTCTGGCCGTTTGCCAACCGATCCGGTTAAGGTTGCAACCGGATCCGGTTGGATCTTCTGAGATACGGAAACTTAATCTATTCTTCACTTTCTCTTGTAGAACTTTGGTTCTTCAATCACTAAGGTCTTCAAAGGTCCTTGAGATACTGATGGGAATCTTCGTTTTGTTGAGCATTTCTATATTTTCCCTCCGATTCCCTGCACTTGGTTATAAACACTAGACAAACATCTTTTGATGCGTTTAAACACTATAATCAAGCAAATATAACCAAATAACAGATATAAAAGCACACATAACGCTACTAAAAACATGCACAATCTGAGCGTTATCAAATTCCCCCTCACTTAAACTTTGCTTGCCCTCAAGCAAATCTAGGAAAAACATCCACTGGTACAAGATCGTGATTATGAAAAATGTGATGCAAATCATCCAAGTATAAATACAAGAGAGGATTCATCAATTATGCTTTATAAAGGTGAAACATCAAGATGTTTGACAATATCCAATGATTTTCTTGCATGATTAACATTTCAAAACACCTCACGAAAAAGGAACGAAATATAATTCACTCAATCACTCATTTTTAGGGGAGTAATAAGATAAATCACACTCATTGCTCAGTCATGATTAGATTATTACCATAAGCTTGTACAAGAAACAAAACTCCACCGACGTGGCGTGAGCACCAAGCAAAAACATCTAAAGAGGGCTTTTATTCGGGTTATAATGATATGGCTAAGGGTTAAGGGTATGGATAAGGCATGGGAATGTTATGAAAATGGCGTTAAAATAAAAATGAAATCAAGTCTAATACCCGTGTTGCTAGCTACCAAACATTCCACGAACCAAATAAACGATTATAGCTTCGCTTTTCTTCTTTTCTGCTTTCCACAACTTTTTGCATTGCCATGACAATTGTTCTACGATCATAGCTCATTGGCTATTTTTTTTGAACATAAACTTGACGCATGGCTCAATCAATCTCATAGGATGTGGTACTCATAATCATTTGAACAATCTTCACTTTCCAGGCGACTAGCAACCAACCGTTTAGACATTGATACGGGGTAGGCTAAGGTTTAAAGTGTAAAATCTTTTTGTATTTTTTGGGTGAAGCAAAAATGAAAAGGATGGCTCAGAGGGTGTAACTAGGGGTATCTAGTGCTAAAAATGAGCACTACAAATGGGTCCATATGGGAGGTTAACTAACCGATGCGGTTAGCTAATATATCATTAGATGCAAAATGGAAGGCCATTTGGGTTAAATCCTAAGGTGCCTCTTTATCACACGAATTCACTTATATCGCACAAATGCAATCTCACTGCGGTCTGGTAATGATTTACAAGCACAAGTTCTAGAATAAATAAAATCACCAGCACACTCATAGCAAAAGATCCAAGCATAAAAGATATATGCTAATAAGAAATAGGCTCAAATCCTCACAATTTAGTGGAAAGGGTATAATATGTGCTAGCAAATGTTTATCGATCCCAGAATGGATTGCAATAGTAATCGGAACACATCTCGAAGTTTCAAATATTACCAATTTTACCAGTGGAATGATCCAATTATTCTAATAGATAACCCTAAAAGCGTGAAAACAACTAGAACACAAGGGCAAACAAAATTAAAAATTTAAGCATGAAAACTCTAATTTTTCCTATTCACCCCCCCACACTTAAGTTAGACATTGTCCTCAATGAAAAGCGAATTTCAAAGTATAGAAATAGGGAAAATAGAGATGAAACCAGATATGTCAACGAGTTTATCATCTTAAAATTCTTTCTTCATTCCTAGCGTCCACTGGAGAAATCATCACCTGCACATAATCTTATAAACAAACAAAATGTTTTATTAAAAGGTGGCACCCCCCAACACTTAAGTTCAACCGAAGGTTAAGACTTTGGGGAGTGACCACAGAAAATCAAATCTAAAACACACGGGTTGCCTCCCGAGAAGCGCTTGTTTTATTACCGAGTCATCAGCCTGACTCGAGTTTTTCGAATTTATTTAGCTGCAAGGGCAGCTTTGAACATTTTGTAAAGTTCGGGGATATACATGAATTCTTCACCAGTAGCTTCAATATCGTCCCAGACGAACTCAGCAGATGGTTTCCAAGAAACAGTTTGTGGGATTCTTCTTGGAAATGGTGCTACAAAGGTGATAGTTTCGAATTCATTCTCATGGTGTCGCCAGGAAACTGTCGCAACTGAAACTTCTTTCGTTTGCTCCTTGTCGTAATATAACTTGATTCGGTGTCCATTAACAATGAAACTTCCACCTTGTTTGTCATAGAGTTCGACATACCCAGATGGATATCCATGTTTAACGACATATGGTCCAAACCATTTTGGTTGTAATTTAGGAGCTTTGAATTTGAATTTCATGTTAAAAAGCAGAACTTTATCTCCGGCTTTGAATTCTTTTCGAATTCGTAGCTTTTTATCGTGATAAGCTTTTGTTCTAGCTTTGTACAGTTTGGAATTTTCATAAGCTTGGAGTCTCAATTCATCGAGTTCGTGCAATTGCAGGAATCTTTTCTCTCCAGCTATTTTGAGATCGGTGTTACAATTTCTGAGAGCCCAATAAGCACGATGTTCAACTTCGAACGGCAAATGACAAGTCTTTCCATACAAGAGTCTGTAAGGAGTTGTGCCAATTGGAGTTTTATAAGCTGTACGAAATGCCCATAGAGCATCGTCAAGTTTTCTTGCCCACAATGAAGGATTGTCCTTTACTGTTTTTTCTAGTATTCTTTTGAGAGCTCTGTCGGTATTTTTGACTTGACCACTGGTTTGTGGATGATAGGCTGTTGCAAATCGATGATGAACTCCATATCTTTTCATGGTTTTCTCCATTTGTTGGTTACAAAAATGGGTTCCTCGATCGCTTATTAATGCTTTGGGGATTCCATAACGAGCAAAAAGTTTTTTGAGAAAATTAACGACGACACGAGCATCGTTTGTTGGTAAAGCTTCAGCTTCTGCCCATTTGGATACGTAATCTATAGCAACGAGAATGTATTCGAATTTGTGGGATTTAGGGAAAGGTCCCATGAAATCTATTCCCCAAATATCGAATATTTCACACACTTGGATGCTAGTTAATGGCATTTCATCTCTCCGAGAGAGATTGGTGGTTCTTTGACAAGCGTCACAATTCTGAACAAGTGTGTGTGCTTCTTTGAATATTGTTGGCCAATAGAATCCAGCATCAAAAACTTTCTTAGCTGTGGTGGAAGGACCATAATGTCCCCCAGTTGGGCCATGATGACATTCATCAAGAATTTTTCGGGTTTCAGAACCAGAAACACATCTACGGATCATCCCATCGAGACACATTTTGAAAAGATATGGCTCTTCCCAAAAATAGTATTTGAGTTCCGAAAAGAATTTGCTTCTTTGAGCATGAGTTAGACCTTTTCTGAGAATTCCTCCGGCGAGGTAATTCGCAAAGTCAGCAAACCAAGGATCGTCAGTTTCATCGATGGTCATGAGAGTTTCATCGGGAAAATAATCATCGATTTCTTCTTCTTTTAATTCCTCAAGATTGGGATTTTCGAGACGAGATAAGTGATCAGCAGCAAGATTCTCTGCTCCTTTCTTATCTTTGATTTCGATGTCAAATTCTTGGAGTAGCAGAATCCATCGAATAAGACGTGGTTTAGCATCTTGCTTGGTGAATAGATACTTGAGCGCTGAATGATCGATAAAAACAACTATTTTTGAGAGCACGAGGTATGATCGGAATTTGTCGAATGCAAAAACGACGGCCAGTAATTCTTTTTCGGTGACGGTATAATTTTGCTGAGCACGATTCAGTGTCTTGCTAGCAAAATATATAGGCCGAAAGTGTTTTCCTTCGCATTGTCCTAAGACAGCTCCAATAGTAAAATCGCTTGCGTCGCACATAAGTTCGAAGGGTAGTGACTAATTAGGTGAGACCATAATCGGAGCACTAGTAAGTTGAGATTTCAGTGTTTCGAAAGCTTTTATGCAATCAGCATTGAAGTCAAAGATAGATTCTTTCTCAAGAAGTTTCGTCATTGGACGAGATATTTTGGAAAAATCTTTGATGAATCGGCGGTAAAAACCAGCATGTCCTAAAAAACTTCTAACGGCTTTGACGTTAGTTGGGTGTGGAAGTTTTGAGATGACATCGACCTTTGCCTTGTCTACTTCCATTCCGGCACTAGAGATTTTGTGGCCAAGCACAATTCCTTCGGTTACCATGAAGTGGCATTTTTCCCAGTTAAGAACAAGATGTGCAGCTTCGCATCTTTCGAGCATTTTATCGAGATTAGAAAGACAAACTTCAAATGAGTCTCCAAAGACTAAAAAATAATCCATGAAAACTTCCATGGAGGTTTCTAGCATGTCTTGGAATATGGCGATCATACATCTCTGAAAAGTTGCAGGTGCATTGCAAAGACCAAAAGGCATACGCCGATATGCGTAGGTTCCAAAAGGACAAGTAAAAGTGGTATTTTCTTGATCGTTAGGATCGATGGGAATTTGAAAATATCCTGAAAATCCGTCGAGGAAACAAAAGAATTTATTTCCTGCCAATCTTTCAAGCATTTGATCCATGAATGGGAGCGGAAAGTGATCCTTTCTGGTGGCTTTGTTTAACTTACGATAGTCAATACAAACGCGCCAACCAGTCACAGTTCTAGTGGGAACTAGTTCATTTTGCTCATTAGTTACAACTGTCATTCCTCCTTTCTTGGGAACACAGTGTACAGGGCTTACCCAAGGGCTATCCTCGATAGGGTAAATGATTCCAGCATCGAGAAGTTTTATGATTTCCTTTTTAACAACTTCTTTCATGTTGGGATTGAGTCGACGTTGACGTTCTACCACAGGTTTAATCCCTTCTTCGAAATTGATTTTATGTTTGCAAAAATTGAGACTAATTCCTGGGATGTCAGATGTCTTCCAAGCAAAAGCTTGTTTGTGATTTTTGAGGACAGAAACTAAACTTTCTTTTTCATTATCCTCGAGCAATGAAGATATGACTACTGGAAGAAGAGAATTTTCCTCCAAATAAGCATATTCAAGATGATCTGGGAGAGGTTTGAGTTCGAGATCTGTGGGTGGTTCTTCAATAGAGGATTTAATTCGCATCTCGTCATTGAAAGTTATTTCCTCAAAATTTTCTTCCTCTTCCTCTATTTCTTCTTCTTCTGAGTTATCTCCTTCGAATTCTACTTTCATAAAATTATCAAACTCTTTATCAAAGTCTGTTTCATTGATCTTCTTAGAAGTAGTCATGAATGGGTCGGATTCGTTAAGTAATGCGTCCAATTCTTCTTCCGTGACTTCATCAATAATATCGATGTTAAAACAAGTGTCATCACTGGAATGTGGGTAGCGCATTGCTTTATCGATTAGAAAAGTGATTCGATCTTCCCCCACTCCAAGGTTGAGTTCTTTTCCTTTCACTTTGATGATTGCATCAGCGGTATTTAGGAAAGGTCTTCCTAGAATTAGTGGAACTTTACTATCTTCTTCCATTTCCAAGATCACAAAGTATACTGGAAAAATGAATTTACCGACTTGAACAAGCATATTCTCGGCGATTCCCATAGGATATTGGTAGGAATGATTTTCCAATCGGATGCTCATCTTTGTTGGTTTCAGGCTGTTGGTGCATAACTTGGAATAGAGCGAATAAGGCATCAAATTGATACTTGCGCCAAGATCGGCCAAAGCATCACATTTAACATTATTCCCAAAAGTACATGGAATAAGAAAGCTCCCAGGGTCTCCGAGCTTTGGTGGGATCTTGTTTTGAACTATAGCTGAGCATTCTTCGTTAAGAAAAGCTGCTGATATTTGCTCAAGCTTGCTTTTTTTATTAAGAAGTTCTTTCAGAAATTTCCCGTAATTGGGCATTCCGGCTATAACATCATCGAGAGGAACATTGAGTCTAACCTCTTTGATTATTTCGATGAACTTTTTATAACGTTCTTCCATCTTTTCTTTCTTCAGGCGTTGAGGATAAGGAATTTTTGGTGTATATGCCTTAACGGATGGAATGCGTTTCTTTTTGGTGGTATTGGGTTCCTCGGTTTCATCCTCACTATCAATGGTGACATGGGTATTAGGATTAGGTGGTGGATCGTACGAGAGACCACTTCTTGTGAAGACAGCATTGATATGCTCATTTCTTGTTTGTGGTGGACGGTACGTCTTATCATTTGATGGTTTTGGGTTGGATTGGGTGTTACTTGGCAATGAACCAGATGGTCAAGAGGAATGTTGGTCGAAAATCGCCAAACTTGTTTTCAAGATCTTGGATAGATGCTTGATGATTTTTTCGTCCTTGCTCTACTTTGGCTTTGAGATTGAAAAATTGATTTTTGATAAAATCATTTGAGGATTTTTGAGCAGCCACGAATTCTCGCATGGTTTTCTCGAATTCGGTTTCTTCCATCTTTTTGTCGGGATTTTGTGGTGGTGGATCGTCAGTTCGTGGTTGAGAATCACGGTTGTCATCCCTTGGTCGGCGATCTTGCCAATTTCCAGAATTTCGACCGTAATAATTACTACGATATCCTCGATATCCTCCTCCACGGTATCCTCCTTGAGCGTAACTTGCCTCTCCTTCCTTTGGTCCACCCATAGGTTTATCGTCGCACTCGGACGATGGATGATTTCCTCCACAATTTTTGCATCCGTCTCGCATTTCCTTCATTTCCTCTTTGATATCTTTGTATTGCGAGTCGATTTTTGAGGTTAATGCTTCCATCTTCTCTATGAGTTTTGATGTATCGGTGTTTTCAACAAAAGCAATGGTTTTTCGGAGAGGTTTGGTTTTGGAATCTTTGGACCAATCAAGCTTGAGGAGTACTCGATCTTCGAGCAATTGATGTGCATCGTTGGGAGTCTTATAAAGAAAAATTCCTCCAGCATCAAGGATGCCTTGAGAGATTTCATCTAGTCCATGGTAAAAGATTTGGATAATGGTTCCTTTTGATAGTCCATGTCCATGACAACCCCCAAAGCCAAGCTTCGACAAGTGATTCGTTTGGGTTTTGGTTGAAAGCATGAATTTCTCCCATTAATCGATCAAACATGGCAGGTGGAAAGAATCGGCTTACAAAAGCTTGCCTCATCTCCTCCCAAGTATTGATAATTCCTGGGGTCAATTCATTGTACTATACTTTAGCATCTCCGGCGAGTGATGATGGAAAAGTTTGAGTTTGATGGCATTGACATCGGTGTCGCCATAACGGAACATGTCGTAAATTTTGATGAATTGCAATGTGCTTATCTTGGATCGGCCAGCGCCGCGCCATCGAATTGTCGGTCTTTGATCATAGAAAGGTGATGTCCCTTCACGGTGAAGTTGTCACCAAGATTGATAGCAACAATAGCACTTCCGGGAGTTGGTGCTACGGCTCGGTTGGTTCCCCACATGGGTTGATCGTCCGCCATGGGAAAAGGTAAATTGATGAAAGGGTTGAAAACAACTTTGGCTTCTACGAGGTTATCAAATGGTGGGTTTGGTACTCTTGGTACACGGTTTTCCAATGGTATGAAACGTGTTCTCCTTCTTCTTCGAATCAAACTAAGAGGTGTAATTGGTTCTATTCCCGCTGCTCGAGTGTTCATACAACGTCCTAGAGAATCCAGGCAATATCTAAACACACGGACAAACAACGAAAACAGTTTTTATGGGTCAGAGAAGGTAACCGGATCGGTTGCGGGATGCGACCGATCGGTTAGACCTCCTGAGTTATGGGACAAATTGTAACCGATTCGGTTGAGGTACAACCGGATCCGGTTAAGGTTTCTGAGAAAAATTTTTGGGTTGAATCGACTGAGAGAAATTCAAAAACTTGTGGATACACAATCAAATCCCCGGCAACGGCGCCAAAAACTTGATGTGCCCGGTTGGTGCAAGTTTTAAATTTATAAAAGGTGAATTACCAATAACACATACGAGCAAGTATACTCGTCCGTTATAGCAAGATTATGAAGGTAAGTCGGGATCATTCGCAGGGATTTGAGTGAATCTAAACACAAGTTTGAATTAACGGAGTCTATCCAAGACATATAATAAAGCAAATAGATATAATGAAATTCAGATGATTAAAAACTAAACTTTCTTAAACTAGTTTCATATCATAGATTACTGTGATTGTGTTAACCTCTTAACATGTTGGTTATGATAATTAGTTGAAAACTAATCTATCGTTCTTACAAGTTAAACCTTCGTCAAGATTTTAGTTCATAAAAACAAGCATTAAGTTTAACCAATCAATTCAAGATCAATTCAAGTTTCATAAGTCTAAATACATAAACTCAAACACAAAAACATCCGCTTGTTCATCAAATTGCTTAAGAAATGGTCAATACAAAAGGTAACCGATCATAGACAAAAGGCTACAATTGATTCTCAACAACTAATCTTACGACCATTTAGATGTTTCCAACCAATCCAATTTGATAATCAAAAAGCGTTTCTATTACAATCACACCTTAGTTCCTTTGTGTAATCAAGAATAATGGGTAAAAACAATCATCCATAGACAAAATGATTATGACTAGTTGAATAACAATAAGTTCTTTCGACCCCAACGTTTACTATCAATTAGCCAAACTTGATTAACAAATGTCACTATGAAACTTTAGCACAATTGGATCTTAGAATTAACTTGAAATTGAATTAAAACATGTTAACACAATCACTAACTAATCATATGATAATCAACATCATTTAAGCAAGTGTATAAAGAAACTAGCCACTCATAGCAAACATGAACATAAACTCAGAACTTTGAACATTAGAAAACATGATTAAAAGTCTTACAATGCTTGGAATAAGATTACAAATGGTGTAGTAATGATTCTCAAAGTATTGGGGTAGACTTCTTGGTGGTTTGGCCTCCAAATGGTGAACTTCTGGATCTCCAAACTTCTCTGGACTTCTAAGGACGAATTTTGAGAGCTTAGGGCTTTGTTTGATGAGTAGAGAGATTGGTATTTTAGGTGTGTCTCATATGCTCACAATTAGCCTCTATTTATACTAGTTCCAAGGCCTAAGGTATTAATTGCTGAACTTGGCCTCCAAGGAGTAAGGAAGGGACTAGAATACATCAAGAGAAGGTCCTAGAATCGTTTGGATGCAAAGGGGAAACTTAGTGATGAAGATTTGGCAACTGCAGCTTCTCCAACCGGATCGGTCATACGACCAACCGCTCCGGTTGGTCTTCTACAACAACTGGCCAACCGATCCGGTTGCGGGTTACGACCGATCGGCTGGCGATGGTTAAAACATTGATTCTGGCCGTTTGCCAACCGATCCGGTTAAGGTTGCAACCGGATCCGGTTGGATCTTCTGAGATACGGAAACTTAATATATTCTTCACTTTGTCTTGTAGAACTTTGGTTCTTCAATCACTAAGGTCTTCAAAGGTCCTTGAGATACTGATGGGAATCTTTGTTTTGTTGAGCATTTCTATATTTTCCCTCCGATTCCCTGCACTTGGTTATAAACACTAGACAAACATCTTTTGATGCGTTTAAACACTATAATCATGCAAATATAACCAAATAACAGATATAAAAGCACACATAACGTTACTAAAAACATGCACAATCTGAGCGTTATCACCCTCCATCTTTTTGTAGGTTTCATCTTTGTCACTTTAAGTCCCTTTGTTTCATTCTTCTATTTACTTTGTCTCATCAAATCAAGAATCCCAACACAATGTCTATCCTAGAAACAATCACCATCAAATGGGATGAAATCCTAATGCACAAAATGGTTTTCCATTTCAAAACTTTACACCTTGGAATGCTTTATCACCTTTTCGTATATGCCTCATATGAATGAAATGTATAACACCAATGGACCCATGAACAAATGGGGACGAAACTTTTGAGTTAATTATTTTCTTAGGTGTGCCTGAAGGTTGACTTAGATCCGGACGAATGGATCAAGGAAAGCGGGTGCACAAGGCATATGACCGGTAATAAAGAATTGTTCTCCACATACGAACCCATCAATGGAGGAAATGTGGTATTCGAAAATAGCAAGAGCAAAATCATCGGTAAAGGTACAATCTCTCACAAATCCTTAACCATTAACGACGTATATCACGTAGAAAACCTAAACTTTAATCTACTAAGTATAGGTCAAATATGTTATAAAAAATGCAACGTACTTTTTAGTGAAACTGATAGTAAAATATTGAAAAATGGTATTACTATAGGAAGAGGCATTAGAAAACATGGAGTCTATGTCATTAAAATCGGAAATGAACCAAAAGACAAGCTTTGTCTTACATCTAAGGATGATACTTCGATGTTATGGCATCGAAGATTGGGTCACGCCAATATGCGACTTCTTCAATTGCTATCATCCAAAGAACTAGTAAGAAACCTACCTAAACTAAAATACGAACATCATTTTTGTGATGCTTGTAACATAGGAAAACAAGTCCATGCTAGTCATAAAGCTAAAAAATATGGTTTGTAAAACTAAGTGTCTAGAATTACTACATATGGATTTATTTGGTCCATCCGCTATTCAAAGTTACGGAGATAACTTCCATACTTTGGTTATAGTGGATGATTACTCTAAGTATACATGGACTAAATTTTTAAAGAATAAAATTGAAACGTTCGATTACTTTGAAATATTAGGTAAGAAAATCCAAAGACAACTAGGAAGTCCTATTGTGTCAACTATAATGGATCATGGCCGGGAATTTGATAATGAAGTGCAATTCGGAGCTTTTTGTGATGCTAATGGTATTACCCATAATTTCTCGGCTCCTCGCACTCCACTATCAAATGGGGTAGTTGAAAGGAAAAATAGAACCCTACAAGAAATGAGTCGCACCATGATTAATGAGCAATCTATTCCTCAACAATTTTGGTGCAACGCCGTCGACCCCTCAACTTATATACTAAACTAAGTCCTAATTAGATCATTCTTAGGAAAAACTCCATACAAGTTACTAAGAGGCAAAAAGCCTTCGTTAGAACACTTTCGAGTCTTCGGTAGTAAATGTTTCATACTTAATACTAAAGATTATTTAACTAAATTCGATCCTAAATCAACCGAATGTATCTTCTTAGGATATTCTCCTAATAGTAAAACATACGTAATAATAAATAAAGAAACCATGAAAGTTGAAGAATCCTTAAACGTAAAATTTAACGAGAGTCCACCTAAAACTACCCTACCTCTTGTCGATGACGAGTTAATCGAAAGTGAAGTCCTAGAAATCAAAGAAAATACAAATAAAGAAGATGAACCATTAAACAATGAAATCATTAATATTAAAGAGTCTAAAGATCATCCCGTAGAAAAGGTTATAGGAAAGTTAAATAAAAGAACCTTAAGATCTCAAGTCCAAAACCAAAGTAGTCTATTTTTTTGTCTCAACCATAGAACCTAAAAACACTCAAGAAGCCATAAAAAATGAAAGTTGGGTAATGGCTATGCAAGAAGAGTTAAATCAATTTGTTTCTAACAACGTTTGGATACTTGTCCCTCCACCTAAAAACCAAACCATAATCGGAACAAAATGGGTATATAAAAAAAATTAGATGCAAACGGTGTCGTGTCTAGAAATAAAGCTAGACTTGATGCTCAAGGGTATAACCAACAAGAAGGCATAGACTTTGATGAGACCTATGCTCCCGTAGTTAGATTAGAGTCTATAAAAATACTTATTGCTTATGCTTATGCTCATGATCTTAATCTTTTTCAAATTAATGTTAAAAGTGTTTTTCTAAATGGTTTAATTAATGAAGAAGTTTATGTAGCTCAACCTCCGGGCTTTATCGATTTCAAAAACCTAGTCACGTGTACAAACTAAAGAAAGCTCTCTACGGTCTTAAACAAGACTTAAAGGCTTGGTATGATAGACTCAAATCATTTTTAATAAAAAACGACTATACCATGGGGTTAGTTGACAATACACTTTTCACAAAGAAAAAAGACTCACAAATAATTAATGTTCAAATATACGTGGACGATATTATATTCGGATCAACTTTTCAAGACATGTGTGATGATTTCTCAAGAATCATGCATGATGAGTTTGAAATGAGTATGATGGGAGAATTAAGTTTCTTTCTTGGTCTACAATTCAAACAACTAGAAGATGGTATCTTCTTTAATCAATCCAAATACATAAAAAAATGCTAAAGAAATTCGGATTAGAAGAGTCAAAACCAATAAAAATACCAATGTCATCTGATACCAAACTCACCAAAGATGAAGACAGTGAATCCGTTGATAACACCAAATACCGTGGCATGATTGGTAGTCTTCTCTACCTTACGGCTAGTCGGCCGGATATCATGTTTAGTGTATGTCTATGTGCTATGTTTCAAGAAGACCCTAAAACTTCACACATAGAAGCCTTCAAAAGAATATTTAGATATATTAAGGGTACTACTCAATTAGGATTATGGTATCCCAAGGGGACGTGGGTAGAAACTATTGTATATGCGGATTCTGACCATGCATGTGATTATGTTTACCGAAAAAGTACAAGTGGTGTTTGCACTTTCATGTGGTATTTTTAATATCTTGGTTCTCAAAGAAGCAAACGGCATTGGCCATATCAACATCGAAGCCGAATATGTCTCCGCTGGCAAAGCATGCCAACAAGCACTGTGGATGAAACAAGCGTTAGTTGACTACGACATCCATCTAAGTGACATTACCATTTTATGCGATAACAAAGGTGCTATTGATCTAAGCAAAAATCCGGTGTAGCATTCTCCTACCAAGCGTATAGAGATCTGTCATCACTTCTTAAGAGACAATGTTCAAAAGGGGAACATTTCAATTGAGAAAGTGTCATCCGAAGACAACATAGCCGATGTTCTCACCAAACCGTTGAAGCGGGAACAATTCAACTTGCTTCGTCTAGGTCTTGGTCTTATAGAACAATCGTCGTGAAATATATTCATTCTACAAGGTACGTAAATGTTTGACTTACCTTCTTTTCTGAGTTTAGGATCTCTATTTCACACAACACACAAACAATATGGGGATTTATTTTCAAAACTCAAGACAATTTCTTCTGTACAAGAAATTCTTTGAAATATTTTCTAAAAAGATATTTCTCCCCGTATCATTTTCATTAAATCATTCTAACGTCTAGGACAAACATTTTCTTTCATTTTTTAATACAAAGTAAAAACCTTTTTCATTGCATCTCATGTCTTTTGAATGCTAAAGAAAATACATAACTAATATGTGTTTTCGGGTACATTCATTTAAGCAAAAATGAATTAAGGAGCACTCGGGTTATCTCACGTAAATATATATATATATATATATATATATATATATATATATATATATATATATATATATATATATATATATATGCTTTTTCACTTCTTTGTTTATTTTTCCTCTTTAAAAGGAGTCAAGATAACCGCAACTCCACATGGTTTTCATATAGGCACACACTAGGCACTATTGTTTCCAAAATCAAAATTTTCAGCTGCCTGAGAACACCAGTTCTACGGATCCCAGCATTTACGCTGGACGGATCCCTAAAGGGTCGGATCCGTGGGAACTGTGCCACAGTAGCCAAAATTATTTCTTATTTTTCTCACTTTGGCTAGAAACTTTCAAAATTTCAACATTTTAGCTTTATCACTAATGAATATGCTACTTATTGCTTGTGTTGTCATGATCACATGCCTTAAATTCATATCTAATCATTAGATTATAGTCCATATTTTGGTTTTAGCATTCATTGCAATGCATTATTTGCTCTATAAATAAGGTTCCAAAATACTTCTATATCCATCACTTTCAACCCCACAAACAGTCATCATCATGTCACCCAAAAGATCCTCAAACATTGATGAACCATCTAGTGAAAACAACCATTTTCAAGAAATCCAAACCTTCATCCTACCACCTTCCGTAGTACCACCACCAACCAAATCTAGGAGAACCGCACGGATTAGCATCCAGCCTTGTTGCTTAGCTAAATCTTTGTCAAAAAGCCCATCACCAACTACTCATTCTCCACCAAATGACTAAATTGTAGCACCTCCATCTTCTCTTACAAGTTCATCACCACATTCACCTAACGAGTCTCAACTTGACACCCAAATCACCCTTGCGGAACTCATTAAGACTCCAAAAACAATTCCACTACCCATTTCTAGTCCACCACCCGCTCCATTTCAACCATCAAAAACTACCCAACTAGCCTCCAACTTAAACCCAAAAGAACTAGTCTTTTTAACACCTCCAACATCTCCAAACACATTCTATAAAGAGCTTAAAACATCACCACCTCTACCTCCCGTTACCTTACAAGAACATTTAGGTTCTTGTCCACCACCACTCACCAACATCATGGAGTTTGATCCATATTTTCCAACATTTCCACCACCCATTCCGCACTCCAAAAATCAAACCCACCCGGAAACCATCCACCAACACCTCCCTCACCATCTCTATTGCGAACATTGTCAATCCACTAGGGAACTCACAATGGAAATAAGGGACGAGATGCGGTTCATACTCAACCATATCATTGATCGCATCAACATTATCACTCACCAAAACTTTCATAATTAACCCATATGCAAGCATGAAAGGAATCATAATAATATTTTCACTATTTTGTTTCTTTTCTTTTGAGTCATTTTAAAGAACAATCTTTGTTCTTAGTTTTACAATTGTATGTGGCATATATACCACTACATTTTGATATTTTATTACAAGGCTCTGTTTACGTACCTTGGACCTCTATCTTGGTTCTCGTCTTATACAAGATTATATTACATGTTACTACTAACTTTTTTTGTAGGTATTATATTTTCTCACTTGACGCCCAATTTTAGGGGGAGCTACCGTCAAGGGGGAGCTAGTGCTTTGTGGATCATACTTATTTTTATTCCATAATTTATTTCTTCACTAGGCTCACTTTTTGTTTCGACAAAAAGGGGGAGAAGAAGTAAAACTTACATATACTTTTAAAACGTACATCTAATCTTAAGTTTTACTCATCATAACGTTATGTTTTGTCATCAACAAAAAGGGGGAGATTGTTAATACAAATAAACCGTAAAAACGTTTATTCATATTTAGCGATCTCGTTATGTTTTGTTGATAAAAAAAATATAAAGTTATCATTAGTAAAATTATAAGAATAAATGTTATTTTTGTAAATTCTATACATTTGGTCATTCACATAAAATGTTGTAATAATTTATTTGTTGTAATAGTTCATGTAATAGGATTGGTAATATCCAAGACCCATGACCCATACCCATGGAGCTAATCCATAACCCATGACCCATTGCATGACATCATGCATGAAATCATGTTGGGTATTATCCATGACCCATGACTCAAAACCCATGACCCATTGTCTAGATACATTGTATCTTGTTGGGTACCCATGACCCAAAGTCCATGACCAATGGCTCATACCCATAACCCATAACCCGGTTTGCAACCCAAAATCCGGACTGGTATAACCCAGACTGCCGGATCCATAGGTTTGCACTGGCCGGATCCCCCAAGTGAGGGATCCGTCGGAACCGTGGGACAGAAGGATTTTTGTGCCTATAAATAGTGAGCCATTTCTTCATTGTTACTCACCCTTCTTCTTACAACTCTCTCATATATTATCTTACTCTCTTAACCTCTGATCATTTGATCATTCTAGTAGTTCTTCTATCTTTTGTTGTGATTCTCATATAGGTCATTCTCAAAGGCGAGATCACGCTATACTACTAGTCATCCAAGCAAAGGGTCCTTGATTGATTTGTCCATCCATAAGATTTCTGTAGCAAGACCTTGTAATTCATATTTCACATAGTTGTTATGTAATAGTTGTGTAAAGGTTTGGTTCTACCTCGTGGAAGAACTCGGTATTTAGCTTTGTACCGGAAAAAGTGTAAGCGACGTTGTGAGGCTTCTCCTCCGTGTTGAAGGAGCTTGTTGACATAGTGCTTGAACTCTCGAGTGGGGAACTCGGGTAGTGGAGTAGGGCAAGGAAGGTGTCCTTGTAGCCGAACCACTATAAATCACTTGTGTCGCTACTTTCTATCCTTTACTTTACTTGCTTTCATTATTCACTTTACTTATTTTTTTATATTATCTATCCATCCATACGAATTCACATAAGATTGAATCTAAATCTTTGAAACTTAAATTAAAATCGGCAACACTATTCAACCCCCCATCTAGTTTTCCATACACCTCTATGTTTATTTTTCTTTCTTTAAAGAGTCGAGATAACCGTAACTCCATATGGTTTCCATATAGGCACACACTACGCACTATTTGTTAATACAAATAAACCGTAAAAATGTTTATTCATATTTAGTGATCTCGTTGTGTTTTGTTGATAACAAATATAAAGTTATCATAAGTAAAATTATAAGAATACATGTTATTTTTAAAGTATATACATTTGGTCATTCACATAAAATGTTGTAATAATTCATTTGTTGTAATAGTTTATATAATAGGATGGGTAATATCCAAGACCCATGACCCATACCCATGGAGCTAATTCATAACCCATGACCCATTGCATGACATCATGCATGAAATCATGTTGGGTATTATCCATGACCCATGACCCAATGTCCATAACCCATGACCTAAGACCCATGACCCATTGTCTAGATACATTGTATCTTGTTGGGTACCCATGGCTCATACCCATAACCCATAACCCAGTTTGCAACCCAAAATCTGGACTGGTACAACCCAGTTTGTCGGATCCCTAGGATTGCACTGGACGGATCCCCCAAGTGAGGGATCCGCCGGAACTGGGCTACAGTAAGCTTTTGTGCCTATAAATAGTGAGCCATTTCTTCATTGTTACTCACCCCTTCTTCTTACAACTCTCTCATATATTATCTCACTCTTCTAATATCTGATCACTTGATAAATCTAGTAGTTCTTCTTTCTTTTTTTGTGATTCTCATATAGGTTCTTCTTAAAGGCGAGATCACGATACACTACAAGTTATCCAAGCAAAGGGTCCTTAATTGATTTGTTCATCCACAAGATTTCTGTAGCAAGATCTTGTATTTCATATTTCACATAGTTATTCTGTAATAGTTGTGTTGGTTTGGTCCGCCGTGCTAAGGACTCGGTATTTAGCTTTGTACCGGAAAAAGTGTAAGCGACGTTGTGAGGCTTCTTCGCCGTGTTGAAGGAGCTTGTTGACATAGTGCTTGAACTCTCGAGTAGGAAACTTGGGGAGTGGAGTAGGGCAAGGAAGGTGTCCTTGTAGCCGAACCACTATAAATCACTTGTATCGCTACTCTCTATCCTTTACTTTACTTGATTTCATTATTTACTTTACTTATTGCTTTATACTATCTATCCATTCATACGAATTCACATAAGATCGAATCTAAATCTTTGAAACTTAAATTAAAATCGGTAACACTATTCAACCATCCCTTCTAGTTTTCCACACTATTGTTTCCAAAAACAATATTTTTCTGTTGCCTGAGAACACTAGTTCTCCGGATCCCAGCATTTACACTGGACGGATCCCTAATGGATCGGATCCGTGGTAACTAGGGCACAATAGCTTATTTTATCACATCGTTTTCTTATTTTGGCTTGAAATTTTCAAATTTTCAACATTTTACTTTTATCAATAATGAATATTTTCCTTAATGTGTGTGCTCTCATGATTACTTGCTTTAAATTTATATCTAATCATTAGATTAAAGTCCTCATTTTTGGTTTCGGCATTCATTGCAATGCATTATTTGTCCTATTAATAAGGTTCCAAAATGCTTTCATATCCTTCACTTTCAACCTCACAAACAAACCTCATCATGTCTTCCAAAAGATCTTCAACAATGATGAACTCTCTAGTGAAAACAACCCTTTTCAAGAAATCTGAAACTTTATCCTACCACCTTCCGTAATACCACCACCACCCAAAACTAGGAAAACCGATCGGATTAGTATCCGACCTTTTTGCCTAGCTAAACCTTTGTAAAATAGCTCATCACCAACTATTATTTCACCACCACATTCCCTAACCGGGTCTCAACTTTACTCTCAAATCACTCTAGCGAAACTCCTTAGGACTCCAAAAACCACTCCGCCCAACCATCAAAATCTACACAACTAGCCCCAAATATAAACCCAAAAGAGCTAGTCTTTTTAACACCCCCAACATCTCCAAATACCTTCTTTAATGAGCTTGAAAACTCACCACCTCTACCAACCATCACCTTACAAGAATATCTAGGTTCTTTACCTCTACTAATCACCAACATCATGGACTTTCATCCATACTTACCAACATTTCCACCATCTAATCCGTACTCCAAAAATAAAACTTGGTCGGATGACATCCACCCACACCTCCCTCACCATCTCTTTTGCGAACATTGCCAATCCACTAGGGATCTCGCAATAGAAATAAGGGACGAAATGCGGTTCATTCTCAACCATATCCTTGATCGCATCAACATTATCACTCACTAAAACTTCCACCATTAGACCCTATGTAAGTATGAAAGGAATGATAATAATATTTTTTATATTTTTTTTCTTTTTTTTTCTCTTTTGGGTCTTTCTAAGGAACAAACCATTGTTCTTATTTTTACAATTGTATGTGGCATATATACCACTACATTTTGATGTTTTATTACAAGGATTTCTTTACGTACCTTGGCCTTCTCTCTTGTTTCTCGTCTTCTACAAGATTATATTACATGTTATCACTAACATTTTATTAGGTATTATTTTGTTCTTTCTCACTTGACGCCCTATTCTAGGGGGAGCTACATTCAAGGGGGAGTTAGTGCTTTGTGGATCATTTTTTTTACACCATTTATTTCTTTACTCGACTCACTTTTTGTTTCGACAAAAAGGGGGAGAAGATAGTAAAACTCTACACTTTCAAAACGTACATCTAATCTTAAGTTTTACTCACCATAACTTTATGTTTTGTCATCAATAAAAAGGGGGAGATTGTTAATATAAATAAACCGTAAAAACGTTTGTTTATATTTAGCGATCTCGTTATATTTTGTTGATAACAAATAAAAAGTTATCATAAGTAAAATTATAAGAATACATGTTGTTTTGCAAAGTATATACATTTGGCCATTTACATAAATGTTGTAGTAATAAATATGTTGTAATAAAATATGTAATAGGTTGGGTAATATCCAAGACCAATGACCTATACCCATGGAGCTAATACATAACCCATGACCCATTGCATGAAATCATGTTGGGTATTATCCATGACCCATGACCGAAGACCCATGACCCATTGTCTAGATACATTGTATCTTACTGGGTACCCATGACCCAGAGTGTAACACCCCAACCCGGCAAGGGTAGAAGTGTCACATTCTTGTGTCATATCAGAACATACAATTAAAATTTTTACAAACGGAAGCCTTATAAAATAATTTACCAAGTCATATAAACGAATGACTTACAAAGAAAATACAAAATCCAATATGTCCAAAACGAAATGAAATCTAAAAACAATAGCTCTTCAATTCAATCCAAAATAATAAGGAAAACTAGGGTCGGTCCACTCAAATAATCCAACTCTCAGCCCATCAAAGCCCATCTTCCAACCTAAAACCTGCCGCAGGAAAAGAAATGCGGCTGAGCTTAAAAAGCCCAGTGAACAGATATTACAAAACGAAAGCTAAACAAAATCATAAATACGAAATGAAACAAGGAAACTGATAACAAGATCGCAACGGAATGGGAACAATGAATCAATGAGGATCCTGCAGAAACATAATTACACAGATATCCAGAAAGAACATATAACAAGGAGAACTAAGTAAAGCAAAGCAATGACATATATATAAGCACATACAACCCAGGCATACAAGTAATCAGGAAATCAGACTACATACAAGCCAAACGGAAATCTAAAACTAGCGGAAGCAACTAATTAGAAAGTGAGCATGGCAATCACACAAGGCAAGTAACCCACAGTTAATAACATAACAAGCATCATAACAGCAGAAATACTATCAGCAGTCAAAACATGGTAGCCACGCGTATCAAGTAGGAATACAGCGTAAACGTTATAATTGAATGAATTAAGAACATAGCAGGGCAACTAAACAAGTAAACAAGCCAGACAACATAAGTTGAACCATTTACCCAATCAAACAGTAGCATAAACAGAAATGTAAACATGGCAGGTCAACAATAAGTAGATAAGGATACTAACGGATAGTCATAGTCCACGAGATTAACAGAACGAAGCTTATATGATAAACAGTCAAAACAATCGATTACATACTAGCATGGTCACCAGACAAATCAAATGGATCACATAACAGTAAGATAACATATAGTCAGATGACAACAGGTAAATCATATAATCTCATATTATTCATATCGTAGCAGGGTAAACAGTAGTCACATAAAACATGTAATAGCATAATCAAATTCAATAATCATATAATAACCCGATACGTGAATGGAATGATGACAGATCAATGCAATGGAATACATATCGTGGTAGTAGAGTGAGTCACATAAGGGTACTGAGTAATGGACAATTAATACAAAATATGGTGCGTTGGGGAATACAGAAGGTACAATATAGGTATATCAGCAGTGTAATGGTTGTAAGAAATCTATCCCGAGCCAACAGTACAGTACAGTAATATCAGTAGTGGCAATAGCAGCCCAATAATCAATAGTAACCATCGTATTCGGAGGGGTGACCTCGGAATACCAGACCAATAGGAGGGGAGACCTCAGTAACCAATGGAGTAGCTAGCTCCCAGACTGTGAGGGGGTGTATTGCACACACGCACCACATCACCAGAACATATCAATCAATATCAATAACAGTACAGTACAAATCTAGGATGCATCCATACGCCCCTGCAGAACAATATTGGCCATAACAATAACATAGAAGCACGCATAATCAATACAGTATAGGGACGGTGTGGAACATCACTCATCCACACTGGAGTCATGCCATTGGTGCATCAATGACATGGCCATGTTACCTTCATGGCTAGGGAAACAATATTTGGCTCGGGTATCAATCTGAAGGGTCAGACAAAGGTCCACAGTATAGCAATATATCAGTCATAATAATCAGAGGTTCAATATCAGTTATCCGCAATTCAAAGGTTCATAGCAATAGTCCAATATCAAAGTCCAATATCAAAAGTTCAGTATCAAAGGTTCAATAACAATGGTTCAATAACAGAGGTTCAATAACAGAGGGGTCAATAGCAATGGTTCAATATCAGAGGTTCAATAGCAATGGTTCAATATCAGAGGGTCAATAGCAAAGGAATCATAGCAATGAAATATCATAAGCGAAACAAGTCAAAGGATCAAAAAGTCATGAGAAACCCCTACTGAAAAGGGATATAATATATGTACCTCATTCGAAGCAAACCAAAATAGGAAAGTAAGGTCACACGATGAATCAATCCCGCCGTCCGGAACCTATGAATTAGATAACGCTTATTAAGATTAGATTACTAATTTTAGACGGCTTTCCATTTTTAGCAGGTTTCCACTTTTAGTAACTTTCCAATTTAGGTAACTTTCTATTTTAGGCAGGATTACATATTAAGCAACTTTCCAAAAATAGCAGGTTTCTATAATTAGCAGGTTTAGTCATTAATGGCATGATTAAAGTCAAATTAGGTCATAATGATGAAAACAAGTGTTATCGTAGTTTAAGGGTCACTTATGACAATTCATACCAGTTTAGGGTCATAAGTGTAAATATAGTTAGTTTACTCATTTTACCCTTTTAATACCTTTAGTTATCATTTAAACAAGTCAACCCTCTAAGTTTCAATAATTATAAAACACACCTTTAACTTTATTAAATCGAATATGTATAAAACCCTAGTTTTATATTATGATTATCGTAACCGTTTTAGGCCATTTGTATTCGTTAATCACATGATCATATGACTACTTGTGTAGTACTATGTTTAGTCGTGACATCCCTCCCCTATACTTAATTACATACGCCCCATATCAAACCAAACAAGACCCTTAATCATATTTGTTATCAATTCCGAACACATATATTCCAAGCAAATGTAACTCATTATTCGAATTATGATTGTGTCGAATATAAATAGAGTTCCAAAACAGATTTTCGTCCAAGATTTTATGCCCTTTCATTAGACCATATATCTAGTAATATCATGATTTTATGTGATCATTTTATTATTTCATGAGACATTTATACATATCATTTTATGTGGAAGATTGTATCATTATATGTGAGGTTCTATTTGTGATCATGCATTCGAATGGATAACATCACACACGACATGATATCAAAGAAAAACAATAAGGATGAGATGAAAATGAGAGTAATATAAACCCTTGAGTTGGTGTCGAATGGAAGGAAAACAATGGCCAAGAAGAACCCCACGACCACAGCAACAAACCCACGACAATTCCTAAACCAACACCACGACCAGCCTTGAACCAACATTCACGATCAGTCCTGAACCAACACCACGACCAGTAGCCTATTCGAACCTAAACCCACGACAAGGCCAAACCAAAACAACCACTTTCGACTAAGAGACCCACGATCACCAGCAGCCCCTTCAAAACGCTTTACGAACCTCCTTGTGCTTGCCTTGGATCGAATGAAAGAGGAAAAAATTGTCTTGCCATCATTTTTTTGTGTGTTAGGGTTTTATGTTTTTTGAATGTGATTTGGTAAGTAATTAAATGAGAGTAAATGGGAGGTTACAAATGATATCAATGGATTAAATGGGGAAGGGTATGTGGGCGTTAGTTTTGCCGAACAAGGGGGACAAATCAAAGACCAATCCAATTTCCAAAATTACAATATAGTGGGCTTTTACATTTAAGTGGTATGGTCTTGCAAATCTTGTAAAATTCGGCCCATGTACAAAAGAGATGTGTGATTTGCATTTTTAGGCGCAAGTGTGTCGATTTCATTTATCTTGCATATTATGTTTGGTAATTATTTACAAGTTAGGTTAGAATTACATCTAATGAGCTTGGCGTATTTTACGTATTTTATAAACGTTAAATTAGAGGGGTATGATGGTCATTTCACATGCGTTAGATTTTTAGGGTTTTACACAGAGTCTATGACCCATGGATCATAACCTATGACCTATAACCCAGTTTGCAACCCAAAATCCAGACTAATCTGACCCAGATAGCCGGATCCCTGGAAACGCATTGGCCGGATCCCTTGGGTGAGGGATCCGCTAGAACTGTGGGACAGAAGGCTTTTTTGCCGATAAATAGTGAGCCATTTCTTTATTGTTTCCCACCTTTTTTTCTTACAACTCTCTCATATATTATCTCACTCTCCTAACCTCTGATCATTTGATCATTCTAGTAGTTCTTCTATCTTTTGTTGTGATTCTCTTTTAGGTCCTTCACGAAGGCGAGATCACGCTATTCTACAAGTCATCCAAGCAAAGGGTCCTTGATTGATTTCTCCATCCACAAGATTTCTGTAGCATATCTTGTAATTCATATTTCACATAGTTGTTGTGTAATAGTTGTGTAATGGTTTAGTTCTACCTCGTGGAAGAACTCGGTATTTAGCTTTGTACCGGAAAAAGTGTAAGCGACGTTGTGAAGCTTCTCCACCAAGTTGAAAAACCTTGTTGACTTAGTGCTTGAACTCTCGAGTAGGGTACTCGGGGAGTGGAGTAGGGTAAGGAAGGTGTCCTTGTAGCCGAACCACTGTAACTCACTTGTGTCGCTACTTTCTATCCTTTACTTTACTTGCATTCTTTACTTACTTTATTTATTGCTTCGTACTATTTATTCATCTATACAAATTCACATAAGATTGAATCTAAATATTTGAAACTTAAATTAAAACGGTAAAACTATTCCCCCCCCCCCCCCCCCATAGTTTTCCACACAATGCATACTTGTACAAAGTTACTACGTACGTGCACCAACTTCTTGTATATAAAAAACATATAAGAAGTTTATGCACATATAATAAGTTTACTACGTGCGTACGTGCACCTACGATCAGGATTGCGATTTTGACAACTATGAGCTGGGCTATAAAAGGATTTTTCTAGGTTTTTTTCATTACTTTTCTTTTGTACTAGTATTAGTATAGTGTATGTTTTCTCTCTGGTTTTCACAAAGTTATTAGGGTTTGTTTTTATGTGTATTCTTTCTATTTTTCTTTTATATTTTCATCTTAAAACATAACACCGTACTGTACCGATGATGATATGTAGTGATGAAAAATAAAGGGGAGGTTGGTTGAGTTCAAATTCTGTTTTTGTGTGTCTTTAGTGGTTGTTTTTATAAGGTTTACATACTTGATTTCTATTATAGGTTTTATTTATTTATTTATTTATTTATTTTTATTATTATTATTATTATTTTTTTACAAACATAGGTGTTTTGTGAATACCAAAAATAGCAACAGATGAGTGACATGAAGGATATCAAGAATGTGTTGTTTCAAGATATGTGAATGAAGGGATATAGTTGTTAAACTACTTGAAGAAAAAAAAACATTCGTGATAAGTTTAAATTTAATTTTAAGGATGAGATTCAAAATTCATACCCATCACCAAACGTCATTCTAAGATAAAAAGAAAAAAAAAAGTGATCAAATGGCAACACAACTTCATTCAAAGATAAAGCAAATTTAGTTGCATAAAGCCTAATAGTCTAATAAATAAAATCGAAGTGAGGTCAATCTCATCCCTTCTGAATTTAAGATGGTAGCTATCAACTGAAAAAAACAAAAGTCGATTTTAAAAGGTGAGTAAATCTCTTTTTTTGTTATATACTTTTTAGTTTCCTCCATTATAGATCTCAATAAGGTTTGTTTGGCCCGTACATTGCATCGGGGTTTTTTTTTTTTTTTTTTAAACGCTAAGTTTTTTTTTTCTCTTTCAGGTTTATTTGTACATAATTCATATGGACATGTGAATGTTATAAGTCGAACAAAAACAAAGTCATAATAATTTAAGTCAAATAGATTTGGCACAACTAAGTATTATTATATTTAATTAGTCTTTTAGTTTGCATATTTATTTAAAGGGAATTGATATTTACAAGGAAACTTTTGATAAGTACACAGAAAATTGATGTTAACTGACTAAAACACCCTCAAATGAGTTTCACTCGTTTTCTTTTTCCATAAACCCATAAAAACTCAACTGTTTTCTTCACCCTTCTTATTACTTCGACTTCCACATTTACTTCCACTTCCACATTTACTTCCACGTTCCACCGGAGCTCTTTGATCAGAGATTGTCCATGGCCGCCTGACTGAAAATTAATACATCTTAAATCAAAACTCGCTTCACTCCAATAAGATATAAGTGCAACCTAATTTGCAGTTTCCCTTTTGAATGCTTATAGTGGCATAAATTATTCATACTTGATAAAAAGATAATCTCAAATCCGAATGTTGGATCAGTCCTAGATAGATCTTTTCGAGCCTTTAAGAAACATATAGAATACATGTGTAATCACAAGCAAACTATAGAGAACCTCTAATAAACTTATGATCACGCAGAATATGAACACAAGAGTTAAAGAAGATAATAACAACTAAACTTTTGATCCTCTATGGATCTATATTAATTCACTAAGAATGTTTTTCAAAAACGTACATAACTCATAGCCGCAGGTTTCTTTTATCCTATAAGAAACCCTAATACAATTGTTTACAAAACGCGTAAAAGATATGCATTATCTCTTCCTAATATAACTCATGCATATCCTAACTAATTAGTAATAATACGGATACTACTATCCGCAGAAATACTACTATCAGCAGTAACTGCACTATCCGCAGAAACTGCACTATCAGCGGAAACACTAATACTAACAGCAGGAACCTTATCAGTAGGAACCGCTCTATACTATTACATTTATTTTAAATAATTCCTAACAATCCTCCCCTAAACTTGAATTTGACTTGGTTAACTTCAAGTTTCCAGATAGATCTTTTCAGATCACGAGGATTGAATACTTGGGCATCCGTAGCACGGATAATAACCAGCAGCAACAAATACTGAAACCACCAGTAGCAATGAAGTTCAAAGATCCAGTAGCAACTCCTATAACAGCAGCATCTAAATCCAGCAGCAACAGCTCCATGAGTAGATTTGATAAGCCTTTACCAATTAGCTACTCACTCTTGGGCTAACTAGTTCTTTGGTGGAATCATGACATCACCCTGGTGAACTAATGGCCAGTCCAACACTTAGAACGTGGATCAATGGTGTGTTGGAGAACCCTAATGGTTTTTGGAAAACCATCACAGCCATCAACGGATTTGAGTTGTCTTTACCTGAATCCGTGAACTCAGGACTAGCCATGGTATTCCACTGCCTTTACCACAAGCCATGAACTTGTGGGCTAGCTAACTCTTCACTATTGGGACATGGTGAGTTGAGCACCATACAATTTATTGGCAAATTGTCAACCATCCAACGGATTTGATATCTCTTTACCAGAGTCGTTTGCTCATAGAGTAGCCAATGTTTGGTGTGTAAGACCAGGGTACATTGATAACCCTCTAATTTTTAGTAAATCAGCAACTATCATCGGATTTGAGGACTCCCACCAGAGTCGTACCCCCATGATGAGTTAACTCTTTGTCATCAAAGACATGGTGAGTTAAGTACCATAAGTGGGATAATACAAAACTGCACAACATGATCCTCAAACATAAAAGTTAGTACATAAGCAATATATATATATATACGTTTTTTTTTTGTTTTTTTTATTTTTATTTTTTTTTAACATATAGAAAATAAAAGATATAAATAATATTTAACAAGAAGGTACCATACTCAAGAGGTAGCAACAGCAATGGCAGCAATAATTCTGTCCTTAATGAGCTTAACCAACTGCTCTGCATGCACCATATCATTCCCAACAGGTTTAGAAGGGAGTACCAGCTTGTGTTTCAGCATCTGAGTCATCACACAAAGGATATTGCAAATCTGAAAACATATAAGCATATATACCAGACCCAGTTTGCACCACATGAACATTAGACAAAGGGAAGAATCTCCAATTCCAAATCTTCCAAGCATCCAATTCAGTCCATATCTTAAACCCTTTGCCATCCTGATAGATAGAATCAAACAAGACATAGAGATCTCCCAAGAGTACAAGACCAGAACCAGTAGTTGTATTAGTCTGAAAATACTCAGTCACCTGACCATACAACTTCATCAAATCATGTCTATCTACCATACTTAGAATCTCATTCAGGAAAGTGAAATGCATCAGTGTCCCATATCTTCTATATATAGTATTCACCACACCACCCATAGATGGTGTCAATTCCCCTCTATCTAAAGGTGACCACAAAACAGGTTCTTCATCAGAATCATCAACCTTGATGAAGGAACTGTCAGGAGCCTGCAAATCAAAACCCCTAGAACTCCTTTTCTTAGCACGACTCTTTTGTCTTCTTCCAGGAGTGGAATAAGGAGAAGAAAACTTGTAACATCAGGAGTAGAGATTGGTGTAGCATCTAGAGGATCAGCACCCTCCTTAACAGTGGAAACAACCTGTGGGGTTGGTGGTGGAACAGTAGGAATGGGAACATCATCAGTAGAAGTGTTGTTGGAATCACTCCTAAACTAGAATTCAAGTGTTAGTAATTAATATGTAATAGTTAGTTTAATTATGGCTTTTATGTTAGTAATCAAGGCTAGGCTCATGTAGAAAGCCCATGAGCCTATCCAAAGCCCAATAAGGGAAAGGAAGGGAACTTGCATGTTGCCCTAGTTCCTTCCTATAAATACCCATGTAAACTCTCATTTGAGGGTTGGTTGTTCATCTCATTTCAATATCTACGAATATCCTTTCTTTCATTCATACGCATATTGTTTTGACTTGTTCAACCGATCACTTTCTATCTTATTTCTTCATATGAATGCTTGTGTTACTTAAATGGGAACCTAATAGTGGTATTAGAGCCAGGTTGAGTAAATGATTTTGTTTTTGAAGCTTTTAAGTATACGCGTAAGTCTCGGTACAAAATCTTTCATATGCTTAAAAACTCAATTTTTACACTTTTAAATCCAAGATTCTTTTACTTTCAAGGTTATTAGGTGTTAAAGTTTAAGTTTTTGGCAAAAAGTTTGAAACTTTACATGTATTTCTTTGTTTTTAAGCTTGATTTTATACGTGTTATCATTTTTACGCGTACGGTGTTTAAGAGTTTCGGATCATCAAGTTTCACACTTTTGTGTTATTTTGGTGATATTGAAGCTGTCTCATCACAAAAATCGGGTTTAGAAACACTTTTGGACGGAAATCATAGTTTTGGCAGAATCTACGCGTAACAAAACCCTAGTTGTTACGCATAAGCATTCCTTGGTTTGATCTTCAGTTTTCTTGGTTTACTCAGTGTTTTCTTGCTTGGATAAGCCTCAAAACACTTCGACTTTGGATATCTTCTACACTGGAAAAGTGTAAAGGATTTTTGGGATAAAACCCTAGTTTTACGCCTAAGCATAAAAGCTTACGAGTAAAAAATCTTACGCCTAAGCATTTCCTACGCATAAGCACATCTTACGCCTAAGGACATATTACGCATAAGTTTCTTACATCTAAGTCTTTAGTTTACGCATAACCTAAGGTTTCATTTACCCTACGCGTAAGCTAATCCTACGTGTAAGCTCACATCTTACGCGTAAGTTGGTGATTTTACGCCTAAGGTCTTTCTTTGCCTAAGATTGATTTATACGCCTAAGGATACTTCATCAACATCGTTTCATTCGACTACAAAGATCCATTTTACAACACAAGTTATCAAGATGTATCAACCACCATACTCTAACTACTTTCCTCATGTGTATCCTCAACAACAACAACAACAACTCAGTCAACAACAACAATTCAATCTACAACAACAAGTTTATCAACAACAATTTCAACAACAACATTTTCCACAACAAGGAGCAATTCAACCACAAATGATTCAAACACCATCTAGTCTTCAAGTACAACCCTACACAAACTTTAACAATCAACATCCATCCAGGAATACTATGAAGGAACCGTCTTGGTTTGCAAAGATGTGTGAAGCTTTAAGTAGCCAACAATCCATTCATGAGGCTGGATCACTTCATAGACCTCCAATGCTCACTCCCGAAAACTACGATCAATGAGTGATTAGGTTCTTTAGGTTTTGTGAGCTAAAGAAGCCACATGAAAAGTTCTTAAAGAAGGTCATCCTAGAAGGTCCATTTCAGACGCCTACTGTCGTTACACCTGGAGATCCAAATGTCAATCCACCAAGAGGTGATGTCACAAACATTGCACGTCTCACTGACCTCACTGGTGATGAACTTCTACATTTTGAAGCCGATGAACTAGCAATGCAATACATCCTTTTGGGATTACCCAATCCGATCCTTCAAAGTGTTAATGCTCAAAAGACTGCTAAGGCAATGTGGGAACATATTCATCTTCTCATGGAAGGCACTGAACTGAACAAAGAAGATATGGAATCCAAAATCTACTTGGCTTATGAACACTTCATGATTGAACCCGGAGAGACATTAAGTCATATCATCATCGATTTTCAGATATCATCAATGACTTGGACAAACATAACATAATTATGCCAAGAATTGCAGTCAACACTAAGTTCCTGAGTAGTCTTGGTCCTGATTGGGATAAGTATGTCATCTTCATCCGTCAAGCAAAGAATCTTCATCATGCTACATACGGATTGTTGTACGACTATTTGAAGCCTCATCAAAAAGAAGTTGACAAAGAAAGGGTTATCCGTGGACAAACTGTTTCACCTTCACTTCCGGATAATCAACAATTAGCTTTGTGGGCTCAAGCTTGTTATCCTCAATTCCCGACCTTACAAACTGTATTCACAAATCCTCCACAACCCACTGCTCAACCACTGCAACAATCACACCATATGATCCATCAAAGAAACAATCTCAAGAAACTCAATTGGTTCTATACAACAACAACAATGATCAAGCACTTTACAGTGAATCCAATGAAGATGCAGAAGCTTTCGATTCATTGCAACAAGGGTTTGTCATGATTGCTAGAGCCTTCGGTCGATACTCTAACAAATCCAACAATCGCATTCGTACTTCATCTAACACAAGGAATCAGGCTGTTGTTAACAGTGGACGTGTTGAAGTTCAGAATCGTGGTAATGTTCGTCAGATGGGCGGTGGTCAAGGGTTTAATCCAATGGGAAGGAATAACATGGGTGCTCCACAACAACAAAAGGCTCAAGTGGTTGAACAGGGTAATGCTCATAATGGGGTTAATGGTCTTCGTTGTTATAACTGTAATGAGAAGGGTCATCTGGCTAATGCATGCCCAAAGCCGAGGACAAGAGGTAGTGCTTATCACAAAGAGGCTTTACTCTTGGCTTTTAAGGATGAAGCTGGTGGAACTCTTAACAACAAGGAACAGAGCTTCATGGCAAATGCAGATTCTGATGATGATATGGAGGACTTGCAGGCTAATGCAGCAGTAATGTTGATGGCAAACATGCATGAACTCCACATGAGTGATACAGGCCCAGTGTATGACACTGACGGCTTGTCTCAGGTACCGAATCAAACTATATTCATTAATGATCTGATATCTCCGCCAACATCTGCATCCGACAAGGATCAGAGTGTTCAACATGAGCCGTCCACATCTCATTCCGATGATAATCAAATAGATCCCGTAGTTATATTAGACGATCAAGATGACCTTATGGTCACCATTGATACTCAAGTTGACTATGTGGTTATACTTGAGGATCTGAATAATGATCATGTTGAGACTCACGTTGAACAAATTGATACTATGTCTGGTCCAGATCTTGAGCTCATGACCTTAATTAATGACCAAGAATCTCGACTGGTAAAATACAATGACATCAATCTACAATTAAAAAATAAAAATGCACTGTTAACCAGGGATATTGAATGCTTAAAAAGGCAACTCAACTTTTTTAAAACTCAAGAAAAACGTGAACAAGGTTTTGAAGTCGCTTTTGCTAAATCTTACCAAAATGAAAAATCATTAGAACGACAGATACGTGATCTAGTCACATCCAAGAATGCTTTGTTGTCTCAAATAGAACAACTGAAATATGATCATAAACAACAACTTAACGCCCTTACTTTGGAAAATCAAAAAGCCAAGTCTGAGTTGTTAACTTGTCAAAAACAGTTCTCTGAGTACAAAAAGCATTCAACGAAATGAATAGATGACTATCTTGAGGAAATTGTCGACTGACAAAACAAAATCAAAGAGTTTAAAACTATTGTTTATAAACATGGTGAATCAATCACAACGACTTAAAAGTTCACTTTCAAACCAAATCCAAATGGATATGGACCGAATCTTGCTGATTACAAACCTAAGTTTTCAAATAGAGCATTCAAACCAAATTCGGAAGTTTACAGTGCAGAACATAGAATTGATGATTCTATTATGAGTGTTGTTGAATACAATCGTCAAGAGGAACTAGATGTAGAAGACGAGAGTCGGTCAAAATTGGAAAATGTTGTTTATAACAAACCATTTAACAATTCAAAAGCCGTCACTTTCGTCACTCAACAGGATTTTTCTAACACACCTTGGGTTATCACACCTAATTCTGAGTCTTCTAATGAGGGTCCCCTTTCCAATACTGCACAAATTAATGGTCCTTTACCTTCACTCAGTGAAATAAAGCCATTAGCCGAACAATGTAAAGTTATAAAATATTTTGAAACATTCTTATCGGACGTCAAACTTTTGGAACGTGAAATTGAAATCAATTCTGAAATAAAAGTTGAACATTTTCAATCGCCTCAAGCGCGTGCCCAAAGAGATATTTTTCAGAAAATACTTTTACCACACGTCCTCAATTTGAAAAACTGTGCACTATATTAGGAAAGGGATTTTCACAAGGAACTTGGACTTATGAAAAGAGTTTTCGAACAAACAGAAACATCGATTTCAAATACTAAACGCAAAAAGAAAATGTTGAGAAAAGATGTTGATCGACTCTTGGAAGATGTTATCTGTGCTGATATCCATAATATTGTGTTACTTCATTCTGTGGCATATGCATTTGATTATATCTCTGCTGATTCTGTTGATTCTGTTGAAAATGTTGAGAATACTAATAATGTGTCATAAATCAAGTTTTTAAAAGTTGAAAATTAGCGATTGTTAAACGAGCTTTCATATGCAAAACGTCGTCTTCAATGGTGTCAAAAAGATTGTCACACTCGTGAACTCGCTTGGCAAAACAAACTTCACCAGTTGCATACCAAAACTCTTAATCCAAAAATTGAGCAACTGGATGATGAAAATGCGTCTTTAAAATGTCAAGTCTCAAAATATGAACAAGAACTTTCAAAAGTTAAACAGGCACATAGTGTCATATCTGACTCACTCAAAAAGACTCGTGCTAAAGCGTCAAAAGACCTTGATGATCATCTTGCTTACACCAAAGATGTTTTACGACGAAATGGTCTCACTCGTTCTAAAAATCTAGATTTTTTACATAAAATGCATGATCTACAAACAGAGTTGGTGAAACTTAAACAAGATAGGGATAGTAACACTGTAGTAACTGCACCTACACAAATTCAAAATTATTCTAGTACATCTAATGACAAACCACAAGAAACTAATGTGCTTCCCTCTACTGAAACAGGAATAGTTGCCTCTTTTCCCAATGCCCGCACTTCACAGCCTAGGAGCAATACAAGGAAGAATAGGAAGTTGAGGCGTAAGAAAAGAATAATAAAGAATGCTGAAGTAGAAGAACACCCTAGGACTTTGAATAAAACTCAAGTTGCACCCACTTTAGATATTGCGTCTGACAAATGTAATGAACAAAGTGCTGTAACGAATTCTAAATCTTTAAGTACTCTTAATGTTTTGTTTGAAGCCTCTTGTGTTGGTTGTCGTAAAATCGTGTTTTCTGGTTGTCATGATAGATGTGTTGCTAAGGCTATCTTGAATCGTAAGCAGAATAGTAGAAAAAGGAATACCTCTAGGCCCACTAATGCTTCTAAGTCTGTGCTAGGTAAACCACCTTCTACTATTCCGGCTAAGATCATTGATGTACCCATAGTACCCCCTTCACCTCCTAGGAAGACCTTATCACCTAGTGCATTCACTAAGACCAAAGCTAAGACTAGTTGGAGATGGCAGAAATGGTTACATAATACACTTGAATTTACATGGATACCTAAAATCATGAACATGTGTGTTTCATCTATATCTGCATCGGAACCCTCTAACTCTTCGGGTTCCACATCTACTTCTATTCCATCTGTGTTGTCTGTGTGTAATGCAGGTGATACAGATCATCCTATGGGTTGTTGATAGCGGATGTTCCCGGCACATGACAGGCAATCTCAAACTGTTATCAAACTTTATTTCAAAGTTCATTGGCACTGTCAGGTTCGGGAATTATCACTTCGCAGCTATTATGGGCTACGGAGATTACATCAATGGCAACATCGAAATTAGCAGGGTTTATTATGTGGAAGGCCTCGGTCACAATCTCTTCTCTGTTGGTCAGTTATGTGATGGAGATTTGGAAGTTGCATTTAGGGAGAAAATGTGTTTCATTCGTGATCTACAAGGAAACGATCTTATGTCTGGTCAACGCACATCAAGTCTCTACACTATCTCAATGCAAGACATGATTGCTTCATCTCCCATCTGTCTACTTTCTAAGGCTACAGCTACAAAATCCTGGCTATGGCACCGTTGTCTCTCACATTTAAACTTTCAAACCATAACCAGTCTTGCACGATACAAACTTGTTGAAGGTCTCCCACGATTTCGGTATTCTAAAGATCACCTATGCTCAGCTTGTGAACAAGGGAAAAGCACTCGTGCTCACTTTCCATCAAAGGTGGAACACAGCTCACAGCATGTGCTTCATCTTCTTCACATGGATTTGTGTGGCCCGATGCGCTTGCAGACGATTAATGCCAAATGCTACATCTTGGTAATTGTAGATGACTACTCAAGATGGACTTGGGTTTATTTTCTTCGAAGTAAAGATCAAGATCCACAGATGATCATCACCTTTCTCACGAAAATTCAAGTTCAGCTCCGGAACACAGTCAGACAAATCAGAACAGACAAAGGAACTGAATTTGTGAATCAAACTCTTCATGCATTATATGAGAAAGTGGGAATTGAGCATCAAACATCTATTGCACGTACACCAGAACAAAACGGAGTTGTTGAAAGATGAAACCGTACGTTAGTGGAAGCTGCAAGAACAATGTTAATTAATGCTAAACTTCCTGATTACTTATGGGCTGAAGCTGTGTCAACTGCATGATACACTCAGAATCGCTCAATGATTACTAAGCGCCACAAGAAAACACCTTATGAGCTTATCCACAACCGTAAACCGAATCTCAAACACTTTCATGTCTTTGGATCCCTTTGCTATCCGAATAATGATCGTGATGACTTTGGTAAGCTCAAAGCCAAAGCTGACATTGGAGTCTTTGTAGGATATTGTGAAAACTCTAAGGGTTTCCGGATCTGGAATCGTTGTACAAGGGAGATTATGGAAACGATTCATGCACATTTCGATGAGCTTACAGAAATGGCTTCTGAGCATAATAGCTTGGAACCCGGTCATAACCGTTTAAACTTCCCTCAATCCCCATCATCAGCTGAACCTAGTTTACAACTAACTCGATGTCAAATGGAACAGCTATTTGCTCCTCTGTTTAGTAATGATATTGATGAACGTGCACCAGGTGTATCCAATGTTTCCGCTACTCAACCTGATCAAAATCCAATACCTGATACACCTGCTACAACAACTACTATTGAGGTAGCACCACCAGTTGATTCTACAACAACAGTTGAACAAACCGCATCCATCGACGCTGAACCAACTGATGATCTTCTAAACAATGAAGTACCCCCACCTGCAGATTATGATCCAAATGCGTTCTTCAACCCATTTGCTAATGAAACTGCGACATCTGATGTTGCGGAATCATCTACAAGCCATTTGAATACTCCCAATCTACAGACTGTATATCAACATCAACCTTCCACACATCGTTGGACGAAAGACCATCCTCTTGAGAACATTATTGGTAACCAGAATCAACCAGTCGTAACTAGACAACGTCTTCACACAGACGGTGAACATTGCATTTATGCACTCACTATATGCCAATCTGAACCTAAAAACATTAAAGATGCAATGACCAAAGACAACTGGATTGAATCTATGCAAGAAGAACTCAATCAGTTTAAACATCTTGAAGTATGGGAATTGGTTGAAAGACCTACAGGGGTCTTCGTCATTGGTCTCAAATGGATTTGGAAAAACAAATTGGATGCTGAAGGAACCGTAATCAGAAACAAATCACGTCTGGTGCCTAAGGGTTATAGACAGGAAGAGGGTATTGACTTTGAAGAATCATTCGCTCCGGTTGCTCGTCTTGAGGCTGTACGGATTTTTCTGGCGTTTGCGGTTCACATGAACATCACGGTCTTTTATATGGATGTCAAAACTGCTTTTCTCAATGGACAACTGAAAGAAACGGTCTATGTTAGAAGGATTCGTTGACCCAGAGTTCTCTAATCATGTCTACAAACTGAAGAAGGCCCTCTACGGTCTCAAACAAGCCCTTCGGGCCTGGTATGATAAGTTATCATCTTTTCTAATCGCTAATAATTTCGTCAAAGGTTCGGTCGACCCTACACTTTTCATACAGTATCACGGGGCACACATTTTAATTGTTCAAATCTATGTGGATGACATCATTTTTGGGTCAACACATCTAAAATACTCAAACGCTTTTTCAAAACTCATGAAAAAATATTTTGAAATGTCCATGATGGGTGAACTTACATTCTTTCTAGGATTGCAAATTCATCAATCACCCCATGGTATTTTTCTAAGTCAGTCCAAATATGCCCTTGAAATTTTAAACAAACATGGAATGACAAGTTGTGATACCTATGCCACCCCAATGGCACACACCAAGAAACTAGACGCTGATTTGCATGGGAAATTGGTTGACCCTACCAAATACCAAAGTATTATTGGGTCTCTCATGTATCTAACAGGAAGCAGGCCTGATATTGTTTTTGCCGTATATCTTTGCTCCCGTTATCAGTCGAAACCAACTGAAACCCACCTCTCAGAGGCTAAAAGAATCATCCGATACATCAAGGGAACCATTAACTTGGGGATCTGGTATTTGAAGGATTCTGGTTTTGAACTAATAGCTTTTTTAGACGCTGATCACGCAGGTTGCTTAGATTCTCAGAAAAGTACTTCAGGAGCATTACAATTTCTTGCTGATAAACTGGTGTCATGGCAATCGAAGAAACAGGATTGTACATCGCTGTCCTCAACAGAAGCAGAATATGTAGCTATTTCGGCGTGTTGTGCTCAAGTCATTTGGATGAGAACACAACTCAAAGACTATGGTTATGTATTTGACAGAATCCCGATGTACTGCGACAATCGAAGTGCTATTGCGATCTCATGCAACTCTGTTCAACATTCAAAATCAAAGCACATCGATCTTCGCTATCATTTCATCAAGGAACACGTGGAAAAGGGTACCGTTGAATTATACTTTGTGGGTACTGAATACCAACTGGCATATCTTCTCACCAAAGCCTTAGCTCCTGCTAGGTTTAATGAGTTGGTCCACCGGATTGGTATGCGGTGTTTGACTCTAGAGGAACTGGATGAACTTTTAAAACATTCTTAAAACCAGTCAAACACCAAAACCTCGTTTGTAAATATTTTCAAAAACAAAATACAAAAATATAAAATCTGATAAAATAACAAAAATATTCTTCTATTTTTCTTTTAACATGGCCAGTACAAATCTTCCGTCAACACTTTACTCTTTCAAAATTCAGTTTTTTCTCGGTCAAGTGTTGAGGGGGAGAAAGTAAATATTTTTCGGTTTCATAAAACCTTGTACTTGCATGTTACTTCATCCCGGTTGTTTCTTTGATAATGGTGGTTACATTTCTGGTATACTGACACTCCCCGGACTCAAATTTATAAAATTTCATTATTTCTTAAGTCGAGGGGGAGTGTCGTCAAGTTTCTTTCCAAATATCATTCGTTTGGTAACCAAAATGGAAGTTATGGGCGTTGGATGAAAATGGTTAAGGTGGAGGGACTGAAATTGTCAAAAGCTTAAAGTATTTTTTAACAAAAACCTTCACCTAATTTTTCATATCATTAATTTCACCACATTTATTTCTCATCTACCCAAATCCTACGCCTATCCTTCCATCTTCAAATCGGTGCTTTAAACTCCAAATTTGTAAGTTTGTTAATGATCTTTGTGCTATTTTGAACAATGGTTTTGAGTTTCAAACAAATCCAACGGCTAAATATTGAGTTTGGATGATTCTTGTGTTCTACGCATAAGCGTATGAACACAAGATCATCACTTGTGTGTTTGTGATGATAAACATGGTGTCAAAATGTTTAAACAATTACTCTTAAACCATTTCTATCATCCAAATCCACCAAGTAACAAGAATTGACCATTTTTCAGATTTAGGGTTTACAAGTCGATTTGGGCGTTTTCTTGTGAGTGTGTTTCTGTGCAATTAGATAGTTGTATGATGATTGAAACATAGTTAATTAACCTAAACCACACTTGAATCTTACCCAGAAACAACTAATTGAAAGTATTTAAGATTTAGGGTTTAAGTTCATACGAATTGGGTACTTTTAACCCATTAGGTTTTTGATGTTAAAACTTGTTGCAACATAGTCATATGGCCTCTAAGATATCACATAATTAATTTAGTGTAAATTCTATGGCTAAATATCTTACTCGTAAAAATTGAATTCTAGGGTTTAAGGTTTTACGCGTATGAGCATCCTACGCTTAACTGTTTTTGATTAAGACTTCATGTTAGACTGAAAGGGATTGAATGTGGTGTTAATAATGGTGTTATGATGTATTTATTTCAGGATTATTACGCGTGAAAATTCAGAATCAAGGTTAATTGAGCTTCTACACATAAGGATCACCTTACGCGTAGAATGTTATGCGTAAGAGTAATCTTACGCGTAACCTTTAGGCGTAAGGTTCTACAAACGGGACTACGCGTATCCTGTGAAGGATATGCGTAAAAAGTAACCTTTACGCTTAAGGTTCACAATTACGAGTAAGCCTTACGCGTAAGGTTCCATATACGCTTACGTGTAAGCTCTATGCTTAAGGCCATCTTTTCCTACGCGTAACATTTCTTACGCGTATGTCAAGATCCTACGCATAAGCTTATACTTACGCGTATAAGCACTACTGCTTACGCATAAGCTTGTAATTTTACGCCTAAGCCTTAGATCAACCAAAATTATGAATTGTTACGCGTACAAACTTGTAAATAAATGAATCATAACGTCACGAAACCAAGATGTCACTAATAAGCTTAAATGTTTAATAAGTTGTGAAAATAAGTGAAAACTTGGACTTTAAAACTCAAAGTTAATCTACTCACGAAACTTGTCACGACGTCTTTGGACTATTGGACTAACAAGTAACATTGGACTCGTAACAATCATTGACATATCACATTCAATAAATAGACAATAAAATCAACTGTTGACTAACGTAATGTCTTTCAATATGTTGGTTCTTTTGGCTAAATATCTTTCAGATCACGATATGGACGTTCAAATGCAAAATGTGGATGCACCAAATGTTCTCACGGTTGAAGATATCTTCCCTAATGGTTACCCAATGAAGATCGGAAAGAACAACCTCAAAGTTGATTTTGATAACTTCACTTGTTCTGAGTCTTCGTGTCAGATTGCAGTGGATATTCTGATGACTCACCCTTACCAGAACATGCTCACAAATTCTGCTACTGTGCCAGAGATCTACATTCACCAATTCTGGCATACAATACATAAGGTCAAAGGTCAAAGTGCTGTGACGGTGACGCTTAACAACAAACAAGTCACCATCACGCCAGCAGATTTGAGGGCTATTCTTCTTATTCCTGTCATCGAGCCTACTGAATACAATGCTACTCCAACGGAAGAGGTCGTTCTCCAGTTCATGGTCGACATCGGCTATGATGAAGCTACCGGGGTAATCACAAAGCACTCATCTGTGGATCTCAAGAACATTCCCCAGCCATGGAGAACCCTCTACATAATGATTGCCAAATCCGTTTCCGGACGTGATAGTGGTCATGAGCATCCCAAGCTCATGGAACTACAAATATTTTGGGCTATGGTCAACATGAAACACATAGAAGTTGAAGCTCTGATATGGGATGACATGATGTCTTACCTTAAAAAGCCTGGCACCAAGATCCCGTATATCATATACACCAAACTGTTGATCCAAAGAGCTCTAGGGTATAATCTTGATATTCCCTTGAGACTTGATGACCCCAACCAACACTCCGTGTTGTATGAGCCCACACTCACTGTCAGATTTAAGGACTCAACAACGAAGAAACAAGGTGCAGTGTTGCCGATCATCTTCTTCGATGCTATCAAAGGACTTTATTCGTACAAACGATGTCTGGTAGCAGTTGAAGCAGGCAAAGTAGGTTTCCTTGATGAAAAGTCCTCTGGTAGACCTACTAGGAAAACCAGGAGAGGCAGTGCAGGAAGTGTCACGAGTACTGAGAGTATTAGAAGGTATCCGAAGAGGAGTCCGTCTCGTAAAAGGAAAGTTCCACAAAAAGAGGCAATCCCTATTCCCAAACCTGAACCGCAACAAAAGCTAATGGACAAGGACTCAGAGGACACTGAAACGGATGAAGAAGTCATCTACTCTGAAAATCCAACCGATGATACTTTGATAGTAGAAAAACCTATAAGTCCTAAGGCTGATAAAGGTAAAACCCCAGTTGCTGAACCAGAGGAAGAGGAGAGCTCGGATGAAGAACAACTGGACAGAGACTACAGGAAAAAGGTGAAGAATCTAAGACTCCAACACGTTGCTGAACAGTTTAAACTAAAACAAACTCGTGGCCCCGGAGGGTCTAGTGGTGGTGCACTATCTACACCAGTTTCTGATGCGGTTATTCAACCCGATAAGGGAATTGGTACCACCACCCTCGAACAACAACAAAGGAAACTGGAGGATTCTATCAAATATGACTTTGAGGAACCAGAAATCGAGAATTCTAAGAAAATTCCTGATGAAAATGCTGAGGTTGCAGCTAAAGAAAAAGCGGAAAAAGAAGCTCAAGCTCAAGCAGATGAAGAAGCCAGGATTAAGGCTGAAGAAATGGCTAAATCTGGAAAAGATGACGAAGTTGACTATGATGATTTTCTTCTAGATAGTCCAGCACGCTCCAAGGAACTAACTTCTGAGCCACCAAAAGACCCTGAGCCTCCTCATGTCTCATCATCATCAGACTCGTCTTATCACTCTTCACCTTCACCATCAAAAGACTCAACCAGATCCGCATCCAAGTCTGTAAAGCAACCAACCGACTCTTGGATATCCCGAGCTAAGACAAAGATTGTCAATGCTGTCAAGCAAGTCAGGAAGAAAGACGTGACCAAAAAAAAGCTGAATCAACTCGCTGACAGAATCAACTTTCTTCAAAACGGGATAAACGAGATATTGAAAGAAAGTGAGCATATCCAGAAGCTTCTCAAAGGAGATTTCCAAAAGGAAATGGAGAAGACGGCAAGAGAATATACTCACAAGTTTCTTCTCGACACTGTCCCTGGAGAGACAAGGGAGATATTTTCCAGACAACTTACTCCAAATATCGTCGCATTGGTTAAACATACAATGGCTAACGAACCTGATCTCTCTGAAGCTGAGTTAATTTCAAAATTGGTGATGCAAATGTCTAAATGATCTGCAACCTTTACTTCGGATGAAGCTAAATTTATTGAGGCTCTACTAGATTATCAACTCAAGTCTTCATGCAAAGAGTCAGCAGGTCAACCTAAACGACTAAGAGATGACGATGACAAGGACAAGGATTCTACACCAAAACGTCCAAAGAAAGCTGGTGAATCCTCCTCTATGCCACCACCACTCCAAAGGACTCCAACCGAAACAAGATCTCCTCCAAGTTCTGCGGCTACTGAGAAACCTCAGGACTCTGAGTTACCACCTCACACAGAGAAAACTGGTGATCATTTCGAGTACATTGGTGGTGACGATGAAGAGATCCCAGAGCCCCAACAACAACCCACCTCTCCCGCCACAACAAAGACACCAGAGTCATCCTCAAAGCCAAAGAAGAAGAAGACAAAGACCAATGTTGTCTCATGGCTAGACGAAGATGACACCGCAGAATATGACTGGTTTTCTACACTTGTTGATGCTACTCCCTCACTACCAGAAGGTCAAGAAATGGTAGATGGCCGTACTATAGAGCATGTGAAGCTGATTCAACAATAGTTTAGAGTGAAGAAGATGACTAAGGCTGAGCTAAGGCGAATTAAGAATGAAGCCTTCCAACTGCTTAAAGACAGCTCAGAAAGTGCAATTGAAGTTGAATACCATCTCGAAAACATTGCACGAGCCATGTCGAACAATATCGATTGGCTCAATCCCGAAGCTAACATCGACTTCACAAGACAAGACAAAGCTCCATACTACATAGACTGGACCAGACCGCTACCAACAATTGGTCGGCCGGATCAACCTCAAATTCCATATCGTTACTTCTTCAACAACGACCTCGAGTTTCTTCTACACGGTAGCGATGTTACAAGGAATTACACTACATCACTCACATTTCCTTTCCCAGCAGCAATCTACTCTAACAATCCAGCCATCGAGGAAAAAGCCTCATACATGTTTGCTGCCACAGTGGAAAAGTATGACCTTGATGCGATGTATGGGATTCATCATTGGCCTGAACGCCAAAGAATCTTCTACAAAAGCTGCCAGGTTCAAAAATCGAAGAAGGAAGTGTTTAGTGATAAACGGATCATTGCTATTAAGCATGTTACTCTTTCGTCAAAAATGGGACTACACATTCCTCAAGAAAATTGTGGTCAAACGACAAGATGAAGAGGACTATGACTTCTGTGAAGCGGATTTTCTGAGACTCTCGCTAAATGACATTGAAGATATGTATCTCGGTAAGGTGCAAGGACGAATGCGACATTTCTCTACAACTATCCAACGCGAATACATCAAGTCATTACTCATCTACATCAGAAGCATAGTGATCTAAGAACGTGTCGAAGACATTCAGCTTGCCGTGGAATCGTATCAGACGCGTGTTAACCTCACTAAACCACAACTACACCTTCCCGACATCAACCAACTTCCTCAGTTCACCCTCATCAGCAAACCATTTGGAGTAGTCTATGTAACATATTGGATTTCACAAACACACTAAACCATAAGATTAAATAGGCGTATTATGAGTTCTAGAGAGAGAAAGTTAGAGGTTTAGGGAACTTTAGTGAGAGAAAGAAAAATCTTATTATGAGCTCCAACTCTCTACCTTGGGAGGTAGAGAGTATTTATAGTACTTACATAAAATGCCACCTGACGGGCTGTGGATCAGGCATACAGTGGGTAAAGACCCGTCCGTCCTCCACGGTGTTACAAAACTAAATACTACTCAACACTAAATAACTACGACTACGAGCTTTCTAACGATTACATATAATTGAGGTGACCGACACTTTAACTACTGGATTTTCCAAATCCTAACAATCTCCCCCTAAGGGAGGTCACCTCAAAAATACATTAAATTTCATAGAATACAAACAGATATTACATTGAGATTGTTCTTGGATTCTTGTTCTGTAGCTCGTAGTCTTTGATTCTTCATTTTTACATGTTTTGGATAATCTGAGTGGAGGTCTTTAACTGATCCACGTGATGATGAGTTTTGAGCCAGCTTTGAGATCATCAGCAACATTAAATCTCTGACTCATCCATTGTGGTGTTGGTATAATGTGATGTTGTGACTTTCGGACCGACATGCTCACTTTACGGATCATGATTTGTTCTTATCGAGTAGCGGAAGCTTTCGTTGATTCATGATATAGGAAGCAGCGTAGCAGAAGCATGGAGTGAGAATATCGAGTCATTGATGCACTAATCATGATTTCTTTAGATATGAATGTGTTGTGTGAGCATGTGGCTATGGATTGACCGCTTCATTACGATCGGTACGCAAACGTCGGGGTGTACCTCGCATAAAAGCAGTTAGCAATAAAGCGCACTAAAGTGTCTTTGATCACTTTCGATGAATTGAGGTACACGGCCCACGGTTCCACGTTGATCAGTACAAAGTACCGCCTGTGATCAAGTATAATTCGAAGAATTTCCTTGACAGGGTTTCGCAGCTGCTCTAGCCGTTCTCAAACCGGAACGTCTCAAAGAAGACAACACGGAGTGAGTGAATCAGCGAAACGAGATTCACTGATTGATGAAAAGAGAATTGAAAAACAATCGTGTATTGCTCAATAGAAATTGTTTTTGCAATACAACGAAGGTTTTAATGAAAATCAATTATCAATCAAAACACCTTTTATTTTGAGAAATAAGTACACAGTCGACGTGCTAAAGAAAAGAATTTTTAAGCACAACGAACGGTTTTTCAAAGGTATCCGTCAATCCATAACTGAACGGGATAGATTCAAACGATTGAATCTCTCCATTGTTTCTGTCCAGTTGTCACATGGTTGATCCATTGGATAGATCTCACATGCCACCTACCAGGAGCTTGTTTGATGTTGGCTCCAGAAGGCTTTCCATCTTCATCATGAATATGAATGCATATCACTTAGATGTTCTGGCAATACCACAAGGATAATGCGTAGGACTCATAAGATATAATCTCCCTTTCCACATTGTGTGAACCAGAGAGTCTTCATTGAGAGTGTCCTAAAGAGATTTATAAGATGATCCCGTGGCTCTAGACTCAATTGTGCATATTTTGTTCCTATGCCGGAGACTAGGGAGAGGGTCTCCTTCTTCAATATCAACAATCTCTAAGAGAAAGTCGATAGATTATGTCGGTTCCCCGTGAGAATGAAACCATTTGAAAATCAATCAAGATACTTGTGATATAGAATCAAAGCATTTTGTATCTTAATTGTTTTGATATTTTAGAAATGCTCCCCCTCAACATATGCATAAAAATTCAGAATTTGTTTAGTACATGGAGGCAAGAGATCTTTGAAATCGTTAGATTAAGAGTGAAAGGTCCAATCTTTTGATTAACATTTTCTAAAATCATCATCATCACTTCCCAACCAATTTGAGTGGATAAAACATTTTGAGGAAGGATGAGTTTTTCAAAAGTTTGCTCCCCCTCAATATGTGCCTCGAATTTTGAAAGAATTTTTGCACATATTAGAGGGAACCTGCACTTAGAGGCAATTCAGTCACGTTTCAATAATTTGAGGTTAAAAATAGTTGCTCCCCCCTCAACATGTGCATGGAAAATTTGAAATCGTTTGTCACTTGCGGGGAGGCAAACATGCTAATCACTTATGAAACCATCTATCGAATTATCAATTTAAATCCAATTTAAATCGCAAATTCTCCCCCGATCACAATTATCAAATCATTTGAGATTTGTGATCTCTGTAGATTTAAATTGATTTTGAAAGCTTTTAAGGAGAATTGTGACTTGATTATGAAAGCGTTTTAATCTGATAAGGATTGGATTTTGAGACTTTAAACTCCATTGATTAAACATGCATAATTATCTTTTGAAAACATAATAATAACCAAGGTCTGGAACCAATTGTGTAACATTTTGTAAACAATTTAGAGTAGACCTTACTCATTTAAGTGCAAATTGTTTGAAAAAAAACACTTTTTGATTTAATTGAAAAATCATTCTCCCCCTCAATCAATGACGAAAGTCGTTGATTGATGAATTGAGATTTTGACACTTGATAAGTTCTTTTGATTTTCAAAAATAGAGTCCGAAGTGTTATTAAAACAATTGAGTTTTCATAAGATTGCAAAATATTTTTCAGAGGAATCTTTAGAAGGAAAAATATTTGAAGTTAAACATTTGTCTTGTTGATGACAGACGTTTGTTTTTAGAATCAGAGCATTAGGATTGAAACATGAGATAAAGCATGGCTCTGTTCTTTCTTTGAAAAGCGGGTTACTGCCTGAAATAACAGTAAACCATAGTTTCTCTTTCTCCCAAATATATATATATATATATATATTTTAAAGAATATTCGAACAACATCTAAAGCCCCATATAATTCTTTGAATGACATCATTAAGACCGTAGATATTATCGAATCGAGAAAAGCATGACAAAATGACAATATTTTTGAGGATTTTTTGAATTTTTCACATTTTTATGGATTTTGAAAATTTTATATTTTTCTATTTGATTTTTTGAAGGTTTTGTAATTTTGTATTTTGCTTTTTGGATAAATATATACAAAGATATAGATGAAGGAAAGACCTTTACTCCTCGTCTTCCTCCTGAAGACGTTTGAGTGTTTCTGGTTGAAGGCTTTTCAAGCCAAGTCTAGGAAGAATAAACTCAAAACGTTCTCTCGGAAGAGCTTTGGTGAAGATGTCTGCTAACTGGTATTCTGACTTCACAAAATAGAGTTCCACCACACCGTTTTCCACTTGCTCCCTGATGAAATGATGTCGGATGTCTATGTGCTTTGCTCTTGAGTGTTGAACGTTGTTGCATGAGAGAGCAATAGCACTTTTATTATCACAGTAGAGAGGGATTTTGTTGAATTCAAAGCCATAGTCAGATAATTGTGATCTCATCCAAAGAATTTGAGCGCAACAAGATGACATGGCTATGTATTCAGCCTCTGTAGAGGAAATAGAAGTACTCATTTGCTTCTTTGAAGACCAACTCACAAGCTTATCACCCAAAAACTGAGCACCTCCTGACGTACTTCGACGTGTATCTTGACATCCTGCATGATCAGCATCTGCATAGGTTGTTAGTGACATACCGGTGTCCTTCGGGTACCATAGTCCCATATTGATGGTTCCTTGGAGATACCGAAAGACCCGTTTAACCACTTCAAGGTGCTTTTAGTAGGCTTAGCCTGATATCTAGCACACATGCACACATCGAACAAGATGTGCAGTTCGCTAGCTGTGAGGTACATCAGGGATCCAATCATACTACGATATTTCGTTTGATCTACCATGATCCCCGAGTGGTCCTCATCCAGCTTGGTTCGTTCAATCATGGGAGTGTCAACGGTGTCACACGATACAAAACCAAATTTCTTTAAAATCTCATTTGCATATTTAGATTGATTTATGAAAATGCCTCAGGGACTTTGTGAAATTTGTAATCCCAAGAAAAATGACATTTGTCCCATCATTGACATTTGAAATTTGGAACCCATTTCATTCGAAAAACGATCACATTAATTGGGGTCAATCGAGGCAAAGATAATATAATCAACATAAAGTTGAACGTGAATTAAATGTTTGCCTGACTTCCGGGTGAACAATGTAGGATCAATCGCTCCTTTTGCTGAATCCGGATAGAAGAAACTTTGACAGTATCATACCATGCTCTAGGAGCTTGCTTTAAACCGTAAAGAGCCTTTTTCAAGCGATAGACATGAGTAGGATGCTCTGGATTCACAAAACCCTCTTTGGCGGGGACGTAAACCACCTCTTTCAAATCACCATTAAGAAAGGCTGTTTTACATCCATCCGATATACTACCATGTTCTTACTAGCCGCATTAGCCAAGAAGATTCTGATAGCTTCGATACGAGCAATAGGAGCAAAAGATTCTTCAAAGTCAATACCCTCTTCTTGACGGTATCCTTTGGCAACCAATCGAGCCTTGTTCTTTAGGACATCACCATGCTCATCAAGTTTCACTTTGAAAATCCATTTTAGAGCACTGATCATAGCACAATCGGAGCGGTACTAACTCCCATACATCAAGTCGATCAAACTCATGAATTTCTTCTTGCATGGCATTGAACCAGCAGTCTTCATTCATGGCGGTTTTAATGTCTTTTGGTTCGACATTAGAGAGTTCGGAGTTGAAGAAGCACCATAAGGCATCGGTTGCAAGTTGTTTCCGTGTGGATACTGGGCGATAGGGGTTTCCAATGATGTTGTCCAATGGGTGATCATGTGTCCAGTTTCTAAGGTGTTCATGTGGTTGTTGTTGTGGAACTGAAGTAGCAGAGTCGATGTCTCGATGAAGATGTTTTGATGATGATTCAGGAGCAAAGATATTTTCAAATGGAGCATCTTCGGGAGTTGCAAAGGGATTTACTTCATCATTGATGCCAGAAACACTTCCATGATGTACATTTGATGATTGATGATTTGTTGATGAGACAGAGTGATCAGCAGCATGCGCTTCTTGACTTAATGAAATTGAGACTAAAGGGTTCACTTCATTCACAGGGATAGGAGCAGCCTCTGTTGATGGGACTGACATTTCATCAGCATTTGGTTCATAGTGTTCATCAAACATTGGATCAAACAATTTCTTTAAATCATCTTCTGATGGAGGTACATATGGAGTTGCTGGAGATGAGTTTGGTACAAGAGATGAACCAATGGGACTGTTTTGAAGTGCGGGTCCAGAACTGGATTGTCCAGGAGCCATTTGATCGGTCAGCTCATCGAACGTAACGTGAATAGTTTCCATGATATTTCGGGTTCTCTTGTTGTAGATTCGGTAACCCTTCTTGTTTGGTGCATAACCAACAAAAACTCCAATATCTGCCTTTGCTCTTAGTTTACCTAAGTCTTGACCATCATTAGTTGGATAGCACAAAGCACCAAACACACGAAGGTAGGAAAGATCAGGTTTACGTTTATGAACAAGTTCATATGGAGTTTTTCCATGAGAGGTGTGTATAAGGGAACGATTTTGGGTGTAGCAAGCAGTGGCAATGGCTTCAGCCCATAGAAACATTGGAACCTTTGAATAAATAAGCATTGTTCTTGCGGCTTCCACAAGAGTTCAATTTCGTCTTTCAACTACACCGTTCTGTTGAGGAGTTCGTGGAACACTTCTTTGATGGCTGATTCCAATACTTTCATAAAACTGAATTAAGTCTTTGTTGACAAACTCATTGCCATTGTCTATTCGAACAATTCTGACAGTATTGTTGAGTCAAACCTGAAGCTGTTTGATTAGTTTGATGATGACATCAGGAGTTTCATCCTTTGTCCTCAAAAACTTTACCCAAGTAAATCGAGAGTAGTCATCAACAACGACTAGAATGTATTTCTTCCCATTTATCGTTTGCACTCTCATTGGTCTGTACAGATCCATATGAAGGGTATGAAGAACTTCCATTACTGAATTTGTGGGTTTTGGTTTGTGGGCATATTTGGTGCTTTTACCCAATTGGCAAGCTGAACAAAGATGATCTTTATCATATTTTAATCTGCAGGAAAGCCTCGACAAGATCCTTTCGGACGAGGTTATTAATGGTGCGAAGTTCAAGTGATTGAGACGACGATGCCATAACCATGACTTTGTTTTAGAAGCCTTTGACAGCAAGCAGATTGGAGAAGACTTCATCATGTCTTCGATAGAAATGGTGTATAGGTTAGAACCTCGAGTACCTCTTAATAATTCCACACCATCAAGTTGTCTAACGAAGCAAGTATGTTTTCTAAAGGCCACCTCTAGATCGGAATCACAGAATTGACCAACAGAGAACAAATTATGACCAAGACCTTCCACATAATATACCTTGGAGATTACACTTTTGCCAACTACATAATCACCATAACCCATAATTGCTCCAAAATGGTCGTTCCCGAATCTAACAGTCCCGATGAATTTGCTCACGAAGTTCATGAGCCGCGACCGGTCTCCAGTCATATGCTTGGAACAGCCTGAGTCCAAGTACCACAGAACGATTTGAACGATCTACAGTTGAACACAGACAAGAATGGATAACTGGATAATTGGGATCCCCATGCAAGAATGGGTTCCACTTGGTTAGTAACAGTAATTGGAACACCCACATCAGAAATAGAAACATCCATATCAGAAGTAGAAGCAATGGAATCTATGGGAATAGATGCAATCTTTGGTGTATCGTATTTGACCTATTCAAAGTATGTTCACTTCTTAAGGGAATAGTTCTACCAGTAGGCATCCATTTTCTAGTGGGCATAGTCTTAGCAGTTTGAGGCAAAACTGATTATTCTTATGGCCAAAAGGTATCCAATAATAACCTATCTTTATAAATGTTCTTCCAGTGGGTTTCCACTGTTTTCTAACAATCTTTCTTCTTTGCCTTTTAGCCTTCTTTGCACAATTATTAGCGTCAACAATTTTAACTGGGCATTAGACAAAGCATTCACACCATAATCATGATTAGCAACAGAATTCATATAGACATCATTACATGGTTTGCAAATAGTATCGAATTGAATTAATTACAGATGCCTATGGCTAATACTAGAATCAACACGATTCGTTTTATTCAACATAGACTTAAAGTTCCTAGTTTGGTCTTCTACTCTCTTCCAATGCACATTTTTAGCTTGTGAGGTCCTATCTTGCTTGGTATTGCCTGGAGGCTTTGACCTACTTGCTTTAATGTCACTGATTACTCCTGTGGAGGGAATTATGGGAACATTAGTTGGTTGATCTACTTTTTGCATTCTGAACTAGACGTGCAAGGATCTGTATTACTAGAAAGCACATTGATGTTCACTTTCTTAAAACTGGGCCTAGAATGGTTTGAATGCTTGGCACTAGGCATAGAACAAAGCATCACAGCTTTGCCTTTTGCACCTAAGGATTTAGGACATGTTGCAATTACACATTCTAGCAGCTCTTGAGATCGTTTGGCACGAGGCAAGCAAACCTAATTTCTCTATCAAGAGGTTTGTTAATGAAATCCTCTTCGACAATCTCACGGAGACATTCTAGACTATCCTTAAGGTAAGCACAATAGTCATGAAACGCATGTTCATTATTCCTAAGATGAGGAGGAATGTATTTGACAGTAACAGTGTATTTGCAATCAGAGGATGACTTTGAAACAACATTCTTATTAAAAACAAGTGGCAGTTTCCCATTTTACTGACTTCTCAGATTCTCAATTTCCTTTTGTAAAGACGTTATTTTTTAGTTGTTTTGGTCACGAGTGACTTTCATTGAATCATATAACTCTTTAAAGTGTCGTTTAACTTTTTCATTTTCTTCTAGAAAACTCTCGTTTTCCTTTTGTAAGGCATTAACTAAGTTTTGAAGATGAAAAGTTTGAGAATCCTGAGAATCTAAAGGAGGAGGCATTTGGGATCCAGTCACATTGTTTTTTTCACCCTTTAATTGAGAGATTTGGGCTTTCAACTTTTTGATCGTGTTACAATGAGCTCGAATCTGTTCATCATGTTTGCTAATTTTAAAAGCGCATCAAATTCAGGAACATCCAAGGATGTCTTGATATTTGAGGTTTTAACATTTTCTTTTAGATGTTGATATTTTAGTTGTAAATCAAAATGTTCAACTTCTAGTTTAGAAAGATGCTTTACCAAATTATCGTGATCATCCCGATCAATTTTCTCATTAAGTTTCGAATTAATCTTTTCAAGCTCAATGACACGATCATGGGAGACTTTCAGGGCAACAGATAATTCATGAAATTGAGAAGCATTAATGGAACAATTTGTAGCGATGAAAACACATCTTGAGCAATACATTCAGTAATAAGAGTCTCATTCAATGTATGCAAGTTCTTCCTCTCAATCTCATTATATTTTAGTGCTCGTTCATAGTCACTAACCTCAACTATCATTGCATCAAATTCCTTTTCCATTTCTTTAATATCTAAATTCATTCCCTTTTTAAGACTTTCAAAATGATCTTTTAGTTGTTTAAAGAAAGGCATGACTTCAGTTAAATAACATTCTTTCGTTTGCTCAAAACCCTTTCCCCTTCAGTTATACCAGTGGGTGTGATCCTTTTCTTACAAGTTTTCTCAAAATCAACAAATAGTTGAAAAATAACATATTGATTGATTAAGGTCTTGCTTTTAGTGGCAATAGTCTTAGGAACTAAATGCATTGGTTTATTGGGAGGATACACACAGTCAGCGAAGGCATTTTCCTAAAGGGGGGTTTGTTACAACAAGATTCTCTGCCTTTTGCTTATCTAAATCCTTTTTTCAGAACACTTGTTCGGGTGTTAACAATGTCTGAGGCTTAAACTTGTTCAAGGAAATCCAATTCTCCTTCTTGTAATCATGGGGTGTGATATTTGTTTTATTCTTTTTACATTTAGGATCATCTAGTTTCTTGTTCATCTTTTCCCTAGTGACTTCATTTGATTTCTTATCTTCCTCGTGCACTCAGCAACTAGGTTTCTGTCTAGGCTTAAGAATTTCATTGCCATCATAAATTACCTTATGGGAAGCTCTAGCCTTTTTAACAACTTCCGGATTTGGTTCCTCAACAAGGGGAGTACTATGCTTATCACTCAAAACTCTATGCTTAGTGATTAAGTGAGCAGTCTGAATGGTATTTCCTTGTACGTACAACTTATTTTCAAGCTAGTTTTTCAAGGTTTTTAGATTAGAAAAATCATTCAAAAGTTTTGATTCCTTAACATTGAATTCTTGCTTAAGCATTTTAACATTTTCTTGAAGTTCTTGTTTTTGCTTAGCAGTTTTAGAAAGCTTATCTTGTACGGAGTTTAACTCTTGTTTCAATACTTCTTCTCTAAACCTACTTTTCTAATAGTTGTACACATTTGGTCATCCATTTCCTGCTCACGGGTGGTCAACTCAAATTTAGCACGTTGTTCATAAATAGCAACACGTTCTTTATAGGCATTCAGTTCAGAGATAACAGAATCTTTAGGGGCACATGCAGTGAATTCATCAAAGACATAGTCATTATTGACTGGAGAAGATGCATTACTTGGTACAATCTCACTTTCACTTTGCTTCACATATTGATCATATGGGACAACATTGCTATTACACACATCATCAATATCGATTCATAAGTCTCGAGATTGTACTTCATTATGCATCTTTTGCTCATCAACATCATCATATAGTTTTAATACCTCTGAGATGATTTTAACTTTGGATGGTCGGCTTGTGGTGAAGGTGAGACCTTAGGAGAGACCATTGGAGAAATGCTAGCCATGAAAATTGTTTGTGCAGTAGGTCCATCATCAACATCAGAGTCATATGCATCACAGTCGGCGACTTGAAAGGCATTTTGATGATTGTGACCTATCTCTGAATGGTGCTCATCGACATCTGCATCATAGGTCTTGGCATTGCCCTCAGCGAGAAACAATAACTCCTCTTCATCCAAAGTTGCTCCATTTTCCTGAGCATGCACTAGAAACATCTTATCCCTGAAGTACTCAGCATTCTGAGGACGTTTTGGAGATGTGCAATTCCTTGCAATGTGTCCCTCACCACCACAGTTGTAACATTTGATAGGCTTAGTTTGTCCTTGATTTCCAATCCTTCCTCGATTCTGATTTCCAACATAGCCTCCACCTACTCCACCCCTTCTCTGATCATACTGCCTTTCAGAGTTGTGATTGATAAGCTTATAGATATCTTTTGGAAGACCTTGCAATATGATGTTAGACGCCCTGATATCCGCATCGAATCTCTTCTTCTCCTTATCATTGAGCTCATCATACGTCTTTGGTGTGTCTATTCCATAGATCATTGTTCCATCTTAATTTTGTATCAATTATGTCTCTAGTAGTCTCAACCCGATCACGAGTCCTTCATCAATCGATTTGAGAATGTTGACTCCATTTCCTTTCCAAATGGAGTATAATCTGATTCTTTGAGCCCAAGGTCGTAGTCATTCTGTCAAGCATGGGTGGGCGAGTATGTCTGAACCAGCTGCTTGAACATCCTGCGGCAGCAGTGGAGATGATTGTAGGAACATTGGTAGACATGTTGACAGTTAAGCGGGATTTTATAACTCTATGATTAAACCAGGAAATGGATTCTTTCACGGGATTTTACTAAATCAAGAGAAAACCGTATTACAGACGAGTCAACCAAGTTAAGCTAAGAAAAACTGAACCAAGTAAGCTAAGCACCAAGTACATTAGCTAGACACGGTCAAATTAAGCTAAATAACAGCTAACTCGCTAAGCACCAAGTAAGCTAGCAAAATTTTTGTGACAAGTAAGCTAAGCACCAAGTCGCTAAGTTGTCAAATTAAGCTAAAGAGCAACTCGCTAGGCACCAAATCGCTAACACCAAGTAAGCTAACAAACTTAAGTACAAATTCGCTAACTTTCACCAAGTCACTACTCGTAGTGGAGACTCCACTAAGTGTACTTTTTGTCGGCTTGTCTCAATAGACAAGTTAAGCTAGCTCAACTTCGCTAAGACCTTCAACTACAACTCGCTACCAAATTGCAAAGTAAGTCGCTAGCAAGAAAACTTATCCGTGGCTTAAGTAAGCTACCTAGAAAATCACATAAACACCATTTTTCAATCCAAAAACAACCCAACCACGATGATTCAAGCTTACAAATCAAAACCCAAGCACATACAATGATTCTAAACACAAAACAACACCCAAGATTCAAACTTTAACACTAGAAATGATCCAAATGATGCAAAAACCACTAAACTTATTCAAACTCTAAAACCACCTAAAAGTCACTAGAAATCCAAAGATATGTAAGAGATGATCAAACCATGGCTCTTGATACCATTTGTAACATATTGGATTTCACAAACACACTAAACCATAAGATCAAATAGGCGTATTATGAGTTCTAGAGAGAGAAAGTTAGAGGTTTAGGGAACTTTAGTGAGAGAAAGAAAAATCTTATTATGAGCTCCAACTCTCTACCTTGGGAGGTAGAGAGTATTTATAGTACTTACATAAAACGCCACCTGACGGGCTGTGGATCAGGCATACAGTGGGTAAAGACCCGTCCGTCCTCCACGGTGTTACAAAACTAAATACTACTCAACACTAAATAACTACGACTACGAGCTTTCTAACGATTACATATAATTGAGGTGACCGACACTTTAACTACTGGATTTTCCAAATCCTAACAGTCTACCGTAGTGAACTACACCGAAATTGCTTAATGGCGTGCAAAGAGCTTCATAAGTTTGGGGATCACACATTGAAGAAAGTCAGGGACGGGTTAGCTTATCGGTTAAAGGCGATACAAGAAGGCATTGGGTCAAATAAGAGATGGAATTCGAAGGAGAGAAGGGATGTGAAGAAGATCATCACTGCTCGATGAAAGGTTGTTGAAGGGATCAGTTGGAACTTTGGAGAATTTCGTAGGTGGTGGTCGGCATATCTCTCATAGGCTATCAACGTCGAGAAGCATTCCCAGTTATTGCTGGACTACACGATTCTCCTGGTAGCCCTTGATTTGTTTCTTTAACTTATCATTTGGATGTGTGATTTTTTTATGACAATGGCTTGTGCCACATAAGTGTACAACCGTAATTGTAATGAAAGGACCCTGTGGTACGCTTCAGTGCCACAATCTTATAAAAGGAGCGAAAGCTTCTTACTTTTGAGTAAAACTTATCAAAACTTTCACTTTTCAAAGTTTTGCTCAAAAGGACAAGTACTTCCCTTTATGATTTTCAAAACCTCAATCGTTTTTTATCACTTGTTGATGGGGAGTATTTGACTTAAAAACTTTGTTCACAAATTGTTCTTAGTGGTAATCTTCCCAAAACTTCGAAATGGTCATATTCGATATCAAAATTTCGTAAAAAATAACATTTAATATGCCATTTTTGAGGGGGAGAAAAATTATGTGATAAGAAATATGTTATGAATTGTAAATGAATCGTAGTGCTAAAAGACTTAACCAATGAATTGTGAGATCTTAAATGTTAGTAACTTCGAAAAGACTTGTCGGGGACGGGTAATAATTTCAAGCTAGTTCGCTAGTGATGTAAACGTGTCTCATAAAGGACTTGTCCAGAAGTAGAATGTACCATTGAAACTCTTGGTACACATGAACTTTGGCGGGTTGGCGACCTTTGAGGTTTGTCCACACCTTCAAGGTAGTTATTAGAGCTATTTGTCACCTAAAAGCTGACAATTCAACTCTTTAACTATGCAAGCGTGCTTGTGTCGTGGGGAATTGTCTATCTAGAGTTAATCAATTCAAAAGTCGCGCTCTTCTTTCACGTCTTGAGATTCTGTCAAAACACTTAAGCAGCGTGTGGAGGTATTTGCAAAATCTTACACTCTCAAACAGTGGTACAAAATGCTTTTACTCATAACCACTTTGAGAGATTTTCATGAAAATGGTTTTATGGCAACATAGGTTAGTCATGGAGTTATAAGGTGACTAAGGTTAGGAAAAACCGTCCTATGATCCTTGAGCAGGAGGGATCTACCCAGGACACCACCAATAGTTAGAATCTAGAAGTCCTTAGGAATGATTATGAAAAGGAGAAAATGAGAATGAAGAAGAAGAGGAGTTGAAGAATTAAAAGAAATGCAAATAAAAGGGTGAAAAGAAATAGCCCTCCAGATTATTCAACAGAGGGGAACAGGGTTCAATTCATATGCTCTTGGTTGTCACTTGATGACAGGTATTAAAGATCTAAGTCGTCATGGACCCGGTGGCGCATGCACTAAACCTTCTTAGCCACTCAAGTTTCTCTCCAGCGAGCTTGTTTCATTCTCATAGGGAACCCTACGTAAACTATCGTCCTCTTGAGATTGATGGTATTGAAGAAGGAGACCCTCTCCTAGTCTCATCGGGGAAAACCAAAGCGCACTATTGAGTCTAGAGCCACGAGATTCATCAAAAGATCTCTTAGGTACACTTGACATTTTCATCACTTGTCGTTTCATCAATAAGGCGCAAGTGATACATTATCGAGTCCTACCAGATCTTAGCAATCACATGAGAACATTTATGAGAGGTTCACAAATGTGATCCTCGGTGATTGAATGGAAACTCACCGCGAGTCAACATCAAACAACCCTAACAGGTGGGTCATAAACTCCTTGTGGGTTAAGCAGTGGTGTCTCAACGGTCTACAAGCGGCGGTGATGCTTGGTGTACCTCGTGACTCATCTGGCGTAGGGGTGTACTTGGTACATCGCGTTATCTCACTTGTGGGACTCCAGTTCAGGAATAGCCTTTGTGAGAATTAGAGTTGTGTTTTCACACTATGTTGTTAACACTCGGTTCAAACTTGTAGCGATGGATTATTTCTAACCCATGTTTTATGTTTTCTTCTTATGGATGCTTGCGGGTGGAAAAGATCATGCAGATTCTCCACATGCTCATACCTACAACATCACTAATTGAAGTTCTCTCAAAAGGCAACACAAAGTTAGAATGATTCTTAGGTCAAAATCAAAGAATCTACAAAGTTTAAAGACTAAAGAACTACATCGTACTAAATCCAACATCAAAGCGTGTGAGCATGTTGGAGAAAGGCGTGAGAACACTGGAGCAACGAAGCGGACCTGATGCAGATAACCACAACATACTATCACTTCTATTACAAAGAACAAAGATCAAAGAACAAATAAAATGATGACGTCAAAGCAGAATACTTCAAAGGAAACAATTTCCCTACACTAGGGAGATTGTTCGAATCAAGGCACTTCTTCTCACAAGGAAGAAGAATGTCGAAGGCGTCAAAGCTACTATTACATCAGCACCTACAACGTTTTTCATCATCAATCACTAACACTTAGGGGGAGATTGTTGGAATCACTCCTAAACTAGAATTCAAGTGTTAGTAATTAAGATGTAATAGTTAGCTTAATTATGGCTTTTATGTTAGTAATTAAGGCTAGGCTTATGTAGAAAGCCCATGAGCCTATCCAAAGCCCAATAAGAGAAAGGAAGGGAACTTGCATGTTGCCCTAGTTCCTTCCTA